>CM072220.1:4891999-4931999 GCA_036851935.1 Coregonus suidteri
CACCATTGATCCATAATACTAATTAACAACATGATAGAGGTCCTCTCACCATTGATCCATAATACTAATTAACAACATGATAGAGGTCCTCCCACCATTGATCCATAATACTAATTAACAACATGATAGAGGTCCTCTCACCATTGATCCATAATACTAATTAACAACATGATAGAGGTCCTCTCACCATTGATCCATAATACTAATTAACAACATGACAGAGTCCTGATCCATAATCCTAATTAACAACATGATGATCCATCACCATTGATCCATAATTAACAACATGATAGAGGTCCTCTCACCATTGATCCATAATACTAATTAACAACATGATAGAGGTCCTCTCACCATTGATCCATAATACTAATTAACAACATGATAGAGGTCCTCTCACCATTGATCCATAATCCTAATTAACAACATGATAGAGGTCCTCTCACCATTGATCCATAATACTAATTAACAACATGATAGAGGTCCTCTCACCATTGATACTAATTCCTCTCACCATTGATCCATAATACTAATTAACAACATGATAGAGGTCCTCTCACCATTGATCCATAATACTAATTAACAACATGACAGAGGTCCTCTCACCATTGATCCATAATACTAATTAACAACATGATAGAGGTCCTCTCACCATTGATCCATAATACTAATTAACAACATGATAGAGGTCCTCTCACCATTGATCCATAATACTAATTAACAACATGATAGAGGTCCTCTCACCATTGATCCATAATACTAATTAACAACATGATAGAGGTCCTCTCACCATTGATCCATAATACTAATTAACATGATAGAGGTCCTCTCACCATTGATCCATAATACTAATTAACAACATGATAGAGGTCCTCTCACCATTGATCCATAATACTAATTAACAACATGATAGAGGTCCTCTCACCATTGATCCATAATACTAATTAACAACATCACCATTGATCCATAATACTAATTAACAACATGATAGAGGTCCTCTCACCACCATTGATCCATAATCCTAATTAACAACATGATAGAGGTCCTCTCACCATTGATCCATAATACTAATTAACAACATGATAGAGGTCCTCTCACCATTGATCCATAATACTAATTAACAACATGATAGAGGTCCTCTCACCATTGATCCATAATACTAATTAACAACATGATAGAGATCCATAATACTAATTCATGATAGAGGTCCTCTCACCATTGATCCATAATACTAATTAACAACATGATAGAGGTCCTCTCACCATTGATCCATAATACTAATTAACAACATGATAGAGGTCCTCCATCACCATTGATCCATAATATCCTAATTAACAACATGATAGAGGTCCTCTCACCATTGATCCATAATACTAATTAACAACATGATAGAGGTCCTCACCACCATTGATCCATAATACTAATTAACAACATGATAGAGGTCCTCTCACCATTGATCCATAATACTAATTAACAACATGATAGAGGACAGATTGATCCTAATTAACAACACCATTGATCCATAATACTAATTAACAACATGATAGAGGTCCCTCTCACCATTGATCCATAATACTAATTAACAACATGATAGAGGTCCTCTCACCATTGATCCATAATCCTAATTAACAACATGATAGAGGTCCTCTCACCATTGATCCAATACTAATTAACAACATGATAATTAACATAAACATGATAGAGAGTCCTCTCACCATTGATCCATAATACTAATTAACAACATGATAGAGGTCCTCTCACCATTGATCCATAATACTAATTAACAACATGATAGAGGTCCTCTCACCATTGATCCATCCACTAATTAACAACATGATAGAGGTCCTCTCACCATTAATAACTAATTGACATGATAGAGGTCCTCTCACCATTGATCCATAATACTAATTAACAACATGATAGAGGTCCTCTCACCATTGATCCATAATACTAATTAACAACATGATAGAGGTCCTCTCACCATTGATCCATAATACTAATTAACAACATGATAGAGGTCCTCTCACCATTGATCCATAATACTAATTAACAACATGATAGAGGTCCTCTCACCATTGATCCATAATACTAATTAACAACATGATAGAGGTCCTCTCACCATTGATCCATAATACTAATAACAACATGATAGAGGTCCTCTCACCATTGATCCATAATCCTAATTAACACATGATATATTAAACAACATGATAGAGGTCCTCTCACCATTGATCCATAATACTAATTAACACATTGATCCATTGATCCAATACTAATTAACAACATGATAGAGGTCCTCTCACCATTGATCCATAATACTAATTAACAACAACATGATAGAGGTCCTCTCACCATTGATCCATAATACTAATTAACAACATGATAGAGGTCCTCTCACCATTGATCCATAATACTAATTAACAACATGATAGAGGTCCTCTCACCATTGATCCATAATACTAATTAACAACATGATAGAGGTCCTCTCACCATTGATCCATAATACTAATTAACAACATGATAGAGGTCCTCTCACCATTGATCCTCTCACATGATGAGGTCCTCCATTAATACTAATTAACAACATGATAGAGGTCCTCTCCATTGATCACCATTGATGATCATAATACTAATTAACAACATGATAGAGGTCCTCTCACCATTGATCCATAATACTAATTAACAACATGATAGAGGTCCTCTCACCATTGATCCATAATACTAATTAACAACATGATAGAGGTCCTCTCACCATTGATCCATACCATTAACAACATGATAGAGGTCCTCTCACCATGATCCATAATACTAATTAACAACATGATAGAGGTCCTCTCACCATTGATCCATAATACTAATTAACAACATGATAGAGGTCCTCTCCATTGATCCACCATGATGATCACCATGATCCATAATACTAATTAACAACATGATAGAGGTCCTCTCACCATTGATCCATAATACTAATTAAACAACATGATAGAGGTCCTCTCACCATTGATCCATAATACTAATTAACAACATGATAGAGTCCTCCTCTCACCATTGATCCATAATACTAATTAACAACATGATAGAGGTCCTCTCACCATTGATCCATAATACTAATTAACAACATGATAGAGGTCCTCTCACCATTGATCCATAATACTAATTAACAACATGATAGAGGTCCTCTCACCATTGATCCATAATACTAATTAACAACATGATAGAGGTCCTCTCACCATTGATCCATAATACTAATAACAACATGATAAGGTCCTCTCACCATTGACAACACTAATTAACAACAGAGGTCCTCTCACCATTGATCCATAATACTAATTAACAACATGATAGAGGTCCTCTCACCATTGATCCATAATCCTAATTAACAACATGATAGAGGTCCTCACCATTGATCCATAATACTAATAACAACATAATCCTATTAACAAACATGATAGAGGTCTCTCTCCACCATTGATCCATCCAATACTAATTAACAACATGATAGAGGTCCTCTCACCATTGATCCATAATACTAATTAACAACATGATAGAGGTCCTCTCACCATTGATCCATAATACTAATTAACAACATGATAGAGGTCCTCTCACCATTGATCCATAATCCTAATAACAACATGATAAGGTCCTCTCACCATTGATCCATAATACTAATTAACAACATGATAGAGGTCCTCTCACCATTGATCCATAATACTAATTAACAACATGATAGAGGTCCTCTCACCATTGATCCATAATACTAATTAACAACATGATAGAGGTCCTCTCACCATTGATCCATAATACTAATTAACAACATGATAGAGGTCCACCACCATTGATCCATAATACTAATTAACAACATGATAGAGGTCCTCTCACCATTGATCCATAATCCTAATACTAATTAACAACATGATAGAGGTCCTCTCACCATTGATCCACCATTGATCCATAATCCTAATTACTAATTAACAACATGATAGAGGTCCTCTCACCATTGATCCATAATACTAATTAACAACATGATAGTCCTCTCACCATTGATCCATAATACTAATTAACAACATGATAGAGGTCCTCTCACCATTGATCCATAATACTAATTAACAACATGATAGAGGTCCTCCTCTACACCATGATAGAGGTCCTCTCACCATCCATAATACTAATTAACAACATGATAGAGGTCCTCTCACCATTGATCCATAATACTAATTAACAACATGATAGAGGTCCTCTCACCATTGATCCATAATACTAATTAACAACATGATAGAGGTCCTCTCACCATTGATCCATAATACTAATTAACAACATGATAGAGGTCCTCTCACCATTGATCCATAATACTAATTAACAACATGATAGAGGTCCTCTCACCATTGATCCATAATACTAATTAACAACATGATAGAGGTCCTCTCACCATTGATCCATAATACTAATTAACAACATGATAGAGGTCCTCTCACCATTGATCTATAATCCTAATTAACAACAACATGATAGAGATCCTCTCACCATTGATCCATAATACTAATTAACAACATGATAGAGGTCCTCTCACCATTGATCCATAATCCTAATTAACAACATGATAGATGTCCTCTCACCATTGATCCATAATCTAATTAACAACATGATAGAGGTCCTCTCACCATTTGATACTAATTAACCATAAGGTCCTCTCACCTAATTAGAACAACATGATAGAGGTCCTCTCACCATTGATCCATAATACTAATTAACAACATGATAGAGGTCCTCTCACCATTGATCCATAATACTAATTAACAACATGATAGAGGTCCTCATTGATCCACCATTGATCCAGAGGTCCTCTCACCAATACTCCTAATTAACAACATGATAGAGGTCCTCTCACCATTGATCCATAATACAACTAATTAGAACAACATAATTAACAACAGATAGAGTCCTCTCACCATTGATCCATAATACTAATTAACAACATGATAGAGGTCCTCTCACCATTGATCCATAATACTAATTAACAACATGATTCCTCTCACCATAATCCTAATACTAATTAACAACATGATAGAGGTCCTCTCACCATTGATCCATAATCCTAATTAACAACATGATAGAGGTCCTCTCACCATTGATCCATAATCCATAAATTAACAACATGATAGAGGTCCTCTCACCATTGATCCATAATACTAATTAACAACATGATAGAGGTCCTCTCACCATTGATCCATAATACTAATTAACAACATGATAGAGGTCCTCTCACCATTGATCCATAATACTAATTAACAACATGATAGAGGTCCTCTCACCATTGATCCATAATCCAATAATCCATAATACTAACAAATAGAGAGGTCCTCTCACCATTGACATAATCCTAATTAACAACATGATAGAGGTCCTCTCACCATTGATCCATAATATCCTAATTAACAACATGATAGAGGTCCTCTCACCATTGATCCATAATCCTAATTAACAACATGATAGAGGTCCTCTCACCATTGATCCCTAATTAAACAACATGATAGAGGTCCTCTCACCATTATCCATAACTAATTAACAACATGATAGAGGTCCTCTCACCATTGATCCATAATACATGATAGAGGTCCTCTCACCATTGATCCATAACATTGACAGAGGTCCTCTCACCATTGATCCATAATCCTAATTAACAACATGATAGAGGTCCTCTCACCATTGATCCATAATCCTAATTAACAACATGATAGAGGTCCTCTCACCATTGATCCATAATCCTAATTAACAACATGATAGAGGTCCTCTCACCATTGATCCATAATCTAATTAACAACATGATAGAGGTCCTCTCACCATTGATCCATAATACTAATTAACAACATGATAGAGGTCCTCTCACCATTGATCCTAATACTAATTAACACCATTGATCACCATTGATCCATAATCCTAATTAACAACATGATAGAGGTCCTCTCACCATTGATCCATAATCCTAATTAACAACATGATAGAGGTCCTCTCACCATTGATCCATAATACTAATTAACAACATGATAGAGGTCCTCTCACCATTGATCCATAATACTAATTAACAACATGATAGAGGTCCTCTCACCATTGATCCCATAATCCTAATTAACAACATGATAGAGGTCCTCTCACCATTGATCCATAATCCTAATTAACAACATGATAGAGGTCCTCTCACCAATTAAACTAATTAACAACATGATAGAGGTCCTCTCACCATTGATCCATAATCCTAATTAACAACATGATAGAGGTCCTCTCACCATTGATCCATAATCCTAATTAACAACATGATAGAGGTCCTCTCACCATTGATCCATAATCCTAATTAACAACATGATAGAGGTCCTCTCACCATTGATCCATAATCCTAATTAACAACATGATAGAGGTCCCTCTCACCTCCATAATCCTAATTAACAACATGATAGATCACCATTGATCCATAATCCTAATTAACAACATGATAGAGGTCCTCTCACCATTGATCCATAATAATACTAATTAACAACATGATAGAGGTCCTCTCACCATTGATCCATAATCCTAATTAACAACATGATAGAGGTCCTCTCACCATTGATCCATAAAACATGATATCACCATTGATCCATAATTAAACAACATGATAGAGGTCCTCTCACCATTGATCCATAATACTAATTAACAACATGATAGAGGTCCTCTCATTGATCCATTGATCCTAATAAATCATGATAGAGGTCCTTAACAACATAATACTAATTAACAACAGATAGAGGTCCTCTCACCATTGATCCATAATCCTAATTAACAACATGATAGAGGTCCTCTCACCATTGATCCATAATACAAACTGATAGAGGTCCTTAACATAAACATGACATGATAGAGGTCCTCTCACCATTGATCCACCATGATCAACATGATAATCTCTAATTAAACAACACATGATAGAGGTCCTCTCACCATTGATCCATAATCTAATTAACAACATGATAGAGGTCCTCTCACCATTGATCCATAATACTAATTAACAACATGATAGAGGTCCTCTCACCATTGATCCATAAGGTCCTCTCACCTGATCCATAATCCTAATTAAACATGATAGAGGTCCTCTCACCATTGATCCATAATACTAATTAACAACATGATAGAGGTCCTCTCACCATTGATCCATAATACTAATTAACAACATGATAGAGATCCTCTCACCATTGATCCATAATACTAATTAACAACATGAATCCTCTAACAACATGATGATAGAGGTCCCTCACCATTGACCATTACTAATCCATAATCCCTAATTAATCCTAAAAACAACATGATAGAGGTCCTCTCACCATTGATCCATAATACTAATTAACAACATGATAGAGGTCCCTCTCACCATTGATCCATAATCCTAATTAACAACATGATAGAGGTCCTCTCACCATTGATCCATAATCCTAATTAACAACATGATAGAGATCCTCTCACCATTGATCCATAATCCTAATTAACAACATGATAGAGGTCCTCTCACCATTCATAATCCTAATTAACATTGATCCATAATCCTAATTAACATGATAACATGATAGAGGTCCTCTCACCATTGACCTAATTAACAACATGATCTCACCATTGATCCATAATCCTAATTAACAACATGATAGAGGTCCTCTCACCATTAACTAATTAAAACATGATAGAGGTCCTCTCACCATTGATCCATAATCCTAATTAACAACATGATAGAGTCCTCTCACCATTGATCTAATAAGGTCCTCGTAATTAACAACATGATAGAGGTCCTCTCACCATTGATCCATAATCCTAATTAACAACATGATAGAGGTCCTCTCACCATTGATCCATAATACTAATTAACAACATGATAGAGGTCCTCACCACCATTGATCCATAATCCTAATTAACAACATGATAGAGGTCCTCTCACCATTGATCCATAATCCTAATTAACAACATGATAGAGGTCCTCTCACCATTGATCCATAATCCTAATTAACAACATGATAGAGGTCCATGATAGAGGTCACCATTGATCCATAATTAACAACATGATAGAGGTCCTCTCACCATTGATCCATAATACTAATTAACAACATGATAGAGGTCTCCCACCATTGATCATACCATTGATCAACATAAGGTCCTACTAACAACAACATGATAGAGGTCCTCTCACCATTGATCCATAATCCTAATTAACAACATGATAGAGGTCCTCTCACCATTGATAATTAACAACATGATAGAATCCTCTCACCATTGATCCATAACTAATTAACAACATGACAGATGTCCTCCCACCATTGATTAACAACATGATAGAGGTCCTCTCACCATTGATCCATAATACTAAATTAACAACATGATAGAGGTCCACCATTGATCCATAATCACCATTGATCCTCTCAATGATCCATAATCCTAATTAACAACATGATAGAGGTCCTCTCACCATTGATCCATAATCCTAATTAACAACATGATAGAGGTCCTCTCACCATTGATCCATAATCCTAATTAACAACATGATAGAGGTCCTCTCACCATTGATCCATAATCCTAATTAACAACATGATAGAGGTCCTCTCACCACCATACTAATTAACAACATCCAGAATCCTCACCATTGATCCATAATTAACTAATTAACAACATGATAGAGGTCCTCTCTCACCATTGATCCATAATACTAATTAACAACATGATAGAGAGGTCCTCCTCTCACCATTGATCCATAATGACTAATTAATTAACAACATGATAGAGGTCCTCTCACCATTGATCCATAATCCTAATTAACAACATGATAGAGGTCCTCTCACCATTGATCCATAATACTAATTAACAACATGATAGAGGTCCTCCTCTCCACCCATCCATTATCCATAACACTAATAGGTCCTCTCAATGATCCATAATACTAATTAACAACATGATAGAGGTCCTCTCACCATTGATCCATAATCCTAATTAACAACATGATAGAGGTCCTCTCACCATTGATCCATAATACTAATTAACAACATGATAGAGGTCCTCTCACCATTGATCCATAATACTAATTCCATGATAGAGATCCTCTCACCATTGATCTCACAACATGATAGATCTAATTAACCATAATACTAATTAACAACATGATAGAGGTCCTCCTCTCACCATTGATCCATAATACTAATTAACAACATGATAGAGGTCCTCTCACCATTGATCCATAATACTAATTAACAACATGATGATCAGATCCATAATACTAATTAACAACATGATAGAGGTCCTCTCACCATTGATCCATCACCAATCCATAATTTAACAACATGATAGAGGTCCTCTCACCATTGATCCATAATACTAATTAACAACATGATAGAGGTCCTCTCACCATTGATCCATTAAACATGATAATTATCCATAATACTAAACATGATAGAGGTCCTCTCACCATTGATCCATAATACTAATTAACAACATGATAGAGGTCCTCTCACCATTGATCCATAATCCTAATTAACAACATGATAGAGGTCCTCTCACCATTGATCCATAATCCTAATTAACAACATGATAGAGGTCCTCTCACCATTGATCCATAATCCTAATTAACAACATGATAGAGGTCCTCTCACCATTGATCCATAATACTAATTAACAACATGATAGAGGTCCTCTCACCATTGATCCATAATCCTAATTAACAACATGATAGAGGTCCTCTCACCATTGATCCATAATCCTAATTAACAACATGACAGAGGTCCTCCCACCATTGATCCATAATACTAATTAACAACATGATAGAGGTCCTCTCACCATTGATCCATAATCCTAATTAACAACATGATAGAGGTCCTCTCACCATTGATCCATAATCCTAATTAACAACATGACAGAGGTCCTCTCACCATTGATCCATAATACTAATTAACAACATGATAGAGGTCTCTCACCATTGATCCATAATCCTAATTAACAACATGATAGAGATCCTCTCACCATTGATCCATAATACTAATTAACAACATGATAGAGGTCCTCTCACCATTGATCCATAATCCTAATTAACAACATGATAGAGATCCTCTCACCATTGATCTATAATCCTAATTAACAACATGATAGAGATCCTCTCACCATTGATCTATAATACTAATTAACAACATGATAGAGGTCCTCTCACCATTGATCCATAATACTAATTAACAACATGATAGAGGTCCTCTCACCATTGATCCAACAGCTGGCCCATGCCAGTAGAGCCACCGTCTTCATGTTGCCCTGCTGCCTCCAACCAACAGATCAATTATTCAACTAACAAATAACAGAGACAGCCTCGTTAGAATCCTCTTCCACTGAGTCCCATTGCGATCCACAGCCCAACCACAGACTGCACAGAACACTCTGCACAGAACACTCTAGATAGAACACTAGATAGAACACTCTAGATAGAACAATCTAGAACTTAGATATTGCGTTCTAGAGTCTTGACGCTCCGCTGGTCGTTATTTTTGTGTTCCATTGTGTCACTGTCCCCCATATGTGAGCTCTGGAACAGGACCCGGGGATATCTCACACACACACACACACACACACACACACACACACGAGCTGGGGATATCAGGTAGCACAAGGATACAGGGTGAAACCAGATACATGAAGACCTATCTACCCATACACACATATCTGCCCATACACACACCCCAAGAAACACACACACTAAGACACACACACACACCCCAAGACACACACACACACACCCCAAGACACACACACACACCCCAAGACACACACACACACCCCAAGACACACACACACACCCCAAGACACACACACACACACCCCAAGACACACACACACACACCCCAAGACACACACACACACACACACCCCAAGACACACACACACACACACACCCCAAGACACACACACACACACACACCCCAGAGACACACACACACACACACACACCCCAAGACACACACACACACACACCCCAAGACACACACACACACCCCAAGACACACACACACACACCCCAAGACACACACACACACACCCCAAGACACACACACACACACCCCAAGACACACACACACACCCCAAGACACACACACACACACCCCAAGACACACACACACACCCCAAGACACACACACACACCCCAAGACACACACACACACACACACACACACCCCAAGACACACACACACCCCAAGACACACACACACACTCCGCCTTCCTGTGTTACCCACACACCCTGAGACAGCTGTCAATCAGTCAGAGAACAACCCTTAGGTCACACAGGACAACACAGGTGTCAAAGAGCACAACATTCAGTGCATTCGGAAAGTATTCAGACCCCTTGACTTTTTCCACATTTTGTTACGTTACAGCCTTATTCTAAAATGGATTAAATAAATAAAAATCCACAGCAATCTACACACAATACCCCATAATGACAAAGCGAAAACAGGTTTTTCGAAATCTTTATACATTTATAAAAAATAATAATCAAAATACCTTATTTACATAAAGTATTCAGACCCTTTCCTATTAGACTCAAAATTGAGCTCAGGTGCATCCTGTTTCCATTGATCATTCTTGAGATGTTTCTACAACTTGATTGGAGTCCACCTGTGGTAAATTCAATTGATTGGACATGATTTGGAAAGGCACACACCTGTCTATATAAGGTCCCACAGTTGACAGTGCATGTCAGAGCAAAAACCAAGCCATGAGGTCGAAGGAATTGTCCGTAGAGCTCCGAGACAGGATTGTGTCGAGGCACAGATCTGGGGAAGTGTACCAAAACATTTCTGCAGCATTGATGGTCCCCAAGAACACAGTGGTCTCCATCATTCTTAAAGGAAGAAGTTTGGAACCACCAAGACTCTTCCTAGAGCTGGCCGCCTGGCCAAACTGAGCAATCGGGGGAGAAGGGCCTTGGTCAGGGAGTTGACCAAGAACCCAATGGTCACTCTGACAGAGCTCTAGAGTTCCTCTGTGGAGATGGAAGAACCTTCCAGAAGGACAACCATCTCTGCAGCACTCCACCAATCAGGCCTTTATGGTAGAGTGGCCAGACGGAAGCCACTCCTCAGTAAAAGGCACGACAGCCCGCTTGGAGTTTGCCAAAAGGCACCTAAAGGACTCTCAGACCATGAGAAACAAGACTCTCTGGTCTGATGAAACCAAGATTGAACACTTTGCCCTGAATACCAAGCGTCACGTCTGGAGAAACTGGACACCATCCCTACATTGAAGCATGGTGGTGGTAGCATCATGCTGTGGGGATGTTTTTCAGCGGCAGGGACTGGGAGACTAGTCAGGATCGAGGCAAAGATGAGCAGCGCGAAGTCCAGAGAGATCCTTGATGAAAACCTGCTCCAGAGCTCTCAGGACCTCTAAATGGTGCGAAGGTTCACCTTCCAACAGGACAACGACCCTAAGCACACAGCCAAGACAAAGCAGGAGTGGCTTCGGGACAAATCTCTGAATGTCCTTGAGTTGCCCAGCCAGAGCCCGGACTTAAACCCGATCGAACATCTCTGGAGAGACCTGAAAATAGCTGTCCAGCAACGCTCCCTATCCAACCTGACAGAGCTTGAGAGGATCTGCAGAGAAGAATGGGAGAAACTCCCCACATTCAGGTGTGCCAAGCTTGTAGCGTCATACCCAAGAAGACTTGATGCTGTAATCGCTGCCAAAGGTCTTCAACAAAGTACTGAGTAAAGCGTCTGAATACTTATTGTCAGGGGCGACGTGTATGCGGTGAGTGAAGTCAAGCGCAGGACACAGAGATACTAGCAGACGTACTCTACTAATAGTAAAGAACAAAACAAAATAAAACCTCCTAACAGGGAGGAAAACAAATACACGCATACGACAAAAACAGCAATGCCGATACAGCCTAGACACAAAACAATAACACACAATAACAAACCAGAGACATGGGTAAATATAGGGACTACAATCAAACATAATAGACAACAGGTGTAACCACTCAAGACAGAACAAGACAAACACCGAAACATCGATCGGCAGTAGCTAGTACTCCGGGGACGACGAACGCCGAAGCCTGCCCGAGCAAGGAGGAGGAGCAGCCTCGGCAGAATCCGTGACACTTATGTAAATCTGATATTTCATTTTTTTTTTTTTTTATGTAAACCTTATGGTGTATTGTGTGTAGATTGATGAGGGAAAAAAACAATTTAATCAATTTTAGAATAAGGCTGAAACATAACAAAAAGTGGAAAAACTCAAAGGGTCTGAACACTTTCAGAGCCATATCCCTGTAATGCTTAGAGAAGATCTTATGTCAAGTGTTATTGAAGTGGTGTGGTTGCAGGTTCACTTGGCACAACTAAAGCCTTTTCTTTTGGGGTGTTGCTATAGGCCACCAAGTGCTAACAGTCAGTATCTAAATATTATGTGTGAAATGCTTGATAATGTAGAACTTTGTTCTAAAGCTGTATCCGTACCCATTGGATGCAGTGATCACAATATAGTGGCTATATCCAGGAAAGACAAAGTTCCAAAAGCTGGGACTAAAATAGTGTATAAGACATCATACAAAAGATTTTGCTGTGACTCATATGTGGATGATGTAAAAAAAATATTTGTTGGTCTGATATGATTAATAAGGGGCATCCAGACGCTGCACTTGATGAATTTATGAAATTGCTTCTTCCAATTATTGATAAACATGAACCTGTTAAGAAACTGACTGTTAGAACTGTTAAGGCTCCATGGATTGATGAGGAACTGAAAAACTGTCTGGTTGAAAGAGACTGGGCAAAAGGAGTGGCTAATAAGTCTGGCTGCAAATTGAGAAATTATGTGACTAAACTCAACAAAAAGAAGAAGAAACTGTATTATGAAGCCAAGATCAATGATATAAAGAATGATGGAAAAAAAACTTTGGAGTACTTTAAATGAAATTATGGGCAGTAAGACAAATTCAACTCCATCTTTCATCGAATCAGATGACTTATTCATCACAAAACCATTTGATGTTGCCAATTATTTTAATGATTGCTTCATTGGCAAAGTGGGAAAACTTAGGCAGGAAATGCCAACAACGAACAGTGAGCCATCGTATTCATGCATAAAAAACTAATAATGAACGAAAAGCATTGTAAGTTCGAATTTTGTAAAGTTAGTGTGGGAGAGGTGGAAAATGTATTATCGATCAATAATGACAAACCTCCTGGCATTGACAACTTAGATGGAAAGCTACTGAGGATGGTAGCTGACTCTATAGCCACTCCTATCTGTCATATCTTTAATCTGAGCCTAGAGGAAAGTCTTTGTCCTCAGGCCTGGAGGGAAGCCAAAGTCATTCCACTACCCAAGAGTGGTAAAGCGGCCTTTACTGGTTCTAACAGCAGACCTATCAGCTTGCTGCCAGCTCTTAGCAAACTGTTGGAAAAAATGGTGTTTGACCAAATACAATGCTACTTCTCTGTAAACAAATTAACAACAGACTTTCACCATGCTTATAGAGAAGGGCACTCAACATGTACTGCACTGACACAAATGACTGACGACTGGTTGAAAGAAATTGATAATAAGAAGATTGTGGAAACTGTACTGTTAGATTTCAGTGCAGCCTTTGATATTACTGACCATAACCTGTTGTTGAGAAAACGTATGTGTTATGGCTTTTCAACCTCTGCCATATCGTGGATTCAGAGCTATTTATCTAATTGAACTGAGGGTTTTCTTTAATGGTCTAATGTCAAACATGTAAGGTGTAGTGTACCGCAGGGCAGCTCTCTAGGCCCTCTACTATTTTCTGTTTTTACCAATGACCTGCCACTGGCATTAAACAAAGCATGTGTGTCCATGTGTGCTGATGATTCAACCATATACGTATCAGCATTTAAACAAATAAAGCAACACCTCACGGCACAACGCCTCTCCCCCATGTGACCTTGTTGTTGTGTGTATGTACTGACATGTATGTGGAACTGATAGATGCACACACACTCTACATGTACATGTTTTTAAATGTATGTCAATTGTAAAGTATTTTGTCTGTAATGTATTTCTCATTATGTGTTGGACCACAGTAAGACTAGCTGTCTCCATTGGCGTCGGCTAATGGGGCTCCCAATAAATCAAATAAAAAAAGTCCTGGAGCCTGTTCTGCCATGATAGCAGTTACAGAGCACAATGATAAGAGACCTGTCATCCATTTACATTTATTATTATTACTGGCCCCCCGTGGGAATCGAACCCACAACCCTGGCATTGCAAACGCCATGCTCTACCAACTGAGCTACATCCCTGCCGGCCATTCCCTCCCCTACCCCTGGACAACGCTGGGCCAATTGTGCGCCGCCCCATGGGTCTCCCGGTCGCGGCCGGCTACGACAGAGCCTGGATCCCCGTCCCCTCCTCCTCCCGCTCCAACAGAGTAGGAGTGGATCTGGACTGGCCGCTCCAACAGAGTAGGAGTGGATCTGGACTGGCTGCTCCAACAGAGTAGGAGTGGATCTGGACTGGCTGCTCCAACAGAGTAGGAGTGGATCTGGACTGGCTGCTCCAACAGAGTAGGAGTGTATCTGGACTGGCTGCTCCAACAGAGTAGGAGTGTATCTGGACTGGCTGCTCCAACAGAGTAGGAGTGGATCTGGACTGGCCGCTCCAACAGAGTAGGAGTGGATCTGGACTGGCCGCTCCAACAGAGTAGGAGTGGATCTGGACTGGCTGCTCCAACAGAGTAGGAGTGGATCTGGACTGGCTGCTCCAACAGAGTAGGGGTGGATCTGGATGCTCCAACAGAGTAGGAGTGGATCTGGACTGGCTGCTCCAACAGAGTAGGAGTGGATCTGGACTGGCCGCTCCAACAGAGTAGGAGTGGATCTGGACTGGCCGCTCCAACAGAGTAGGAGTGGATCTGGACTGGCCGCTCCAACAGAGTAGGAGTGGATCTGGACTGGCTGCTCCAACAGAGTAGGGGTGGATCTGGATGCTCCAACAGAGTAGGAGTGGATCTGGACTGGCTGCTCCAACAGAGTAGGAGTGGATCTGGACTGGCCGCTCCAACAGAGTAGGAGTGGATCTGGACTGGCTGCTCCAACAGAGTAGGAGTGGATCTGGACTGGCCGCTCCAACAGAGTAGGAGTGGATCTGGACTGGCTGCTCCAACAGAGTAGGAGTGGATCTGGACTGGCTGCTCCAACAGAGTCGGAGTGGATCTGGACTGGCTGCTCCAACAGAGTAGGAGTGGATCTGGACTGGCCGCTCCAACAGAGTAGGAGTGTATCTGGACTGGCTGCTCCAACAGAGTAGGAGTGGATCTGGATGCTCCAACAGAGTAGGAGTGGATCTGGACTGGCTGCTCCAACAGCGTAGGAGTGTATCTGGCCGCTCCAACAGAGTAGGAGTGTATCTGGACTGGCTGCTCCAACAGAGTAGGAGTGTATCTGGACTGGCTGCTCCAACAGAGTAGGAGTGGATCTGGACTGGCTGCTCCAACAGAGTAGGAGTGGATCTGGACTGGCTGCTCCAACAGAGTAGGAGTGGATCTGGACTGGCTGCTCCAACAGAGTAGGAGTGGATCTGGACTGGCTGCTCCAACAGAGTAGGAGTGGATCTGGACTGGCCGCTCCAACAGAGTAGGAGTGGATCTGGACTGGCTGCTCCAACAGAGTAGGAGTGGATCTGGACTGGCCGCTCCAACAGAGTAGGAGTGGATCTGGACTGGCTGCTCCATCAGAGTAGGAGTGGATCTGGACTGGCTGCTCCAACAGAGTAGGAGTGGATCTGGACTGGCCGCTCCAACAGAGTAGGAGTGGATCTGGACTGGCTGCTCCAACAGAGTAGGAGTGGATCTGGACTGGCTGCTCCAACAGAGTAGGAGTGGATCTGGACTGGCTGCTCCAACAGAGTAGGAGTGGATCTGGACTGGCTGCTCCAACAGAGTAGGAGTGGATCTGGACTGGCTGCTCCAACAGAGTAGGAGTGGATCTGGACTGGCCGCTCCATCAGAGTAGGAGTGGATCTGGACTGGCCGCTCCAACAGAGTAGGAGTGTATCTGGACTGGCTGCTCCAACAGAGTAGGAGTGTATCTGGACTGGCCGCTCCAACAGAGTAGGAGTGGATCTGGACTGGCTGCTCCAACAGAGTAGGAGTGGATCTGGACTGGCCGCTCCAACAGAGTAGGAGTGGATCTGGACTGGCCGCTCCAACAGAGTAGGAGTGGATCTGGACTGGCTGCTCCAACAGAGTAGGAGTGGATCTGGACTGGCTGCTCCAACAGAGTAGGAGTGGATCTGGACTGGCTGCTCCAACAGAGTAGGAGTGTATCTGGACTGGCCGCTCCAACAGAGTAGGAGTGTATCTGGATGCTCCAACAGAGTAGAAGTGTATCTGGACTGGCTGCTCCAACAGAGTAGGAGTGTATCTGGACTGGCTGCTCCAACAGAGTAGGAGTGGATCTGGACTGGCCGCTCCAACAGAGTAGGAGTGGATCTGGACTGGCTGCTCCAACAGAGTAGAAGTGTATCTGGACTGGCTGCTCCAACAGAGTAGGAGTGTATCTGGACTGGCCGCTCCAACAGAGTAGGAGTGGATCTGGACTGGCTGCTCCAACAGAGTAGGAGTGTATCTGGACTGGCTGCTCCAACAGAGTAGGAGTGTCTCTGGACTGGCTGCTCCAACAGAGTAGGAGTGTATCTGGACTGGCTGCTCCAACAGAGTAGGAGTGTATCTGGACTGGCTGGCACTCTGTCCTTCTACAGCGTCTCCTCTGACACACTGACCCTCCTGAACACATTCCGGTCTACAGTCACTGAGCCCCCTGTATCCAGGGTTTGGGGTTGAGCAGTACTGTTCAGCGACCCTGTGTCATGTAGATACCAAAGGCTTCAGAACAACTCAACCATTACAGTGTCACGAGGATGTCAGTCTAACTCTAAACACTAGAGGGCAGCAAAACCTGTTCAACGTTAGAGCCTCAAACTGTATCAGGACTGTATCAATGCAGGTTCAAACCCAGTCAGGACTGTATCAATGCAGGTTTAAACCCAGTCAGGACTGTATCAATGCAGGTTTAAACCCAGTCAGGACTGTATCAACGCAGGTTCAAACCCAGTCAGGACTGTATCAATGCAGGTTTAAACCCAGTCAGGACTGTATCAACACAGGTTTAAACCCAGTCAGGACTGTATCAATGCAGGTTTAAACCCAGTCAGGACTGTATCAATGCAGGTTTAAACCCAGTCAGGACTGTATTAATGCAGGTTTAAACCCAGTCA
Organism: Coregonus suidteri; assembly: GCA_036851935.1. Taxonomy (NCBI): domain Eukaryota; kingdom Metazoa; phylum Chordata; class Actinopteri; order Salmoniformes; family Salmonidae; genus Coregonus; species Coregonus suidteri. Next base: position 4,910,282 of record CM072220.1, read on the forward strand.
GGACTGTATCAACACAGGTTTAAACCCAGTCAGGACTGTATCAATGCAGGTTTAAACCCAGTCAGGACTTTATCAACACAGGTTTAAACCCAGTCAGGACTGTATCAATGCAGGTTCAAACCCAGTCAGGACTGTATTAATGCAGGTTTAAACCCAGTCAGGACTGTATTAATGCAGGTTTAAACCCAGTCAGGACTGTATCAATGCAGGTTTAAACCCAGTCAGGAGTGTATCAATGCAGGTTTAAACCCAGTCAGGACTGTATCAGGACTGTATTAATGCAGGTTTAAACCCAGTCAGGACTGTATCAATGCAGGTTTAAACCCAGTCAGGACTGTATCAACGCAGGTTTAAACCCAGTCAGGACTGTATCAATGCAGGTTTAAACCCAGTCAGGAGTGTATCAGGACTGTATCAATGCAGGTTTAAACCCAGTCAGGACTGTATCAATGCAGATTTAAACCCAGTCAGGACTGTATTAATGCAGGTTCAAACCCAGTCAGGACTGTATCAACGCAGGTTTAAACCCAGTCAGGACTGTATCAATGCAGATTTAAACCCAGTCAGGACTGTATTCATGCAGGTTTAAACCCAGTCAGGACTGTATCAATGCAGGTTTAAACCCAGTCAGGACTGTATTAATGCAGGTTTAAACCCAGTCAGGACTGTATTAACGCAGGTTCAAACTCAGTCAGGACTGTATTAATGCAGGTTTAAAGCCAGTCAGGACTGTATCAATGCAGGTTTAAAGTCAGTCAGGACTGTATCAATGCAGGTTTAAAGTCAGTCAGGACTGTATTAATGCAGGTTCAAACCCAGTCAGGACTGTATTAATGCAGATTTAAAGTCAGTCAGGACTGTATTAATGCAGGTTTAAAGCCAGTCAGGACTGTATCAACGCAGGTTTAAACCCAGTCAGGACTGTATCAATGCAGGTTTAAACCCAGTCAGGACTGTATTAATGCAGGTTTAAACCCAGTCAGGACTGTATCAATGCAGGTTTTAAACCCAGTCAGGACTGTATCAACGCAGGTTTAAACCCAGTCAGGACTGTATTAATGCAGGTTTAAACCCAGTCAGGACTGTATCAATGCAGGTTTAAACCCAGTCAGGACTGTATTAATGCAGGTTTAAACCCAGTCAGGACTGTATTAACGCAGGTTCAAACTCAGTCAGGACTGTATTAATGCAGGTTTAAAGCCAGTCAGGACTGTATCAATGCAGGTTTAAAGTCAGTCAGGACTGTATCAATGCAGGTTTAAAGTCAGTCAGGACTGTATTAATGCAGGTTCAAACCCAGTCAGGACTGTATTAATGCAGATTTAAAGTCAGTCAGGACTGTATTAATGCAGGTTTAAAGCCAGTCAGGACTGTATCAATGCAGGTTTAAACCCAGTCAGGACTGTATCAATGCAGGTTTAAACCCAGTCAGGACTGTATTAATGCAGGTTTAAACCCAGTCAGGACTGTATTAATGCAGGTTTAAACCCAGTCAGGACTGTATCAACGCAGGTTTAAACCCAGTCAGGACTGTATCAATGCAGGTTTAAACCCAGTCAGGACTGTATCAATGCAGGTTTAAACCCAGTCAGGACTGTATTAATGCAGGTTTAAACCCAGTCAGGACTGTATTAATGCAGGTTTAAACCCAGTCAGGACTGTATTAATGCAGGTTTAAAGCCAGTCAGGACTGTATCAATGCAGGTTTAAAGCCAGTCAGGACTGTATTAATGCAGGTTTAAAGCCAGTCAGGACTGTATTAATGCAGGTTTAAACCCAGTCAGGACTGTATTAATGCAGGTTTAAAGCCAGTCAGTGGGTGGTTCCATACCTGCTACAGCTCTATCTTGATCCCTGTTTGGTTCAGAAGGGCAGGTTGATCATTTACACACTGATACATTTGTGGGAAGACAATATAAATGTACACTACAAAAGTATGTGGATTCCAAAAATCATGGGCATAAATTCCTTTGCTGCTATAACAGCCTCCACTCTTCTGGGAAGGCTTTCCACTAGATGTTGGAACATTGCTGCGGGGGGACTTGCTTCCATTCAGCCACGAGAGCATTAGTGAGGTCGGGCACTGATGTTGGGCGATTAGGACTGGCTCGCAGTCGGCGTTTCCAATTCATCCCAAAGGTGTTTGATGGGGTTGAGGTTAGGGCTCTGTGCAGGCCAGTCAAGTTCTTCCACACCTATCTCTACAAACCATTTCTGTATGGACCTCGCTTTGTGGACCGGGGCATTGTCATGCTGTAACAGGAAAGGGCCTTCCCCAAACTGTTGCTACAACGTTGGAAGCACAGAATCGTCTAGAATGTCATTGTATGCTGTAGCGTTAAGATTTCCCTTCACTGAAACAAATGGGCCTAGCCCGAACAATGAAAAACAGTCCCAAACAATTATTCCTCCTCCACCAAACATTACAGTTGGCACTATGCATTGGGGGCAGGTAGCGTTCTCCTGGCATCCGCCAAACCCAGATTCGTACGTCGGACTGCCAGATGGTGAAGCATGATTCATCACTCCAGAGAACGCGTTTCCACTGCTCCAGAGACCAATGGCGGCGAGCTTTACACCACTCCAGCCGACGCTTGGCATTGTGCATGGTGATCATAGGCTTGCGTGCGGCTGCTCGGCCATGGAAAACCATTTCATGAACAGTTTCTTGTGCTGACGTTGCTTCCAGAAGCAGTTTGGAACTCGGCAGTGAGTGTTACAACTGAGGACAGATGATTTTTACGCGCTTCGGTGGTCCAGTTCTGTGAGCTTGTGTGGCCGACCACTTCGCGGCTGAGCCGTTGTTGCTCCTAGACGTTTCCACTTCACAATAACAGCACTTACAGTTGACCGGGGCAGCTCTAGCAGGGGCAGAAATTTGACGAACTGACTTGTTTGAAAGGTGGCATCCTATGACTGTGCCACGTTGAAAGTCACTGAGCTCTTCAGTACGGGCGATTCTACTGCAAATGTTTGTCTATGGAGATTGCATGGCTGGGTGCTCGATTTTCTACCCCTGTCAGTAACGGGTGTGAAATAGAATCCACTAATTTGAAGGGGTGTCTGAATCGTTTGAATTGGCTCTTTGAGTTGCCAGTGTTGCCAAGCCTCTGGACACCTGTGGATGAGATGGGAGTGGGACATGGCGAGGTGAGGTGTTGTGTTTGAGGAGCCGTGTTGACTGACAGCATCTTTCAAGACCGTAAATATGTCATTATTTTTTATATTTTTTTAAGTTTTGTAATCTCACAGTATCAACTTTGGGGCTCCCAAGTGGTGCGGCCGTCTTAAGGCACTGCATCTCAGTGCTAAAGGCGTCACTACAGACCCTGGTTCGATCCCGGGCTGTATCACAACCGGGCCGTGATCTTGAGTCCTACAGGGCGGCGCACAATTGGCCCAGCTGATGGAGTGTTCCCCTGGCTATCTGTAAATGATGTCTGAGTGATGGAGTGTTCCCCTGGCTATCTGTAAATGATGTCTGAGTGTTGGAGTGTTCCCCTGGCTATCTGTAAATGATGTCTGAGTGATGGAGTGTTCCCCTGGCTATCTGTAAATGATGTCTGAGTGATGGAGTGTGCCCCTGGCTATCTGTAAATGATGTCTGAGTGATGGAGTGTTCCCCTGGCTATCTGTAAATGATGCCTGAGTGATGGAGTGTGCCCCTGGCTATCTGTAAATGATGTCTGAGTGATGGAGTGTTCCCCTGGCTATCTGTAAATGATGTCTGAGTGATGGAGTGTTCCCCTGGCTATCTGTAAATGATGTCTGAGTGATGGAGTGTTCCCCTGGCTATCTGTAAATGATGTCTGAGTGATGGAGTGTTCCCCTGGCTATCTGTAAATGATGTCTGAGTGATGGAGTGTTCCCCCTGGCTATCTGTAAATGATGTCTGAGTGATGGAGTGTTCCCCTGGCTATCTGTAAATGATGTCTGAGTGATGGAGTGTTCCCCTGGCTATCTGTAAATGATGTCTGAGTGATGGAGTGTTCCCCTGGCTATCTGTAAATGATGTCTGAGTGATGGAGTGTTCCCCTGGCTATCTGTAAATGATGTCTGAGTGATGGAGTGTTCCCCTGGCTATCCAAAAATAAATAGATAATAACAGACAATGGTGCTGTCTGGTTTGCATAATAAGGAATTTGAAATTATTAATACTTTTACTACTTAAGTACATTTTAGCTATTCCCTTTACTTTTGATACTTAAGTATATTTAAAACCAAATACTTTTAGACTTTTACTGAAGTAGTATTTTACTGGGTGACTTTCAATTGAGTCATTTTCTATGAAGGTATCTTTATACTGTTGGTAAGGTATATAATACTGTATAATATATAATAATGTTGGTAAGGTATATAATACTGTATACTATATAATACTGTATAATATATAATACTGTTGGTAAGGTATATAACACTGTATAATATATATTACTATATAATATATAATACTGTTGGCAAGGTATATAATACTGTATACTATATAATACTTTATAATAAATAATACTGTTGTAAGGTATATAGTACTGTTAAGGTATATAATAATATATAATACATAATACTGTTGGTAAGGTATATATATAATATTGTATAATATTTAATACTGTATAATATATAATACTGTTGGTAAGGTATATAATACTATAATATATAATACTGTTGGGAAGGTATATAATATATAATACTGTTGGTAAGGAATATAATATATAATACTGTTGGGAAGGTATATAATATATAATACTGTTGGTAAGGTATATAGTATTGTATAATATTTAATACTGTTTAATATATGATGTTGTTAAGGTGTATATAATCCTATATGTACATTTCTAACCAACACTGGGTCGTTACTAACCATTATTTAGACAGGAACAGTCGTAGTACAACAGGCTGTTAGAGGCTTTAGTGTGTCACTGAGTTTCTGTGGTGAAGAGCTGATATCACAGGTGTTTCCTGCTGCTGGGGGGGGGAGGAGGGAGGGGAGGGAGGGGGGGAGGGGGAGGGGAACGTCAGAGGAGGAGGGGGGAGAGGGAGGGGAGAGGAGGAGGAGGGGGGAGAGGGAGGGGAGAGGAGGAGGGGGGAGAGGGAGGGGAGAGGAGGGAGGGGGGAGAGGGAGGGGAACGTCAGAGGAGGAGGGGGGGGAGGAGGGAGGGGAGAGGAGGAGGGGGGAGAGAGGGAGGGGAGAGGAGGAGGGGGGAGAGGGAGGGGAACGTCAGAGGAGGAGGGGGGAGAGGGAGGGGGGAGAGGGAGGGGAACGTCAGAGGAGGAGGGGGTAGAGGGAGAGGGGAGAGGAGGAGGGGGAGAGAGAGGGGAGGGAGGAGGAGGGGGGAGAGGGAGGGGAACGTCAGAGGAGGAGGGGGGAGGAGGGAGGGGAGAGGGAGGGGAACGTCAGAGGAGGAGGGGGGAGGGGGGGGGAGAGAGAGGAGGGGGGAGAGAGGGAGGGGAACGTCAGAGGAGGAGGGGGGAGGAGGGAGGGGGGAGAGGAGGAGGGGGGAGAGGGAGGGGAACGTCAGAGGAGGAGGGGGGAGGAGGGAGGGGGGAGAGGGAGGGGAACGTCAGAGGAGGAGGGGGGAGAGGGAGGGGAACGTCAGAGGAGGAGGGGGGGAGGGGGGAGGGGAGAGGAGGAGGGGGGAGAGGGAGGGGAACGTCAGAGGAGGAGGGGGGAGGAGGGAGGGGGGGAGAGGGAGGGGAACGTCAGAGGAGGAGGAGGGAGGGGAGAGGGAGGGGAACGTCAGAGGAGGAGGGGGGAGAGGGAGGGGAGAGGAGGAGGGGGGAGAGGGAGGGGAACGTCAGAGGAGGAGGGGCTAAAAAGTGTGTTTAAGATGGAATAAGAGAGAGAGAGAGAGAGATGGGGGAAAGAGAGAGAGAGAGAGAGAGAGAGAGAGAGAGAGAGAGAGAGAGAGAGAGAGAGAGCGAGCAGTAGTGTCATGTGGTGGGTTTGTGGGAGAGAAGCAGTTGAGAGCGTAGTGCTGTTGAGATGAGAGAGCACTTCAACCACACAGACTGACGGTGTGTGTGTGCGCTCGCAGATTTTCACCAAATTTCTCCTGAAATAAAGTTAAGCAGCCCGAGTTTGTAGTTTGAAGCCATGTTAATATTGTAGTATTACAACATTACAGAGAGTATACTGTAGTATGATAATATTGGTGCTACAGCGATAGAGCGACTGAAGGCTGGTTTCCCAGACTCACATTAAACCTAGTCTAGTCCGGGAATAAACTAATATTTCAATGTAGTCTCATTTACATTGTACTTCTTTAAAACGGTCTATCCTCAGCAGAACACAACAGCAGCATTCATGACATCATAATGCAGGTGCAGAAGAAGGCAGACCTCCTTTGTGGCGTCATAAAGCGTCCTCCAACGACGTCATAAAGAACACCAGTGCCATGTTTTCTATATCTATGACAGGACCACGGTCCAGTACCATGAAAAAAACGTCACAATAACACACATTTCTGGCTATTCCCAGCAGAGTAGCAACGTTTATTAAAAACAATACTGGAACCATAGATAGCTACGGCAGGTAGCTTAGCGGTTAAGAGCGTTGTGCCAGTAAACCGAAAGGTCGCTGGTTCTAATCCCCGATCCGACTAGGTGAAAAAATCTGCCGATGTGCCCCTTGAGCAAGGCACTTAACCCTAATTGCTCCTGTAAGTCGCTCTGGATAAAAGCGGTCTGCTAAATGACTAAAAATGTAAAATGTCTCTGAAAAGCTATGCTCGCTTTACTTTTCCTCCATTCATCTCAGCCTCTCTCTCTCCCCTGCCTATACTAGCACAAGACTAACTCGGATATAGCACCTTCCATTCATGTTTAGAGAGTTGGGGTGCTATTGGTAATCTGCCAGTGGCTGGACATTGATCTAGTGAGTCTGAAGAGATAGCTACAGTATGTATTAGAGTTAGAACCCCCCCCACCCAGCTCACTTGGTCTCTCCCACCACCTCTGTAGCTCAATTGGTAGAGCATGGCGCTTCTAACGCCAGGGGTAGTGGGTTCGATCCCCGGGACCACCCATACGTAAAAATGTATGCGCACATGACTGTAAGTCGCTTTGGATAAAAGCGTCTGCTAAATGGCATATTATTATTATTATAACTGACTACTAACTAAAAACTACTGTTACTGTCAGTATTAATGTCAAAGAGCTTCAGAGACTGTTACTAACTGTCAACTAAAGCTGCTGCGGTCATATCTTTGATCTCAACATTCACCTCAACACAACGCTGTCATCATCCCTCATCCTGTCTGTGTGAGAGACGCATGTGACAGTACACGGCTAAGCAGTACTTTTAAAACACATCCATTTCCTACTCCAGTTATGGATAACAAGATCTTTTTAATATGCTGATTTCTTGAATTGATAGGTGGGGAGGTCTTCATGTATTTATGAATTATGCGCGGGTACTGTATGTGGTTGGCAACATTTATTTAAAACAAAGGAAACAGACAAATCTGAGAAAGATGTTAAAAGTTGTTCTTTGTAAAAGGTATTCTATAGACGGAGAATGGAAATATTGTTGTCAACTTGTATTGGTTCTCTTCTCTTTTGAACTGAAATAAAAAATCCGACATGTCAATATCCTGTCTAGGATGTACAGTTGAAGTCGGAAGTTTACATACACTTAGGTTGGAGTCATTAAAACTCTTTTTTTCGACCACTCCACACATTTCTTGTTAACAAACGATCGTTTTGGCAAGTCGGTTAGGACATCTACTTTGTGCGTGACACAAGTAATTTTTCTTTTTAAATTTTTTTTTTTTTACATACACTAAGTTGACTGTGCCTTTAAACAGCTTGGAAAATTCCAGAAAATGATGTCATGGCTTTAGAAGCTTCTGATAGGTTAACTGACATCATTTGAGTCAATTGGACGTGTACCTGTGGATGTATTTCAAGGCCTACCTTCAAACTCAGTGCCTCTTTGCTTGACATCACGGGAAAATCAAAAGCAATCAGCCAAGACCTCCGAAAAAAAACTGGTAGGAGACGCGTTCAGTCTCCTAGAGATTAACGTACTTTGGTGCGAAAAGTGGAAATCAATCCCAGAACAACAGCAAAGGACCTTGTGAAGATGCTGGAGGAAACAGGTACCAAAGTATCTATATCCACAGTCAAACGAGTCCTATATCGACATAACCTGAAAGGCCGCTCAGCAAGGAAGAAGCCACTGCTCCAAAACCGCCATAAAAAAGACATTATGGTTTGCAACTGCACATGGGGACAAAGATCGTACTATTTGGAGAAATGTCCTCTGGTCTGATGAAACAAAAATAGAACTGTTTGGCCATAATGACCATCGTTATGTTTGGAGGAAAAAGGGGGAGTCTTGCAAGCCGAAGAACACCATCCCAACCGTGAAGCACGGGGGTGGCAGCATCATGCTGTGGGGGTGCTTTGCTGCAGGAGGGACTGGTGCACTTCACAAAATAGATGGCATCATGAGGAAGGAAAATTATGTGGATATATTGAAGCAACATCTCAAGACATCAGTCAGGAAGTTAAAGCTTGGTCGCAAATGGACAATGACCCCAAGCATACTTCCAAAGTTGCGGCAAAATGGCTTAAGGACAACAAAGTCAAGGTATTGGAGTGGCCATCACAAAGCCCTGTCCTCAATCCTATAGAACATTTGTGGGCAGAACTGAAAAAGTGTGTTTGAGCAAGGAGGCCTACAAACCTGACTCAGTTACACCAGCTCTGTCAGGAGGAATGGGCCAAAATTCACCCAAATTATTGTGGGAAGCTTGTGGAAGGCTACCCAAAACATTTGACCCAAGTTAAACAATTTAAAGGCAATGCTACCAAATACTAATTGAGTGTATGTAAACTTCTGACCCACTGGGAATGTGATGAAATAAATAAAAGCTTAAATAAATCAATCATTCTCTCTACTATTATTCTGACATTTCACATTCTTAAAATAAAGTGGTGATCCTAACTGACCTAAGACAGGGAATTTTTACTAGGATTAAATGTCAGGAATTGTGAAAAACTGAGTTTAAATGTATTTGGCTAAGGTGTATGTAAACTTCCGACTTCAACTGTAAATTAAATTTAACGTCGTCTCCCTGGAATGAACAAAGCGGACAGAGGGAGGTTACTATTGTGTGACTATGACAATTGTACCATCACATCAAAATACCTGATCATCTCTGTTACCATCACATCAAAATACCTGATCATCTCTGTTACCATCACATTTAAATACCTGATCATCTCTGTTACCATCACATTTAAATACCTGATCATCTCTGTTACCATCACATTTAAATACCTGATCATCTACAGAGGGTCATCTACAGATCCACGTGTCCAGTCATCAAAAGGTTAGCGGTCAAAACAACACATTGGAGGCTCACTGGCTTATGGCACAACAAAAGCTTCCGTACCCAGAGTACACAGGAGTGTGTCCCAAAATAAACACACACACAAAAAAAAACAGTTTAAAAGTTAGGGCCTTTTAGACAGATGTCTGTGTACTGTAGTTTGTTTAGACCCTTTGGTAAAAAAATAAAAAAAATAAACAGTTAGATAAAGAGTTCCCCTAAAACCACAGGTCCTTGGTCAGAGAGGACTTCATCCTTCTAATAGTTCGAGTCAGACACAGTGACGTAGTCGAGTCACTAAACACCCAGTCCAGCCCCGTGGTGTTGAGTCCAAGTCGGAGTCACCGCTGGTCGAGACCTGATCCCAGATCAGCAGTTGGAGGCTTCAGTATCCACCGACCACCACCCACCCAGTCCCAAAAGGTTAGAGGTCAGAGGTCAAAACACCGTGCAGCTGTTGATATCAAACATCCGTGGGCGCGTCCGTTTCCTGGCCTGGTTCACCGCTGTCCGCACCGCACACTCAAACACTTGTTGCACGCCGCGGTTGCTTAGCGACGAGCACTCCAGGTATCCCTTGGCCCGTACGTCCTGGGCGAGGCGTTTTCCCTCGGCGGCGGAGGAGCAGGATACGCGGTGCGACCCGGTATCGCGCTGGTCCGTCTGGGTGGCCACCACCAGCACCGGGACCCGAGGGAGGTTCTCACGCACCTAGAATGAGATTCAAATGTTTTTAAAAAACCATTTTGTTATAGTAAAAAAAGTTTTAAACATGTATTGATACGCAATATGAAGCCAGAGTTGGGCTCAATTCCGTTTAAATTCAGTCAAGTAAACTGAAATTCTAATTCCAAATCTCTCTCACTTCTTCTCACAGTGAGAAAAGAAAAAATGGAATGGGAACTTCAGTTACCTTCCTGAATCGGCTCAATGATGTTTCACGTCTGTAAGAATATAAAAGGTTGGTGGTCTAGCGGTCGAAGCCGCTGTCTCTGGAGAGCGCGTTCTATGTACCGCTGCCAGCACGGGAATCTGGAATCTCAGCTCTCTCTCTCCTCTTTCAGCTCTCTCTACCTCCTACCTTCTCCAGCTTTCAGCTCTCTCTCCTACCTTTCAGCTCTCTCTCCTACCTTTCAGCTCTCTCTCCTACCTTTCAGCTCTCTCTCCTACCTTTCAGCTCTCTCTCCTACCTTTCAGCTCTCTCTCTCCTACCTTTCAGCTCTCTCTCTCCTACCTTTCAGCTCTCTCTACCTTTCAGCTCTCCTACCTTTCAGCTCTCTCTCTCCTACCTTTCAGCTCTCTCTCCTACCTTTCAGCTCTCTCTCTCCTACCTTTCAGCTCTCTCTCTCCTACCTTTCAGCTCTCTCTCTCCTACCTTTCAGCTCTCTCTCTCCTACCTTTCAGCTCTCTCTCTCCTACCTTTCAGCTCTCTCTCTCCTTTCACCTCTTCAGCTTTCTCTCTCTCTCCTACCTTTCAGCTCTCCTCTCCTACCTTTCAGCTCTCTCTCTCCTACCTTTCAGCTCTCTCTCTCCTACCTTTCAGCTCTCTCTCTCCTACCTTTCAGCTCTCTCTCTCCTACCTTTCAGCTCTCTCTCTCCTACCTTTCAGCTCTCTCTCTCCTTCCTTTCAGCTCTCTCTATCCAGTAAACACACAGAAGAATCTATTTAAATTAGCATAAAAAGGTGGTCCTGTACCTCTCCCAGCCACTTGTTCTTGACGTTGGCCAGGGAGGCGGGGTTGGCCACGGAGTAGCAGATCAGGACCACATCAGCCTGCTGATAGGACATCGGACGGATCTGTCTGAACGTGTCATTTCCTGCCGTGTCCCACAGACCAAGGCTGATCTGGAGAGAAAACAAAGAAATTACATTGTCCTTTTAGTTTTAATTAATCAATTATTTGAATTCTGTCTTTTTCAACTTATTCGAAATCTTGTTTGTAATGTTTTAAATACTTTTTTTTTATTCTTGTGATGTTGAGATGTACTTTAATAAAGCATTAAAAAGCATACACCACAAACAGACTCATTCCAATCTAGTGTAAAGGTCATGAAGGATGAGTGAGGGACATTCCTGATCAGGTGACCTTCAGGCCTCTCCAGTGGGTTGTGATGTTGAAACTACCGTGTTCATGTATTGTGACAGTTAAATGATGTCATGTGTATTATTGTGATAATTCAATGATGTAAAGTGTATTCTTGCAATAGTTAAAATTATGTCATGTGTATTATTGCGATAGTTAAAATGATGTAAAGTGTACTATTGCGATAGTTAAAATGATGTAAAGTGTATTATTGCGATAGTTAAAATGATGTAAAGTGTATTATTGCGATAGTTCAATGATGTAAAGTGTATTATTGCGATAGTTAAAATGATGTAAAGTGTACTATTGCGATAGTTAAAATGATGTAAAGTGTATTATTGCGATAGTTAAATGATGTAAAGTGTATTATTGTGATAGTTAAATGATGTAAAGTGTATTATTGTGATAGTTAAATGATGTAAAGTGTATTATTGTGATAGTTAAATGATGTAAAGTGTATTATTGTGATAGTTAAATGATGATGTAAAGATGTATTATTGTGATAGTTAAATGATGTAAAGTGTATTATTGTGATAGTTAAATGATGTAAAGTGTATTATTGTGATAGTTAAATGATGTAAAGTGTATTATTGTGATAGTTAAATGATGTAAAGTGTATTATTGTGATAGTTAAATGATGTAAAAGTGTATTATTGTGATAGTTAAATGATGTAAAAGTGTATTATTGTGATAGTTAAATGATGTAAAGTGTATTATTGTGATAGTTAAATGATGTAAAGTGTATTATTGTGATAGTTAAATGATGTAAAGCAGCTCTATTCAACTATATTCTTATGGGTGACAGATGTACAAAAGGTTAATTGCAGGGGGGCCTAATATTTTCCACATGCGATTATTCTTCAGAAGAACTGTAAAAAAAATATATATAAACAATACACACACCATTGAAGCACTTTTTCTTACATTTACATTTTAGTCATTTAGCAGATGCTCTTATCCAGAGCGACTTACAGTTAGTTAGTGCATACATTATAATTTTTTTCTATTTTTTCATACTGGCCCCCCGTGGGAATCGAACCCACAACCCTGGCGTTGCAAACGCCATGCTCTACCAACTGAGCTACATCCCTGCCGGCCATTCCCTCCCCTACCCTGGACGGCGCTGGGCCAATTGTGCGCCGCCCCATGGGTCTCCCAGTCGCGGCCGGCTACGACAGAGCCTGGATTCGAACCAGGATCTCTAGTGGCACAGCTAGCACTGCGATGCATAGGCTTCTATTTAAATGTTGCTAAAAGTAATTAATTAGGAAAGAAATGGAGGGTGCTCAACAAACGTGAGTTGAGGTGCAACCAAAACATGTGATCGTCATTGAAAAGGCGCTCGCTCACCATTATTTACTTTATTTCTTGTGATTTTTTACCCCCTTTTTCGTGATTACGATCTTGTCTCATCGCTGCAACTCACCAACGGGCTCGGGAGAGGCGAAGGTCGAGTCATGCGCCCTCCGAAACATGACCCGCCGAGCCGCACTTCTTAACAACCGCTCGCTTAACCCGGAAGCCAGCTGCACCAATGTGTCGGAGGAAACACCGTTCAACTGACGACCGAAGTCAGCCTGCAGGCGCCCGGCCCGCCACAAGGAGTCGCTAAAGCGCGATGAGCCAAGTAAAGCCCCCCCCCCCCCCCCCCCCCCCCCCCCCGCCCAAACCCTCCCCTAACCCGGACGACGCTGGGCCAATTTTCCGCCGCGCTCCGGGACTCCCGGTCACAGCCGGTTGTGTCACACCAGGCTGTAGCGATGCAGTGCCTCAGACCGCTGCAAGCATTTCAAATAAATAAACACAAAGATATCTCAAATCAGGTACTGCCAAATTCCAGCCTGAAAGAAACATGCTTTGAATTCATTTCCCTCAGCCACTAGGTGGTTTTATCCCACTCTCTAACCAGTCCTTGAATTCATTTCCCTCAGCCACTAGGTGGTTTTATCCCACTCTCTAACCAGTCCTTGAATTCATTTCCCTCAGCCACTAGGTGGTTTTATCCCACTCTCTAACCAGTCCTTGTGAGCATCACAGAGGGAAACGTGTTCCTGAGAGTTGAAGCTTTCAGGAATGGGGTCATAATATTTTCTATCTTAAAACCGTTCAAAACGCTGGAGCCAAAATTCATATGAAGAAAATTGAATCGACATGCCACAGGCGCTAGAAACCACACTATAGACTACCACCATAGACTACCACTATAGACTACCACTATAGACTACCACTATAGACTACCACCATAGACTACCACCATAGACTACCACTATAGACTACCACTATAGACTACCACCATAGACTACCACCATAGACTACCACCATAGACTACCACCATAGACTACCACCCACTACCACCATAGACTACCACCATAGACTACCACCATAGACTACCACTATAGACTACCACCATAGACTACCACCATAGACTACCACCATAGACTACCACCATAGACTACCACCATAGACTACCACCATAGACTACCACCATAGACTACCACCATAGTGCTTTGGCATTGAATGTTGGATTTTTTTGCAGATCTTTTATAAATGCTATTAATTGATCAAAGGGGCCAGTCTAAATGAATAAACAGGCCGGATCTGGCCCGCGGGCCGCCAGTTGAATATCCCTGATGTAAAGTGTATTATTGTGATAGGTAAATGATGTAAAGTGTATTATTGTGATAGGTAAATGATGTAAAGTGTATTATTGCGATAGTTCAATGATGTAAAGTGTATTATTGTGATAGGTAAATGATGTAAAGTGTATTATTGTGATAGTTAAATGATGTAAAGTGTATTATTGTGATAGTTAAATGATGTAAAGTGTATTATTGTGATAGTTAAATGATGTATTGCGATAGTTAAAAGTGTATTATTGTGATAGTTAAATGATGTAAAGTGTATTATTGTGATAGTTAAATGATGTAAAAGTGTATTATTGTGATAGTTAAATGATGTAAAAGTGTATTATTGTGATAGTTAAATGATGTAAAAGTGTATTATTGTGATAGTTAAATGATGTAAAGTGTATTATTGTGATAGTTAAATGATGTAAAAACACTACCAGTATGTAAAGCGTATTATTCCTACCTGTACCCCGTCCATGAAGACTTCTACTCCAGTGTTCTCGTACACGGTGGGTTTGTAGCAGTCAGGGAAGGTCTCCGAGGTGAAGCGCACCAGGAGGGCCGTCTTCCCAACGGCGCTGTCCCCCACCAGCACACACTTCACCTGGGTCTCTGCTGCTGCGCTCATGGCTGCTCCACTCGGAACCCTGGGGGGGGGGGGGTTGAGTTGTAGTCCTGAGGTCCTGTAGAGGAGGGGTTGAGGCGTTCACAGCCCTTGGGGGTTGTAGTTCTTTAGGTGGAGGTTGAGTTGTAGTCCTGTTGAGATCAGGGTGTTGTGAGAAAGTCCATAGTGATCACCTTGTGTGTGGAGTCATGATGTAGCTCCATGTGTCTAACTCTCACCACAGAGTGTTTACTGGCTCCACTCGCTGCTACAGTAGAGAAGCTGAGGGGCTCTGACTGTCTTTATAGAGGGGCTCTGACTGTCTTTATAGGGGGGCTCTGACTGTCTTTATAGGGGGGCTCTGACTGTCTTTATAGGGGGGCTCTGACTGTCTTTATAGGGGGGGCTCTGACTGTCTTTATAGGGGGGCTCTGACTGTCTTTATAGGGGGGCTCTGACTGCCTTTATAGAGGGGCTCTGACTGTCTTTATAGGGGGGCTCTGACTGTCTTTATAGGGGGGCTCTGACTGTCTTTATAGAGGGGCTCTGACTGTCTTTATAGAGGGGCTCTGACTGTCTTTATAGGGGGGCTCTGACTGTCTTTATAGAGGGGCTCTGACTGTCTTTATAGGGGGGCTCTGACTGTCTTTATAGGGGGGCTCTGACTGTCTTTATAGGGGGGCTCTGACTGTCTTTATAGGGGGGCTCTGACTGTCTTTATAGGGGGGCTCTGACTGTCTTTATAGAGGGGCTCTGACTGTCTTTATAGAGGGGCTCTGACTGTCTTTATAGGGGGGCTCTGACTGTCTTTTAGGGGGGCTCTGACTGTCTTTATAGGGGGGCTCTGACTGTCTTTATAGAGGGGCTCTGACTGTCTTTATAGAGGGGCTCTGACTGTCTTTATAGGGGGGCTCTGACTGTCTTTATAGAGGGGCTCTGACTGTCTTTATAGAGGGGCTCTGACTGTCTTTATAGAGGGGCTCTGACTGTCTTTATAGAGGGGCTCTGACTGTCTTTCTTTATAGGGGGCTCCGACTGTCTTTATAGAGGGGCTCCGACTGTCTTTATAGAGGGGCTCTGACTGTCTTTATAGAGGGGCTCTGACTGTCTTTATAGGGGGGCTCTGACTGTCTTTATAGAGGGGCTCTGACTGTCTTTATAGAGGGGCTCTGACTGTCTTTATAGAGGGGCTCTGACTGTCTTTATAGAGGGGCTCTGACTGTCTTTATAGAGGGGCTCTGACTGTCTTTATAGGGGGGCTCTGACTGTCTTTATAGAGGGGCTCTGACTGTCTTTATAGAGGGGCTCTGACCGTCTTTATAGAGGGGCTCTGACTGTCTTTTATAGGGGGGCTCTGACTGTCTTTATAGGGGGGCTCTGACTGTCTTTATAGAGGGGCTCTGACTGTCTTTATAGGGGGGCTCTGACTGTCTTTATAGGGGGGCTCTGACTGTCTTTATAGGGGGGCTCTGTCTTTATAGGGGGCTCTGACTGTCTTTATAGAGGGGCTCTGACTGTCTTTATAGGGGGGCTCTGTCTTTATAGAGGGGCTCTGACTGTCTTTATAGAGGGGCTCTGACTGTCTTTATAGAGGGGCTCTGACTGTCTTTATAGGTCTCTCTCTCTCTCTCTCTCTCTCTGCGATGACACCAGGCTTCGCCTCCTGCGGTCAATCGAGGTCACCTGACATCACAGGTGGTTATTCCGTCCAATCAGGGCCCGGCGTACAGGAGAGAGCTGTGAGGGAGGAGGAGTCAGATGAGGACATCGTAGACTCTAATAAAGGAGAGCTACTGGGTGTGCAGGCTTTCGTTACAGCCCAGCACTAAACACATCAGATTCAGCCAATCATGACCCGGACTGAAGATCATCTGCACTATACAGCAGTAATGTCTAGTGACGTCGGGATTTTAGGTCTGCATGTGTGTAAAACACTGTGACAACTGCTGATGTAAAAAGGGCTATATAAAATAAACGTGATTGATCGACATTAGCATTATTACGTGTTAGAAAAGCTGAGCATGTACCTTATCCTCTCCATAGTTAACCAACCATGTATGAGGGACTGAGGAAACAGCACAGACCCATAGTTTTCTAGTGACATTTTTATTTGGATCATTCAATAACAAATGAGCTAATGATGCGCGATTACGCCTGGCATAGAAAATGTGCTCTCTCGTCAGGACACTGTTGTTCAGAGAGGAGCTAGCCAACAACACAGCTAACACAATCACTTCAAACTGAAGCTGGAAAGACCGCAAACTAGCTGCACTTTGTTTCGTTTTACCGGTTTTCTATTGATATTTCTTTGTATATACAGTACCAGTCAAAAGTTTGGACACACCTACTCATTCAAGGGTTTTTCTATTTTTTAAAAACTATTTTCTACATTGTAGAATAATAGTGAAGACATCAAAACTATGAAGTAACACATATGGAATCATGTAGTAACCAAAAAAAGTGTTAAACAAATAAAAATATATTTGAGATTTGAGATTCTTCAAATAGCCACCCTTTGCCTTGATGACAGCTTTGCACACTCTTGGCATTCTCTCAACCAGCTTCACCTGGAATGCTTTTCCAACAGTCTTGAAGGAGTTCCCACATATGCTGAGCACTTGTTGGCTGCTTTTCCTTCACTCTGCCGTCCAACTCATCTCAAACCATCTCAATTGGGTTGAGGTCGGGGGATTGTGGAGGCCAGGTCATCTGATGCAGCGCTCCATCACTCTCCTTCTTGCTAAAATAGCCCTTACACAACCTGGAGATGTGTTGGGTCATTGTCCTGTTGAAAAACAAATGATAGTCCCACTAAGCCCAAACCAGATGGGATGGCGTATCGCTGCAGAATGCTGTGGTAGCCATGCTGGTTAAGTGTGCCTTGAATTCTAAATAAATCACACACAGTGTCACCAGCAAAGCACCCCCACACCATAACACCTCTTCCTCAATGCTTTACGGTGGGAACTACACATGCGGAGATCATCCGTTCACCCACACCGCGTCTCACAAAGACACAGCAGTTTGAACCAAAAATCTCAAATTTGGACTCATCAGACCAAAGATTCAGATTTCCACCGGTCTAATGTCCATTGCTCATGTTTCTTGGCCCAAGCTGGTCTCTTCTTCTTATTGGTGTCCTTTAGTAGTGGTTTCTTTGCAGCAATTCGACCATGAAGGCCTGATTCACACAGTCCCCTCTGAACAGTTGATATTGAGATGTGTCTGTGACTTGAACTCTATGAAGCATTTATTTGGGCTGCAATTTCTGAGGCTGGTAATTGTAATGAACTTATCCTCGGCAGCAGAGGTAACTTCCTGTGGCGGTCCTCACGAGAGCCAGTTTCATAATAGCGCTTTATGGTTTTTGTGACTGCACTTGTAGAAACGTTCAAAGTTCTTGAAAATGTTCCGTATTGACTGACCTTCATGTCTTAAAGTAATGATGGACTGTCGTTTCTCTTTGCTTATTTGAGCTGTTCTTGCCATAATACGGACTTGGTCTTTTACCAAATAGGGCTATCTTCTGTATACCCCCCCTACCTTGTCACAACACAACTGATTGGCACGAACACATTGAGGAAATAAATTCCACAAATTAACTTTTAAGAAAGCACACCTGTTAATTGAAATCCATTGCAGGTGACTACCTCATGAAGCTGGTTGAGAGAATGCCAAGAGTGTGCAAAGCTGTCATCAAGGCAAAGGGTGGCTATTTGAAGAATCTCAAATATAAAATATATTTTGATTTGTTTAACACTTTTTGGGTTACTACATGATTCCGTATGTGTTATTTCCTAGTTTTGATGTCTTCACTATTATTCTACAATGTAAAAAAAATAAAGAAAAACCCTTGAATGAGTAGGTGTGTCCAAACTTTTGACTGGTAGTGTATATCCATAAAAATTATGCTGATTCATGATTTCGAATGCCTGAGAAAAGCTGCCTCGTCCCGACTCCCGTTCATTACTATGGAGATCGAATTTGAATACTGAAACAATGTTGCAAATGTCGGAGAGACAGACCGCAAGGTTTATGCAAATCTCCGCTGTTGAAAACTAAATGTTAGTCTAAAAGAATAAGTGAGATAATGTCTAGATGCTTTTTATAGTGGAGATCAAGTTTATATATTGCCTGGCTGGGCTGATGAGACAGTGGATTGCGCAGTCAGATGGAACAGAGTAAATGGGCATTTTACATTTTTTGATTTAGCCGGTGGTAACTTGTGGAATAGACTCTGGCTGGAATGCGGTTTTAACCAATCAGCATTCAGGATTAGACCCACCCGTTGTATCATGACTACTAACTAGACTACTGACTACTAACTAGACTACTAACTAAAGTGAGGGAAAAAAGTATTTGATCCCCTGCTGATTTTGTATGTTTGCCCACTGACAAAGACATGATCAGTCTATAATTTTAATGGTAGGTTTATTTGAACAGTGAGAGACAGAATAACAACAAAAAAATCCAGAAAAACACATGTCAAATGTTATAAATTGATTTGCATTTTAATGAGGGAAATAAGTATTTGACCCCTCTGCAAAACATGAATTAGTACTTGGTGGCAAAACCCTTGTTGGCAATCACAAAGGTCAGACGTTTCTTGTAGTTGGCCACCAGGTTTGCACACATCTCAGGAGGGATTTTGTCCCACTCCTCTTTGCAGATCTTCTCCAAGTCATTAAGGTTTCGAGGCTGACGTTTGGCAACTCGAACCTTCAGCTCCCTCCACAGATTTTCTATGGGATTAAGGTCTGGAGACTGGCTAGGCCACTCCAGGACCTTAATGTGCTTCTTCTTGAGCCACTCCTTTGTTGCCTTGGCCGTGTGTTTTGGGTCATTGTCATGCTGGAATACCCATCCACGACCCATTTTCAATGCCCTGGTTGAGGGAAGGAGGTTCTCACCCAAGATTTGACGGTACATGGCCCCGTCCATCGTCCCTTTGATGTGGTGAAGTTGTCCTGTCCCCTTACCAGAAAAACACCCCCAAAGCATAATGTTTCCACCTCCATGTTTGACGGTGGGGATGGTGTTCTTGGGGTCATAGGTAGCATTCCTCCCTCCTCCAAACACGGCGAGTTGAGTTGATGCCAAAGAGCTCGATTTTGGTATCATCTGACCACAACACTTTCACCCTGTTCTCCTCTGAATCATTCAGATGTTCAATGGCAAACTTCATACGGGCATGTATATGTGCTTTCTTGAGCAGGGGGACATTGCGGGCGCTGCAGGATTTCAGTCCTTCACAGCGTAGTGTGTTACCAATTGTTTTCTTGGTGACTATGGTCCCAGCTGCCTTGAGATCATTGACAAGATCCTCCCGTGTAGTTCTGGGCGGATTCCTCACCGTTCTCATGATCATTGCAACTCCACGAGGTGAGATCTTGCATGGAGCCCCAGGCCGAGGGAGATTGACAGTTATTTTGTGTTTCTTCCATTTGCGAATAATCGCACCAACTGTTGTCACCTTCTCACCAAGCTGCTTGGCGATGGTCTTGTAGCCCATGGTCTTGTAGCCCATTCCAGCCTTGTGTAGGTCTACAATCTTGTCCCTGACATCCTTGGGGAGCTCTTTGGACTTGGCCATGGTGGAGAGTTTGGAATCTGATTGATTGATTGCTTCTGTGGACAGGTGTCTTTTATACAGGTAACAAACTGAGATTAGGAGCACTCCCTTTAAGAGTGTGCTCCTAATCTCAGCTCGTTACCTGTATAAAAGACACCTGGGAGCCAGAAATCTTTCTGATTGAGTGGGGGTCAAATACTTATTTCCCTCATTAAAATGAAAATCAATTTATAACTTTTTTGACATGCATTTTTCTGGATTTATTTGTTGTTATTCTATCTCTCACTGTTTAAATAAACCTTCCATTAAAATTATAGACTGATCATTTCTTTCTCAGTGGGCAAACGTACAAAATCAGCAGGGGATCAAATACTTTTTCCCCCCCTCACTGTATTCTACTGACTACTAACTAGGCTACTCACTCTACAATGGCCGCCCCGGGGCCAAATGCAGACCACAACAGACTTTGAAGGAGTGTTGGCTTGAAGCCAACTGATCATATATTAAAAAGGTGTATGAAGGATACAATGGTATTGTTATTCACATTGGGAATGTCTGCGTTTTTGCTTAAAAGACTTACACATTCATCATTACTTTATAAAAGACAACAGATTAGAGAGTTAAGGGTTATTCAAACAACATCTACCTCCATGAAGGTTGAAAAGCTCTGTTCTTCACCCTGCCGTGATGGCTGACATTTAGTTGTAGCTAGTTTCCCCCACATCATGACTGTCTAGAAGTGTAGGGTAGCGCCTTCTAAGCTAAACTTTAGCCATTAAAATGGAGCCTATTTATTTGAAACCAAATGTAGGAGATTAATGTTGTCGTTTACCATTTTATTGGAGACACAAATAGTTAAAATTGGGTAATAACATTTTTTGGGGGTAGGACTTGTTTAAACATTGAATATAAAATCTGCCAAATTCGATAATGATCTTCTTCTGTGACTCTCCAATACATCAATTTATTCAAAGTTGACTCATATTGATTATTAATTCTGGCTGGATTAAAACAAAAGCCATGAAAAACAATGGGAAGGAACAAAGAAAGGAACAGAACAGAGATAACTCACCGTGTTGTCAGCCGTCGACCCCAGCGTGTCTTCATGGTGGCAACGGGCGGATGCTTCGCTTGAGCTCAAAGCATTTTTCACTCGGGAGACGGTTTGGTGCCTCGGTAAAAGTAACGTTTTTTTTTTTTACGAAATATACATCAGGCTACTTTATAAACACTGCTTAAAGCGAAACTAAATAACCTAATTAATATACACGCACAAACTACTTATAAAAGTGTATATGTGTGTCACTGCACTGCTTGCTACTTCTCTTTACAAACAGTGCGGAGGGAAGTGAGACGCGCTCTCTCTCTCTCTCCCAGCATCCGTTTGTAGAGTGTGGAGGTGTGATGATGCCGTTTCATTTCTGCTCGAACTGATTTTCAGCGTCTCTCTCTCACTCACTCACCAAGTAGCTGGTGTTTTTGATCGTGGTGCGCTTCGA
>CM072220.1:4939499-4949499 GCA_036851935.1 Coregonus suidteri
CCCACGCTCTCTCTCTCTCTACCTGTTGAGCGTAGTAGGAGGCTAGGTCTTTGCGTCCCTGCCTGTAGGCCTCTCTCCTACCTGTTGAGCGTAGTAGGAGGCTACGTCTTTGCGTCCCTGCCTGTAGGCCTCTCCTACCTGTTGAGCGTAGTAGGAGGCTAGGTCCCTGCCTGTAGGCCTCTCTCCTACCTGTTGAGCGTAGTAGGAGGCTACGTCTTTGCGTCCCTGCCTGTAGGCCTCTCCTACCTGTTGAGCGTAGTAGGAGGCTAGGTCTTTGCGTCCCTGCCTGTAGGCCTCTCTCCTACCTGTTGAGCGTAGTAGGAGGCTAGGTCCCTGCCTGTAGGCCTCTCTCTACCTGTTGAGCGTAGTAGGAGGCTAGGTCTTTGCGTCCCTGCCTGTAGGCCTCTCTCCTACCTGTTGAGCGTAGTAGGAGGCTAGGTCTTTGCGTCCCTGCCTGTAGGCCTCTCCTACCTGTTGAGCGTAGTAGGAGGCTAGGTCTTTGCGCCCCTGCCTGTAGGCTCTCTCCTACCTGTTGAGCGTAGTAGGAGGCTAGGTCTTTGCGTCCCTGCCTGTAGGCCTCTCCTACCTGTTGAGCGTAGTAGGAGGCTAGGTCTTTGCGTCCCTGCCTGTAGGCCTCTCTCCTACCTGTTGAGCGTAGTAGGAGGCTAGGTCTTTGCGTCCCTGCCTGTAGGCCTCTCTCCTACCTGTTGAGCGTAGTAGGAGGCTAGGTCTTTGCGTCCCTGCCTGTAGGCCTCTCTCCTACCTGTTGAGCGTAGTAGGAGGCTAGGTCTTTGCGTCCCTGCCTGTAGGCCTCTCCTACCTGTTGAGTGTAGTAGGAGGCTAGGTCTTTGCGTCCCTGCCTGTAGGCCTCTCCTACCTGTTGAGTGTAGTAGGAGGCTAGGTCTTTGCGCCCCTGCCTGTAGGCCTCTCTCCTACCTGTTGAGCGTAGTAGGAGGCTAGGTCTTTGCGTCCCTGCCTGTAGGCCTCTCTCCTACCTGTTGAGCGTAGTAGGAGGCTAGGTCTTTGCGTCCCTGCCTGTAGGCCTCTCCTACCTGTTGAGCGTAGTAGGAGGCTAGGTCTTTGCGTCCCTGCCTGTAGGCCTCTCTCCTACCTGTTGAGCGTAGTAGGAGGCTAGGTCTTTGCGTCCCTGCCTGTAGGGCCTCTCCTACCTGTTGAGCGTAGTAGGAGGCTAGGTCTTTGCGCCCCTGCCTGTAGGCCTCTCCTACCTGTTGAGCGTAGTAGGAGGCTAGGTCTTTGCGTCCCTGCCTGTAGGCCTCTCCTACCTGTTGAGCGTAGTAGGAGGCTAGGTCTTTGCGTCCCTGCCTGTAGGCCTCTCTCCTACCTGTTGAGCGTAGTAGGAGGCTAGGTCTTTGCGTCCCTGCCTGTAGGCCCTCTCCTACCTGTTGAGCGTAGTAGGAGGCTAGGTCCCTGCCTGTAGGCCTCTCTCCTACCTGTTGAGCGTAGTAGGAGGCTAGGTCCCTGCCTGTAGGCCTCTCCTACCTGTTGAGCGTAGTAGGAGGCTAGGTCTTTGCGCCCCTGCCTGTAGGCCTCTCCTACCTGTTGAGCGTAGTAGGAGGCTAGGTCTTTGCGTCCCTGCCTGTAGGCCTCTCTCCTACCTGTTGAGCGTAGTAGGAGGCTAGGTCTTTGCGTCCCTGCCTGTAGGCCTCTCCTACCTGTTGAGCGTAGTAGGAGGCTAGGTCTTTGCGCCCCTGCCTGTAGGCCTCTCCTACCTGTTGAGCGTAGTAGGAGGCTAGGTCTTTGGGCCCCTGCCTGTAGGCCTCTCTCCTACCTGTTGAGCGTAGTAGGAGGCTAGGTCTTTGCGTCCCTGCCTGTAGGCCTCTCCTACCTGTTGAGCGTAGTAGGAGGCTAGGTCTTTGCGTCCCTGCCTGTAGGCCTCTCTCTCTACCTGTTGAGCGTAGTAGGAGGCTAGGTCTTTGCGTCCCTGCCTGTAGGCCTCTCTCCTACCTGTTGAGCGTAGTAGGAGGCTACGTCTTTGCGCCCCTGCCTGTAGGCCTCTGCGGCCTTGTTGAAGCTCTCCAGCTGTCTGCCTCTCTGGAGCCTGGCCTCCGCTCTGAAGTCTTCATACTCTGGGTCCTCAACGTCCTGGTACTGAGAGAGGGACTGGGGAGGGGCCACTGGTGCTGCACGCATCTGAGAGAGGGGGTAGAGAGGGTGGGGGAGAGGGGTAGAGAGGGGGAGGGGGGGGTAGAGAGGGGGGGGTAGAGAAGGGGAGGAGGGTGGGGGAGGGGGGTAGAGAGAGTGGGGGAGAGGGGGATAGGTAGAGAGGGGAGGAGGGGTAGAGAGGAGGGGGAGGGGTGTAGAGAGGGGGGGGGGAAGAGAGGGGGGGGGTAGAGGGGAGGAGGGGGGTAGAGAGGGGGGGGGAAGAGAGGGGGGTAGAGAGGGGGAGGAGGGGGTAGGGGGGAGGGGGAGGGGAGGAGGGGGGTAGAGAGGAGGGGGAGGGGGAGGAGGGGGGGTTTAGAGAGGAGGGGGAGGGGGGTTAGAGAGGGGGAGGAGGGGGTAGAGAGGGGAAGGAGGAGGGGGGAGAGAGGGGGGTAGACAGGGGGAGGGGGGGAGGGGGGTAGAGAGGGGGAGGGGGGTAGAGAGGGGAAGAGGAAAGTGATATTAAAGGGAAAGGTTAGTATTTTACAACTTGATGTTAGATGGTTTATGGGCCAGGAGAAACAGCCACTACAAACTTCAGCTAACTTAAGCCACCGCTAGCTAGCGATGTAAGCTGATAGGGGGTGTGGTAGGAGCATGTGGCACCTGTTTGAATGGAGGAGAAAGAGAGAAAGGGTGTGTTAAGTGTTGCCACGGTAGCAACAATTGACTAACGATACGACACCGGGCCCAGCGTCACCATACCAACTAGTATTGTGATGTCACTGCCACGGGTGAAATATTCAGAGGCCTGTTCGCCCCCGGAGGCCTTTTCCCCTTTTCTAAACATTATGCCAATGTGCTACACTAAACACCAGTGACTGATATTCACCTCTACTGAATACAACACACATTGAATTATCTATACACTGTTCACTGATATTCACCTCTACTGAATACAACACATATTGAATTAACTACACACTGTTCACTGATATTCACCTCTACTGAATACAACACATATTGAATTAACTACACACTGTTCACTGATATTCACCTCTACTGAATACAACACATATTGAATTAACTACACACTGTTCACTGATATTCACCTCTACTGAATACAACACATATTGAATTATCTATACACTGTTCACTGATAACTCCGGGATGCTGACCTTCTAGGCAGAGTTGCAAAGAAAAAGTATTCCTCTGTCCAGTGTCTGTGTTCTTTTGCCCATCTTCATCTTTTCTTTTTATTGGCCAGTCTGAGATATGGCTTTTTCTTTGCAACTCTGCCTAGAAGGTCAGCATCCCGGAGTCGCCTCTTCACTGTTGACGTTGAGACTGGTGTTTTGCGGGTACTATTTAATGAAGCTGCCAGTTGAGGACCTGTGAGGCATCTGTTTCTCAAACTAGAGACTCTAACGTATTTGTCCTCTTGCTCAGTTGTGCACCGGGGCCTCCCACTCCTCTTTCTATTCTGGTTAGAGCCAGTTTGCGCTGTTCTGTGAAGGGAGTAGTACACAGCGTTGTACGAGATCTTAAGTTTCTTGGCAATTTCTCGCATGGAATAGCCTTCATTTCTCAGAACAAGAATAGACTGACGAGTTTCAGAAGAAAGTTATTTGTTTCTGGCCATTTTGAGCCTGTAATTGAACCCACAATTGCTGATGCTCCAGATACTCAACTAGTCTCAAGAAGGCCAGTTTTATTGCTTCTTTAATCAGCACAACAGTTTTCAGCTGTGCTAACCTAATTGCAAAAGGGTTTTCTAATGATCAATTAGCCTTTTAAAATGATAAACTTGGATTAGCAAACACAACGTGCCATTGGAACACAGGACTGATGGTTGCTGATAATGGGCCTCTGTACGCCTATGTAGATATTCCATTACAAATCAGCCGTTTCCAGCTAAAATAGCCATTTACAACATTAACAATGTCTACACTGTATTTCTGATCAATTTGAACGGTAGTGTATCTCTGGTAAGAGCCAGGAAGAATAGAAGGTATCTCTGGTAATAAGAGTCAGGAAGAATAGAAGGTATCTCTGGTTATAAGAGTCAGCAGGAAGAATAGAAGGTATCTCTGGTTATAAGAGTCAGCAGGAAGAATAGAAGGTATCTCTGGTTATAAGAGTCATCAGGAAGAATAGAAGGTATCTCTGGTAATAAGAGTCAGCAGGAAGAATAGAAGGTATCTCTGGTAATAAGAGTCAGCAGGAAGAATAGAAGGTATCTCTGGTAATAAGAGTCAGGAAGAATAGAAGGTATCTCTGGTAATAAGAGTCAGCAGGAAGAATAGAAGGTATCTCTGGTAATAAGAGTCAGGAAGAATAGAAGGTATCTCTGGTAATAAGAGTCAGCAGGAAGAATAGAAGGTATCTCTGGTAATAAGAGTCAGGAAGAATAGAAGGTATCTCTGGTTATAAGAGTCAGCAGGAAGAATATAAGGTATCTCTGGTAATAAGAGTCAGCAGGAAGAATAGAAGGTATCTCTGGTAATAAGAGTCAGGAAGAATAGAAGGTATCTCTGGTTATAAGAGTCAGGAAGAATAGAAGGTAGCTCTGGTTATAAGAGACAGGAAGAATAGAAGGTATCTCTGGTAATAAGAGTCAGGAAGAATAGAAGGTATCTCTGGTTATAAGAGACAGGAAGAATAGAAGGTATCTCTGGTTATAAGAGTCAGCAGGAAGAATATAAGGTATCTCTGGTAATAAGAGTCAGCAGGAAGAATAGAAGGTATCTCTGGTAATAAGGGTCAGGAAGAATAGAAGGTATCTCTGGTTATAAGAGTCAGGAAGAATAGAAGGTAGCTCTGGTTATAAGAGACAGGAAGAATAGAAGGTATCTCTGGTAATAAGAGTCAGGAAGAATAGAAGATATCTCTGGTTATAAGAGACAGGAAGAATAGAAGGTATCTCTGGTTATAAGAGTCAGCAGGAAGAATATAAGGTATCTCTGGTAATAAGAGTCAGCAGGAAGAATAGAAGGTATCTCTGGTAATAAGAGTCAGGAAGAATAGAAGGTATCTCTGGTTATAAGAGTCAGGAAGAATAGAAGGTAGCTCTGGTTATAAGAGACAGGAAGAATAGAAGGTATCTCTGGTAATAAGAGACAGGAAGAATAGAAGGTATCTCTGGTAATAAGAGTCAGGAAGAATAGAAGGTATCTCTGGTTATAAGAGACAGGAAGAATAGAAGGTATCTCTGGTTATAAGAGTCAGGAAGAATAGAAGGTAGCTCTGGTTATAAGAGACAGGAAGAATAGAAGGTATCTCTGGTAATAAGAGACAGGAAGAATAGAAGGTATCTCTGGTTCTAAGAGTCAGGAAGAATAGAAGGTATCTCTGGTTATAAGAGACAGGAAGAATAGAAGGTATCTCTGGTAATAAGAGTCAGGAAGAATAGAAGGTATCTCTGGTTATAAGAGACAGGAAGAATAGAAGGTATCTCTGGTTATAAGAGTCAGGAAGAATAGAAGGTAGCTCTGGTTATAAGAGACAGGAAGAATAGAAGGTATCTCTGGTTATAAGAGTCAGGAAGAATAGAAGGTAGCTCTGGTTATAAGAGTCAGGAAGAATAGAAGGTAGCTCTGGTTATAAGAGTCAGGAAGAATAGAAGGTATCTCTGGTTATAAGAGACAGGAAGAATAGAAGGTATCTCTGGTTATAAGAGTCAGGAAGAATAGAAGGTATCTCTGGTAATAAGAGTCAGGAAGAATAGAAGGTATCTCTGGTAATAAGAGTCAGCAGGAAGAATAGAAGGTATCTCTGGTTATAAGAGTCAGGAAGAATAGAAGGTATCTCTGGTAATAAGAGTCAGCAGGAAGAATAGAAGGTAGCTCTGGTTATAAGAGTCAAGAAGAATAGAAGGTAGCTCTGGTTATAAGAGTCAGGAAGAATAGAAGGTATCTCTGGTTATAAGAGTCAGGAAGAATAGAAGGTAGCTCTGGTAATAAGAGTCAGCAGGAAGAATAGAAGGTAGCTCTGGTTATAAGAGTCAGGAAGAATAGAAGGTAGCTCTGGTTATAAGAGTCAGGAAGAATAGAAGGTAGCTCTGGTTATAAGAGACAGGAAGAATAGAAGGTATCTCTGGTAATAAGAGTCAGGAAGAATAGAAGGTATCTCTGGTTATAAGAGTCAGGAAGAATAGAAGGTATCTCTGGTAATAAGAGTCAGGAAGAATAGAAGGTATCTCTGGTAATAAGAGTCAGGAAGAATAGAAGGTATCTCTGGTTATAAGAGTCAGGAAGAATAGAAGGTATCTCTGGTAATAAGAGTCAGGAAGAATAGAAGGTATCTCTGGTTATAAGAGTCAGGAAGAATAGAAGGTATCTCTGGTAATAAGAGTCAGGAAGAATAGAAGGTATCTCTGGTAATAAGAGTCAGGAAGAATAGAAGGTATCTCTGGTTATAAGAGTCAGGAAGAATAGAAGGTATCTCTGGTTATAAGAGTCAGGAAGAATAGAAGGTATCTCTGGTTCTAAGAGTCAGGAAGAATAGAAGGTATCTCTGGTAATAAGAGACAGGAAGAATAGAAGGTATATCTGGTTATAAGAGTCAGGAAGAATAGAAGGTATCTCTGGTTATAAGAGTCAGGAAGAATAGAAGGTATCTCTGGTAATAAGAGTCAGGAAGAATAGAAGGTATCTCTGGTTATAAGAGTCAGCAGGAAGAATAGAAGGTATCTCTGGTTATAAGAGTCAGGAAGAATAGAAGGTATCTCTGGTTATAAGAGTCAGGAAGAATAGAAGGTATCTCTGGTTATAAGAGTCAGGAAGAATAGAAGGTATCTCTGGTTATAAGAGTCAGGAAGAATAGAAGGTATCTCTGGTAATAAGAGTCAGGAAGAATAGAAGGTATCTCTGGTTATAAGAGTCAGGAAGAATAGAAGGTATCTCTGGTTATAAGAGTCAGGAAGAATAGAAGGTATCTCTGGTTATAAGAGTCAGGAAGAATAGAAGGTATCTCTGGTTATAAGAGTCAGGAAGAATAGAAGGTATCTCTGGTTATAAGAGTCAGGAAGAATAGAAGGTATCTCTGGTAATAAGAGTCAGGAAGAATAGAAGGTATCTCTGGTTATAAGAGTCAGCAGGAAGAATAGAAGGTAGCTCTGGTAATAAGAGTCAGGAAGAATAGAAGGTATCTCTGGTAATAAGAGTCAGCAGGAAGAATAGAAGGTATCTCTGGTTATAAGAGTCAGCAGGAAGAATAGAAGGTATCTCTGGTAATAAGAGTCAGGAAGAATAAAGGTATCTCTGGTTATAAGAGTCAGCAGGAAGAATAGAAGGTATCTCTGGTTATAAGAGACAGGAAGAATAAGATCTCTGGTTATAAGAGTCAGAATATAGAAGGTATCTCTGGTAATAAGAGTCAGGAAGAATAGAAGGTATCTCTGGTAATAAGAGTCAGCAGGAAGAATAGAAGGTATCTCTGGTTATAAGAGTCAGGAAGAATAGAAGGTAGCTCTGGTAATAAGAGTCAGCAGGAAGAATAGAAGGTAGCTCTGGTTATAAGAGTCAGGAAGAATAGAAGGTAGCTCTGGTTATAAGAGACAGGAAGAATAGAAGGTATCTCTGGTTATAAGAGTCAGGAAGAATAGAAGGTAGCTCTGGTAATAAGAGTCAGCAGAAGAATAGAAGGTAGCTCTGGATCTAAGAGTCAGGAAGAATAGAAGGTAGCTCTGGTTCTAAGAGTCAGGAAGAATAGAAGGAAGCTCTGGTTATAAGAGACAGGAAGAATAGAAGGTATCTCTGGTAATAAGAGTCAGGAAGAATAGAAGGTATCTCTGGTTATAAGAGTCAGGAAGAATAGAAGGTATCTCTGGTAAAAGAGTCAGGAAGAATAGAAGGTATCTCTGGTAATAAGAGTCAGGAAGAATAGAAGGTAGCTCTGGTTATAAGAGTCAGGAAGAATAGAAGGTAGCTCTGGTTATAAGAGTCAGCAGGAAGAATAGAAGGTATCTCTGGTTATAAGAGTCAGGAAGAATAGAAGGTATCTCTGGTTATAAGAGTCAGGAAGAATAGAAGGTATCTGGGTAATAAGAGTCAGGAAGAATAGAAGGTATCTCTGGTAATAAGAGTCAGCAGGAAGAATAGAAAGGTATCTCTGGTTATAAGAGTCAGGAAGAATAGAAGGTAGCTCTGGTAATAAGAGTCAGCAGGAAGAATAGAAGGTAGCTCTGGTTATAAGAGTCAAAAAGAATAGAAGGTAGCTCTGGTTATAAGAGACAGGAAGAATAGAAGGTATCTCTGGTTATAAGAGTCAGGAAGAATAGAAGGTAGCTCTGGTAATAAGAGTCAGCAGGAAGAATAGAAGGTAGCTCTGGATCTAAGAGTCAGGAAGAATAGAAGGTAGCTCTGGTTCTAAGAGTCAGGAAGAATAGAAGGAAGCTCTGGTTATAAGAGACAGGAAGAATAGAAGGTATCTCTGGTAATAAGAGTCAGGAAGAATAGAAGGTATCTCTGGTTATAAGAGTCAGGAAGAATAGAAGGTATCTCTGGTAATAAGAGTCAGGAAGAATAGAAGGTATCTCTGGTAATAAGAGTCAGGAAGAATAGAAGGTATCTCTGGTTTATAAGAGTCAGGAAGAATAGAAGGTATCTCTGGTAATAAGAGTCAGGAAGAATAGAAGGTATCTCTGGTTATAAGAGTCAGGAAGAATAGAAGGTATCTCTGGTAATAAGAGTCAGGAAGAATAGAAGGTATCTCTGGTAATAAGAGTCAGGAAGAATAGAAGGTATCTCTGGTTATAAGAGTCAGGAAGAATAGAAGGTATATCTGGTTATAAGAGTCAGGAAGAATAGAAGGTATCTCTGGTTCTAAGAGTCAGGAAGAATAGAAGGTATCTCTGGTAAGAAGAGACAGGAAGAATAGAAGGTATATCTGTTATAAGAGTCAGGAAGAATAGAAGGTATCTCTGGTTATAAGAGTCAGGAAGAATAGAAGGTATCTCTGGTAATAAGAGTCAGGAAGAATAGAAGGTATCTCTGGTTATAAGAGTCAGGAAGAATAGAAGGTATCTCTGGTTATAAGAGTCAGGAAGAATAGAAGGTATCTCTGGTAATAAGAGTCAGGAAGAATAGAAGGTATCTCTGGTTATAAGAGTCAGGAAGAATAGAAGGTATCTCTGGTTATAAGAGTCAGGAAGAATAGAAGGTATCTCTGGTAATAAGAGTCAGGAAGAATAGAAGGTATCTCTGGTTATAAGAGTCAGGAAGAATAGAAGGTATCTCTGGTTATAAGAGTCAGGAAGAATAGAAGGTATCTCTGGTTATAAGAGTCAGGAAGAATAGAAGGTATCTCTGGTTATAAGAGTCAGGAAGAATAGAAGGTATCTCTGGTTATAAGAGTCAGGAAGAATAGAAGGTATCTCTGGTAATAAGAGTCAGGAAGAATAGAAGGTATCTCTGGTTATAAGAGTCAGCAGGAAGAATAGAAGGTAGCTCTGGTTATAAGAGTCAGGAAGAATAGAAGGTATCTCTGGTAATAAGAGTCAGCAGGAAGAATAGAAGGTATCTCTGGTTATAAGAGTCAGCAGGAAGAATAGAAGGTATCTCTGGTAATAAGAGTCAGGAAGAATAGAAGGTATCTCTGGTTATAAGAGTCAGCAGGAAGAATAGAAGGTATCTCTGGTTATAAGAGTCAGGAAGAATAGAAGGTAGCTCTGGTTATAAGAGTCAGGAAGAATAGAAGGTATCTCTGGTTATAAGAGTCAGGAAGAATAGAAGGTAGCTCTGGTAATAAGAGTCAGCAGGAAGAATAGAAGGTATCTCTGGTTATAAGAGTCAGGAAGAATAGAAGGTAGCTCTGGTTATAAGAGACAGGAAGAATAGAAGGTAGCTCTGGTAATAAGAGTCAGGAAGAATAGAAGGTATCTCTGGTTATAAGAGTCAGG
>CM072220.1:4954499-4969499 GCA_036851935.1 Coregonus suidteri
GACTGGGGGGGGGGGTTAGGGTTAGGGGTTACTGGTCTCCACGGCCCTGACGAGACTGGGGGGGGGGGGTTAGGGTTAGGGGTTACTGGTCTCCACGGCCCTGACGAGACTGTGGGGGGGGGGGGGGGTTAGGGTTAGGGGTTACTGGTCTCACGGCCCTGACAAGACTGGGGGGGGGGTTAGGGTTAGGGGTTACTGGTCTACACGGCCCTGACGAGACTGGGGGGGGGGGGGGGGGTTAGGGTTAGGGGTTACTGGTCTCCACGACCCTGACGAGACTGGGGGGGGGGGGGTTAGGGTTAGGGGTTACTGGTCTCCACGACCCTGACGAGACTGGGGGGGGGGGGGGGGGGGGGTTAGGGTTAGGGGTTACTGGTCTCCACGACCCTGACGAGGGGGGGGGGGGGGGGTTAGGGTTAGGGTTAGGGGTTACTGGTCTCCACGACCCTGACGAGACTGGGGGGGGGGGGGGTTAGGGGTTACTGGTCTCCACGGCCCTGACGAGACTGGGGGGGGGGGGGGGGGGGGGTTAGGGTTAGGGGTTACTGGTCTCCACGGCCTTGACGAGACTGGGGGGGGGGGGATAGGGTTAGGGTTAGGGTTAGGGGTTACTGGTCTACACGACCCTGACGACCCTGACGAGACTGGGGGGGGGATAAAAAACCTTTTCATGCGGCAGAGTCGGACAGTGCAAACGATCTGGTGAAAGGGTGATGGTGGTGTGTATGCTAGTGTGTTACCCGCTCCATGTTCTCCTGTAGAGCCTGTTCTTCAGTCATGATGTTTCTGAGAGAGACGTGGGGGCGGGACACACTCCAGTGGTCCGCGATCGGCACCTCATCCTGAGCCTCCGATTGGCCGCCCAGAGACGCAAAGCCGTCTGCACCAATCAGGAAGTGAGCTGGGCGTGACCCGTCCCTGAGCCCGTTTTTGGCCGTCAGTGATTCGCCCCAGTGGACAGAGCCTGTCAAACCAGGAAGTAAAGCAGGATAGAACAACAAGATCAACCGGGAAAATATGGGTAATGGAGTTTTACTTTACCTGTGGTTTTCTCGTTTTTTTAGGATCACACTTTAAAACAAAACTATAACTTGCAAAAGCTTAAACTTACGTCAATTCTTCACAGATCATGTCCAAGCAAATCCATATTAAACATATATTATTACAACAAGCCACAGAAACTGCGACGGGATCTCTTCCTCCAATTCATCTAGATTTTCTTCATGTTAGGGCGGCGTCTTCCAGGGACATGGCCACTGGCCACTTTACATTCCACTGTTTAGCCAGTTTCTGTGTTTTCACTTCATCTTCACAACCCGGAGCAACGGCGTCAACGCTGTAGGATATGAGGGAGGTTATTGTGCGTAGAACCTGGAGATATTTCCATCCGCTTCCATTCTAGAATGTGATGTCATGTAAATGCATCATAAATGGATGGATCAATAATACTTCAGGTCAAAACCTCAAAATGACCAAACGGTACGGCTCTCTGCCCAACAGGGGGTGAGTGATGACCAAACGGTACGGCTCTCTGCCCAACAGGGGGTGAGTGATGACCAAACGGTACGGCTCTGCCCAACAGGGGGTGAGTGATGACCAAACGGTACGGCTCTCTGCACAACAGGGGTGAGTGATGACCAAACGGTACGGCTCTCTGCCCAACAGGGGTGAGTGATGACCAAACGGTACGGCTCTCTGCCCAACAGGGGTGAGTGATGACCAAACGGTACGGCGCTCTACACAACAGGGGGTGAGTGATGACCAAACGGTACGGCTCTGCCCAACAGGGGTGAGTGATGACCAAACGGTACGGCTCTGCACAACAGGGGTGAGTGATGACCAAACGGTACGGCTCTGCCCAACAGGGGTGAGTGATGACCAAACGGTACGGCTCTCTGCACAACAGGGGTGAGTGATGACCAAACGGTACGGCTCTCTGCCCAACAGGGGTGAGTGATGACCAAACGGTACGGCTCTGCACAACAGGGGTGAGTGATGACCAAACGGTACGGGCTCTGCACAACAGGGGTGAGTGATGACCAAACGGTACGGCTCTCTGCCCAACAGGGGTGAGTGATGACCAAACGGTACGGCTCTCTGCACAACAGGGGTGAGTGATGACCAAACGGTACGGCTCTCTGCCCAACAGGGGTGAGTGATGACCAAACGGTACGGCTCTCTGCCCAACAGGGGTGAGTGATGACCAAACGGTACGGCTCTGCCCAACAGGGGTGAGTGATGACCAAACGGTACGGCTCTCTGCCCAACAGGGGTGAGTGATGACCAAACGGTACGGCTCTCTGCCCAACAGGGGTGAGTGATGACCAAACGGTACGGCTCTCTGCCCAACAGGGGGTGAGTGATGACCAAACTGTACGGCTCTGCCCAACAGGGGTGAGTGATGACCAAACGGTACGGCTCTCTGCCCAACAGGGGGTGAGTGATGACCAAAACGGTACGGCTCTCTGCCCAACAGGGGTGAGTGATGACCAAACGGTACGGCTCTCTGCCCAACAGGGGGTGAGTGATGACCAAACGGTACGGCTCTCTGCACAACAGGGGGTGAGTGATGACCAAACGGTACGGCTCTCTGCCCAACAGGGGGGTGAGTGATGACCAAACGGTACGGCTCTCTGCACAACAGGGGGGGTGAGTGATGACCAAACGGTACGGCTCTCTGCCCAACAGGGGGTGAGTGATGACCAAACGGTACGGCTCTCTGCACAACAGGGGTGAGTGATGACCAAACGGTACGGCTCTCTGCCCAACAGGGGTGAGTGATGACCAAACGGTACGGCGCTCTGCACAACAGGGGGTGAGTGATGACCCAAACGGTACGGCTCTCTGCACAACAGGGGTGAGTGATGACCAAACGGTACGGCTCTCTGCCCAACAGGGGTGAGTGATGACCAAACGGTACGGCTCTCTGCCCAACAGGGGTGAGTGATGACCAAACGGTACGGCTCTCTGCCCAACAGGGGTGAGTGATGACCAAACGGTACGGCTCTCTGCCCAACAGGGGTGAGTGATGACCAAACGGTACGGCTCTCTGCCCAACAGGGGGTGAGTGATGACCAAACGGTACGGCTCTCTGCCCAACAGGGGTGAGTGATGACCAAACGGTACGGCTCTCTGCCCAACAGGGGGTGAGTGATGACCAAACGGTACGGGCTCTGCACAACAGGGGTGAGTGATGACCAAACGGTACGGCTCTCTGCCCAACAGGGGTGAGTGATGACCAAACGGTACGGCTCTGCCCAACAGGGGTGAGTGAGTGAGTTCAAAAAAGGTTTCTGTTTTGCGGCAAAACGTGTTCAATAGTAACAATTTCAGTTGAGTGAACGTTCCAAAAATGTTAAACGTTAAGCAGCAAACAGCTATTTTTTTGGGTAAGGATTACTGTGGCATTTCAGCATTTCAATATCCAAACTGCAAATGACCTTGCTGTTCCTATTACATGTCATAGAAAGGCTACGTGGACACATGATTATGAGTAGTGGAAGGGTAGAAACCAAACAAACTTATGAGTCTCTCTCTCATTCTCTCTCTCTCCAGGTCTGTCTCTCTCTGTCCATCTCTCTCTCTCTCTCCAGGTCTGTCTCTCTCTCTGTCCATCTCTCTCTCTCTCTCCAGGTCTGTCTCTCTCTCTGTCCATCTCTCTCTCTCCAGGTCTGTCTCTCTCTCTGTCCATCTCTCCCTCTCTCTCTCCAGGTCTGTCTCTCTCTCTCTCTCTCTCTCTCTCTCTCTCTCTCTGTCCATCTCTCTCTCTCTCTCCAGGTCTGTCTCTCTCTGTCCATCTCTCCCCTCTCTCTCCAGGTCTGTCTCTCTCTGTCCATCTCTCTCTCTCTCTCTCCAGGTCTGTCTCTCTCTGTCCATCTCTCCCTCTCTCTCCAGGTCTGTCTCTCTCTGTCCATCTCTCTCTCTCTCTCCAGGTCTGTCTCTCTCTGTCCATCTCTCTCTCTCCAGGTCTGTCTCTCTGTCCATCTCTCCCTCTCTCTCCAGGTCTGTCTCTCTCTGTCCATCTCTCCCTCTCTCTCCAGGTCTGTCTCTCTCTGTCCATCTCTCTCTCTCTCTCTCTCCAGGTCTGTCTCTCTCTCTGTCCATCTCTCCCTCTCTCTCCAGGTCTGTCTCTCTCTGTCCATCTCTCCCTCTCTCTCCAGGTCTGTCTCTCTCTCTCTCTCTCTCTCTCTCTCTCTCTCTCCAGGACTGTCTCTCTCTCTCCCTCTCTCTCCAGGTCTGTCTCTCTCTGTCCATCTCTCCCTCTCTGTCCAGGTCTGTCTCTCTCTCTCTCTCTCTCTCTCTCTCTCCAGGACTGTCTCTCTCTCTCCCTCTCTCTCCAGGTCTGCGTCTCTCTGTCCATCTCTCTCTCTCTCTCCAGGTCTGATTATGAGTAGTGGAAGGGTAGAAACCAAACAGAAACGTATGTTCTCCACACACCACCTTCTCAGACTGTTAGCTAACGTTAGTGAACTATTTACATTTACATTTTACATTTTAGTCATTTAGCAGACGCTCTTATCCAGAGCGACTTACAGTTAGTGAATACATTTTTTTTTTTTTTATACTGGCCCCCCCGTGGGAATCGAACCCGCAACCCTGGCGTTGCAAACGCCATGCTCTATCAACTGAGCTACATCCCTGCCGGCCATTCCCTCCCCTACCCTGGACGACGCTGGGCCAATTGTGCGCCGCCCATGAGTCTCCTGGTCGCGGCCGGCTGCGACAGAGCCTGGATTCGAACCAGGATCTCTAGTGACACAGTTAGCACTGCGATGCAGTGCCTTAGACCACTGCGCCACTCAGGAGTTACTCTTACACTAACCTGTTTACCCCAACTCTTAAACTAACCTGTTTACCCCAACTCTTAAACTAACCTGTTTACCCCAACTCTTAAACTAACCTGTTTATCCCAACTCTTAAACTAACCTGTTTATCCCAACTCTTAAACTAACCTGTTTACCCCAACTCTTAAACTAACCTGTTTACCCCAACTCTTAAACTAACCTGTTTACCCCAACTCTTAAACTAACCTGTTTACCCCAACTCTTATACTAACCTGTTTACCCCAACTCTTAAACTAACCTGTTTACCCCAACTCTTAAACTAACCTGTTTACCCCAACTCTTAACTAACCTGTTTACCCCAACTATTAAACTAACCCGGTAACTGAGTTGGGGTAAACAGGTTAGTTTAAGAGTTGGTTTACCTCAACTCTTAAAAGTAACCCTGAAATCCATTCAAATAAAAGCAAGGTACATCATGAGTCAAATAAGCACTAGTCCTAAAACATAGGAAGCAAGCTGGCAGATCAGTCAGACCAATTGGATCCAAGAGAGAGAATGTTCCGTGATCCTACAGGAAATACGGGAGGTTATTAAACGCTCCTGAGTTGAGAATATTAGTGGCAGATCCAGAGACCCAAAAGCTGAACAGATAAACTTATTTTTGAGGGGGGGGGGTGGGTGGCATTAAATCAAATGATCTCCAATGATTTGCCGCCCGTGCCCCTAGAACTTTATAAAGTGTGTGTGTGTGTGTGTGTACTTACTCTCTTGCAGTAGATGGTAGGAGAGCGCTGCTTGTCTCTGCTTCTCCTAGAAAGACAACATCATTCAGGGTTAACCAAAGACTTAACACACACACACACACACCACTGACCCAGGTAACACACACACACACACACACACACACACACACACACACACACACACACTGACCCAGGTCACACACACACACACCACTGACCCAGGTCACACACACACACACCACTGACCCAGGGAACACACACACACACACACCACTGACCCAGGGAAACACACACACACACACCACTGACCCAGGTAACACACACACACACACACACACCACTGACCCAGGTAAACACACACACACACCACTGACCCAGGTAACACACACACACACACCACTGACCCAGGTAACACACACACACCACCGACCCAGGTAACACACACACACCACTGACCCAGGTAACACACACACACACACACCACTGACCCAGGTAACACACACACACCACTGACCCAGGTAACACACACACACACACACCACCGACCCAGGTAACACACACACACACACACACACACCACCGACCCAGGTAACACACACACACACACACACACCACGACCGAGGTTAACACACACACACACCTGGACAGTGTCCTTCCATTTCTGGTGCAGCAGTTTGGCCATGTTGAGATCCATGGTCACAGAGTAGTCATCAGGAGAACACACACCTGGCAACCAAGAACAGAAGAACACACACCTGGCAACCAAGAACAGAATAACACACACCTGGCAACCAAGAACAGAAGAACACACACCTGGCAACCAAGAACAGGAGAGCTCAGGGAGTGGGTCAGTGGTGTGTGTGTGTGTTACCTGGGTCAGTGGGTGTGTGTGTGTGTTACCTGGGTCAGTGGTGTGTGTGTGTGTGTGTGTTACCTGGGTCAGTGGTGTGTGTGTGTGTGTGTGTTACCTGGGTCAGTGGTGTGTGTGTGTTACCTGGGTCAGTGTGTGTGTGTGTGTGTTACCTGGGTCAGTGGTGTGTGTGTGTGTGTGTTACCTGGGTCAGTGGTGTGTGTGTGTGTTACCTGGGTCAGTGGTGTGTGTGTGTTACCTGGGTCAGTGGTGTGTGTGTGTGTTACCTGGGTCAGTGGTGTGTGTGTATGTGTTACCTGGGTCAGTGGTGTGTGTGTGTGTTACCTGGGTCAGTGGTGTGTGTGTGTGTGTTACCTGGGTCAGTGGTGTGTGTGTGTGTTCCCTGGGTCAGTGGTGTGTGTGTGTGTGACCTGGGTCAGTGGTGTGTGTGTGTGTGACCTGGGTCAGTGTGTGTGTGTGTGTGTGTGTGTGTTACCTGGGTCAGTGGTGTGTGTGTGTGTTACCTGGGTCAGTGGTGTGTGTGTGTTACCTGGGTCAGTGGTGTGTGTGTGTGTGTTACCTGGGTCAGTGGTGTGTGTGTGTGTGTTACCTGGGTCAGTGGTGTGTGTGTGTTACCTGGGTCAGTGGTGTGTGTGTGTGTTACCTGGGTCAGTGGTGTGTGTGTGTGTGTTACCTGGGTCAGTGGTGTGTGTGTGTGTTACCTGGGTCAGTGGTGTGTGTGTGTGTTACCTGGGTCAGTGGTGTGTGTGTGTTACCTGGGTCAGTGGTGTGTGTGTGTTACCTGGGTCAGTGGTGTGTGTGTGTGTTACCTGGGTCAGTGGTGTGTGTGTGTGTTACCTGGGTCAGTGGTGTGTGTGTGTGTTACCTGGGTCAGTGGTGTGTGTGTGTTACCTGGGTCAGTGGTGTGTGTGTGTTACCTGGGTCAGTGGTGTGTGTGTGTGTTACCTGGGTCAGTGGTGTGTGTGTGTGTTACCTGGGTCAGTGGTGTGTGTGTGTGTGTGTTACCTGGGTCAATGGTGTGTGTGTGTGTTACCTGGGTCAGTGGTGTGTGTGTGTGTGTGTTACCTGGGTCAGTGGTGTGTGTGTGTGTTTCCTGGGTCAGTGGTGTGTGTGTGTGTTACCTGGTTCAGTGGTGTGTGTGTGTGTGTTACCTGGGTCAGTGGTGTGTGTGTGTGTGTTACCTGGGTCAGTGTGTGTGTGTGTGTGTTACCTGGGTCAGTGGTGTGTGTGTGTGTTACCTGGGTCAGTGGTGTGTGTGTGTGTTACCTGGGTCAGTGGTGTGTGTGAGTGTTACCTGGGTCAGTGGTGTGTGTGTGTGTTACCTGGGTCAGTGTGTGTGTGTGTGTTTCCTGGGTCAGTGGTGTGTGTGTGTGTTACCTGGTTCAGTGGTGTGTGTGTGTGTGTTACCTGGGTCAGTGGTGTGTGTGTGTGTTACCTGGGTCAGTGGTGTGTGTGTGTTTCCTGGGTCAGTGGTGTGTGTGTGTTACCTGGTTCAGTGGTGTGTGTGTGTGTGTTACCTGGGTCAGTGGTGTGTGTGTGTGTTACCTGGGTCAGTGGTGTGTGTGTGTGTTACCTGGGTCAGTGGTGTGGTGTGTGTGTGTGTGTTACCTGGGTCAGTGGTGTGTGTGTGTGTTACCTGGGTCAGTGGTGTGTGTGTGTGTTACCTGGGTCAGTGGTGTGTGTGTGTGTTACCTGGGTCAGTGGTGTGTGTGTGTTAC
This sequence comes from Coregonus suidteri, assembly GCA_036851935.1. Lineage (NCBI taxonomy): Eukaryota > Metazoa > Chordata > Actinopteri > Salmoniformes > Salmonidae > Coregonus > Coregonus suidteri. The sequence continues at coordinate 4,962,617 of CM072220.1, forward strand.
CTGGGTCAGTGGTGTGTGTGTGTTACCTGGGTCAGTGGTGTGTGTGTGTGTGTGTTACCTGGGTCAGTGGTGTGTGTGTGTTACCTGGGTCAGTGGTGTGTGTGTGTGTTACCTGGGTCAGTGGTGTGTGTGTGTTACCTGGGTCAGTGGGTGTGTGTGTGTGTTACCTGGGTCAGTGGTGTGTGTGTGTGTTACCTGGGTCAGTGGTGTGTGTGTGTGTGTTACCTGGGTCAGTGGTGTGTGTGTGTGTGTGTGTTACCTGGGTCAGTGGTGTGTGTGTGTGTTACCTGGGTCAGTGGTGTGTGTGTGTGTTACCTGGGTCAGTGGTGTGTGTGTGTGTGTGTTACCTGGGTCAGTGGTGTGTGTGTGTGTTACCTGGGTCAGTGGTGTGTGTGTGTGTGTGTGTGTTACCTGGGTCAGTGGTGTGTGTGTGTGTGTGTGTTACCTGGGTCAGTGGTGGGTGTGTGTGTGTGTGTTACCTGGGTCAGTGGTGTGTGTGTGTGTGTGTGTTACCTGGGTCAGTGGTGTGTGTGTGTGTGTTACCTGGGTCAGCGTGTGTGTGTGTGTGTTACCTGGGTCAGTGGTGTGTGTGTGTGTTACCTGGGTCAGTGGTGTGTGTGTGTGTTACCTGGGTCAGTGGTGTGTGTGTGTGTTACCTGGGTCAGTGGTGTGTCAGTGGTGTGTGTGTTACCTGGGTCAGTGGTGTGTGTGTGTGTTACCTGGGTCAGTGGTGTGTGTGTGTGTTACCTGGGTCAGTGGTGTGTGTGTGTGTTACCTGGGTCAGTGGTGTGTGTGTGTTACCTGGGTCAGTGGTGTGTGTGTGTGTTACCTGGGTCAGTGGTGTGTGTGTGTTACCTGGGTGTTACCTGGGTCAGTGGTGTGTGTGTGTGTTACCTGGGTCAGTGTGTGTGGTGTGTGTGTGTGTGTTACCTGGGTCAGCGGTGTGTGTGTGTGTGTTACCTGGGTCAGTGGTGTGGGTGTGTGTTACCTGGGTCAGTGGTGTGTGTGTGTGTGTTACCTGGGTCAGTGGTGTGTGTGTGTGTTACCTGGGTGGACACCGACAGGGCCGAACAGCTCAGACAGTTGCAGGGCCAGTTCTGTAGGCAGCTTCAGTTCAACACTCTGGATGTCCAAGTGCCTGATCCTCCTCTCCTCCCTCTCCATCCTCCCCTTCCTCTCCTCTCTCTCCTCCTCCTCCTCTCTTCTCTCCATCTCCTCCAGCTGGGCTAGGAGCGACTGGGTCACCTCCTCGTCTCCCTCCTCCTCCTCCTCCTCCCCCCGTTTCTCCCACTGCTCCGCTCTAGCGCCGCTCTCCGAGCCCCGAGCCACTTCCTGCTCTGCGACATCTCTTCCTGGTGGTCTGGGCTCCAGACGAGTGGACTCTCCCAACGGGGTGTTTTCTTCCTCTGAGCCGCCCCCACCCCAAGACACAGGATGGTTCAGTCCACTAACCTCCCCTAACCCTCCCTCCATGCCTCCCCCTGTCCTCCACCCCTCCTCCCTTCTTCCCATTACAACATCCCTCTCACTATCAGAACAGCTGGAGGCCGAAGCCTGCACTTCTGCCTCCTGCCCTCCTGGGGGCGCAACCTCTCTCTCTGTCCTCCCCTCCAGCCCCACTTGACAGCCCAGCCCCACCCCCACGGCCAAGTCCAGATCATCATCCTCCCCTCCTCCACCCTCTTCTTCTTCATCCTCCTCTTCCTCTAGGAACAGTCTCTCTCCAGAGTCTAGCAACAGATTACTGGTCCACTCCAGGTCCTGAGGGAGGAACGAATGACACATTAATAATTCATCTAGTGTGGGTCCCAAATGTGTCCTGTCCAGGGGGTGTCCTGGTACATCAAGCTGTCTCACTACAGAAACAGGAGATAGACTAGTGTCCTGTCCAGGGGGTGTACTGGTACATCAAGCTGTCTCACTACAGAAACAGGAGATAGACTAGTGTCCTGTCCAGGGGGTGTACTGGTACATCAAGCTGTCTCACTACAGAAACAGGAGATAAAATTTACTGTCCTGTCCAGGGGGTGTCCTGGTACATCAAGCTGTCTCACTACAGAAACAGGAGATAGACTAGTGTCCTGTCCAGGGGGTGTACTGTACATCAAGCTGTCTCACTACAGAAACAGGAGATAGACTAGTGTCCTGTCCAGGGGGTGTCCTGTACATCAAGCTGTCTCACTACAGAAACAGGAGATAGACTAGTGTCCTGTCCAGGGGGTGTACTGGTACATCAAGCTGTCTCACTACAGAAACAGGAGATAGACTAGTGTCCTGTCCAGGGGGTGTACTGGTACATCAAGCTGTCTCACTACAGAAACAGGAGATAGACTAGTGTCCTGTCCAGGGGGTGTCCTGGTACATCAAGCTGTCTCACTACAGAAACAGGAGATAGACTAGTGTCCTGTCCAGGGGGTGTACTGGTACATCAAGCTGTCTCACTACAGAAACAGGAGATAGACTAGTGTCCTGTCCAGGGGGTGTACTGGTACATCAAGCTGTCTCACTACAGAAACAGGAGATAGACTAGTGTCCTGTCCAGAGGGTGTCCTGTACATCAAGCTGTCTCACTACAGAAACAGGAGATAGACTAGTGTCCTGTCCAGGGGGTGTACTGTACATCAAGCTGTCTCACTACAGAAACAGGAGATAGACTAGTGTCCTGTCCAGGGGGTGTACTGGTACATCAAGCTGTCTCACTACAGAAACAGGAGATAGACTAGTGTCCTGTCCAGGGGGTGTACTGGTACATCAAGCTGTCTCACTACAGAAACAGGAGATAGACTAGTGTCCTGTCCAGGGGGTGTACTGGTACATCAAGCTGTCTCACTACAGAAACAGGAGATAGACTAGTGTCCTGTCCAGGGGGTGTACTGGTACATCAAGCTGTCTCACTACAGAAACAGGAGATAGACTAGTGTCCTGTCCAGGGGGTGTACTGGTACATCAAGCTGTCTCACTACAGAAACAGGAGATAGACTAGTGTCCTGTCCAGGGGGTGTCCTGTACATCAAGCTGTCTCACTACAGAAACAGGAGATAGACTAGTGTCCTGTCCAGGGGGTGTACTGTACATCAAGCTGTCTCACTACAGAAACAGGAGATAGACTAGTGTCCTGTCCAGGGGGTGTACTGTACATCAAGCTGTCTCACTACAGAAACAGGAGATAGACTAGTGTCCTGTCCAGGGGGTGTCCCTGTACATCAAGCTGTCTCACTACAGAAACAGGAGATAGACTAGTGTCCTGTCCAGGGGGTGTCCTGTACATCAAGCTGTCTCACTACAGAAACAGGAGATAGACTAGTGTCCTGTCCAGGGGGTGCACTGTACATCAAGCTGTCTCACTACAGAAACAGGAGATAGACTAGTGTCCTGTCCAGGGGGTGTCCTGTACATCAAGCTGTCTCACTACAGAAACAGGAGATAGACTAGTGTCCTGTCCAGGGGGTGTCCTGTACATCAAGCTGTCTCACTACAGAAACAGGAGATAGACTAGTGTCCTGTCCAGGGGGTGTACTGGTACATCAAGCTGTCTCACTACAGAAACAGGAGATAGACTAGTGTCCTGTCCAGGGGGGTGTACTGGTACATCAAGCTGTCTCACTACAGAAACAGGAGATAGACTAGTGTCCTGTCCAGGGGGTGTACTGGTACATCAAGCTGTCTCACTACAGAAACAGGAGATAGACTAGTGTCCTGTCCAGGGGGTGTACTGGTACATCAAGCTGTCTCACTACAGAAACAGGAGATAGACTAGTGTCCTGTCCAGGGGGTGTACTGGTACATCAAGCTGTCTCACTACAGAAACAGGAGATAGACTAGTGTCCTGTCCAGGGGGTGTCCTGTACATCAAGCTGTCTCACTACAGAAACAGGAGATAGACTAGTGTCCTGTCCAGGGGGTGTCCTGTACATCAAGCTGTCTCACTACAGAAACAGGAGATAGACTAGTGTCCTGTCCAGGGGGTGTACTGGTACATCAAGCTGTCTCACTACAGAAACAGGAGATAGACTAGTGTCCTGTCCAGGGGGTGTACTGGTACATCAAGCTGTCTCACTACAGAAACAGGAGATAGACTAGTGTCCTGTCCAGGGGGTGTACTGGTACATCAAGCTGTCTCACTACAGAAACAGGAGATAGACTAGTGTCCTGTCCAGGGGGTGTACTGGTACATCAAGCTGTCTCACTACAGAAACAGGAGATAGACTAGTGTCCTGTCCAGGGGGTGTACTGGTACATCAAGCTGTCTCACTACAGAAACAGGAGATAGACTAGTGTCCTGTCCAGGGGGTGTCCTGTACATCAAGCTGTCTCACTACAGAAACAGGAGATAGACTAGTGTCCTGTCCAGGGGGTGTCCTCTACATCAAGCTGTCTCACTACAGAAACAGGAGATAGACTAGTGTCCTGTCCAGGGGGTGTCCTGTACATCAAGCTGTCTCACTACAGAAACAGGAGATAGATTAGTGTGCTGTCCAGGGGGTGTCCTGGTACATCAAGCTGTCTCACTACAGAAACAGGAGATAGACTAGTGTCCTGTCCAGGGGGTGTCCTGTACATCAAGCTGTCTCACTACAGAAACAGGAGATAAACTAGTGTCCTGTCCAGGGGGTGTACTGGTACATCAAGCTGTCTCACTACAGAAACAGGAGATAGACTAGTGTCCTGTCCAGGGGGGTGTACTGTACATCACGCTGTCTCACTACAGAAACAGGAGATAGACTAGTGTCCTGTCCAGGGGGTGTCCTGGTACATCAAGCTGTCTCACTACAGAAACAGGAGATAGACTAGTGTCCTGTCCAGGGGGTGTACTGGTACATAAGGCTGCCTCACTACAGAAACAGGAGATAGACTAGTGTCCTGTCCAGGGGGTGTCCTGTACATCAAGCTGTCTCACTACAGAAACAGGAGATAGACTAGTGTCCTGTCCAGGGGGTGTCCTGGTACATCAAGCTGTCTCACTACAGAAACAGGAGATAGACTAGTGTCCTGTCCAGGGGGTGTCCTGTACATCAAGCTGTCTCACTACAGAAACAGGAGATAGACTAGTGTCCTGTCCAGGGGGTGTCCTGTACATCAAGCTGTCTCACTACAGAAACAGGAGATAGACTAGTGTCCTGTCCAGGGGGGTGTCCTGGTACATCAAGCTGTCTCACTACAGAAACAGGAGATAGACTAGTGTCCTGTCCAGGGGGGTGTCCTGTACATCAAGCTGTCTCACTACAGAAACAGGAGATAGACTAGTGTCCTGTCCAGGGGGTGTCCTGGTACATCAAGCTGTCTCACTACAGAAACAGGAGATAGACTAGTGTCCTGTCCAGGGGGTGTCCTGTACATCAAGCTGTCTCACTACAGAAACAGGAGATAGACTAGTGTCCTGTCCAGGGGGTGTCCTGTACATCAAGCTGTCTCACTACAGAAACAGGAGATAGACTAGTGTCCTGTGGGCTGTTCTGGCTCAGACAAGGCTTCCTCCCTTTACACAGATAGAGCCTCAGCCAATACAACACACACAATAAACAACAACAATAAACAACAACAATAAACAACAACAATAAACATCCCTACCTGCTGACACTTGTCATAGAGGTCTTCCAGGGTGTCTCTGTTGACCAGTTTAAAATGGCGTCTGAGAATGATGAGGTTCTGCTGTCTGGTCCGTCCCCCCTCCAGTTCCCTCTCCTCCACCTGGCTCCCCTTGTCGTGCATCACACGGTACGGCACCACACGCTGGCCGGAGGGGTGAACTGCAACGCCCGCAGAGACCGCCGCCGATACCTCTGGGAGGAAACGGGAAGGGTTGCCGTGGAGAACGGTGGGGGCGTTGTTGTGGGGTAAGTGGTCTCCCGCGGCGACGGGTTTGGCATCGGTTGGGTTGTCGTGACGATTATGGTCGAGACGCCAGAGGAAGGCGAAGTCTTGCGGGTCGGTCTGGGAGGAGCGATCTGTGTCCGCCAATAAGGGAGGAGGGGAGGGGCGGTGGGGCTGGGGGTCAGGGTTGAGGTTAGGATCAAGGTCTATCTGTGGTTTGGGGGAGGGAGGGATGTTGTGTGTGAAGGTGAGAGCCAGCTTGCACTGCTTCCCCGCCCTGCGACTCTGCCGCCTCCGATCCTGACTGACCTCACCAAGATGGCCGACTTTACCTTCCACCCTGGTCTCACTAGCATCAGTACACTGACTGACCTCACCAACATGGCTGCCTTCACCAGCTCCCACACTGCCCTCACCAATATGGCTGTCACTATCAGTACTCTGACTGACCTCACCAACATGGCTGCCTTCACCAGCTTCCACACTGCCCTCAGCAATATGGCTGTCACTATCAGTACTCTGACTGACCTCACCAACATGGCTGCCTTCACCAGCTTCCACACTGCCCTCAGCAATATGGCTGTCACTATCAGTACACTCACTGACCTTACCAAGATGGCTTCCCTCTACCTCCACCAAGTCTTCCTCAATTAAACCCAGAGTCCCCCCCTCCTCGGCGGCCTGAATGGTCTCTCCCTCCCGCTGCTCCACAGAGTTGGATTCAACCACCTGGGTTGGTTCCCTCCGCAGGCTTGAGTCAACCAACACACAGTCAGGTAATTCCTCCCTACTCAGGACTTGGTCTCTCCCATCTCTACTGGATATGAGGCTCTCAGCCTCCCCTCTCCTCCCCCCTGCCTCACCCCGCTCTCCAAGTGAATGGTCTGAGCTCGGGGAGAGGATGGGGGAGGGGCAGGTTGGCAGGGGGGAGGAGTCAACACCTGTCTGTAAGAGCTCTAGAAGCTTCTGGAACTCTGTGACACGAGGCCCGCTACCAGGATGCCCTTCTGATTGGCTGCCTCTGTGACCTGCCTCCTCCCCCTCACCACCTCCCTCTCCCTCCCTCCCAGCG
>CM072220.1:4974499-4976999 GCA_036851935.1 Coregonus suidteri
TTTGTATATTGTTGTATTTTAATGTGTGTGACTGTCCTTGTCTATCAGAGTACCAGTGTTTTGGTTTCTTGTCCTGGTTTGTGTTTTTTTTTGGACCCCAGGAAGAATATCTGCTGCCTCTGCACAGTAATGGGGATCCAAATAAACACATCATTTATCGGTCATTTACATCAATTCAAAGTCTGTTGTAATAACTTTATTGGTACCTCTCCAGTTGTTTTGTAATAACTTTATTGGTACCTCTCCAGTTGTTTTGTAATAACTTTATTGGTACCTCTCCAGTTGTAATAACTTTATTGGTACCTCTCCAGTTGTTTTGTAATAACTTTATTGGTACCTCTCAGTTGTTTGTAATAACTTTATTGGTACCTCTCCAGTTGTTTTGTAATAACTTTATTGGTACCTCTCCAGTTGTTTTGTAATAACTTTATTGGTACCTCTCCAGTTGTAATAACTTTATTGGTACCTCTCCAGTTGTTTTGTAATAACTTTATTGGTACCTCTCCAGTTGTTTTGTAATAACTTTATTGGTACCTCTCCAGTTGTTTTGTAATAACTTTATTGGTACCTCTCCAGTTGTTTTGTAATAACTTTATTGGTACCTCCAGTTGTTTTGTAATAACTCCAGTTGTTGTTATAATAACTTTATTGGTACCTCTCCAGTTGTTTTATAATACCTTTATTGGTACCTCTCCAGTTGTTTTGTAATAACTTTATTGGTACCTCTCCAGTTGTTTTGTAATAACTTTATTGGTACCTCTCCAGTTGTTTTGTAATAACTTTATTGGTACCTCTCCAGTTGTTTTGTAATAACTTTATTGGTACCTCTCCAGTTGTTTTGTAATAACTTTATTGGTACCTCTCCAGTTGTTTTGTAATAACTTTATTGGTACCTCTCCAGTTGTTTTGTAATAACTTTATTGGTACCTCTCCAGTTGTTTTGTAATAACTTTATTGGTACCTCTCCAGTTGTTTTGTGATAACTTTATTGGTACCTCTCCAGTTGTATTGTGATAACTTTATTGGTACCTCTCCAGTTGTTTGTAATAACTTTATTGGTACCTCTCCAGTTGTTTGTAATAACTTTTTGGTAATATAACTTTATTGGTACCTCTCCAGTTGTTTTGTAATAACTTTATTGGTACCTCTCCAGTTGTTTTGTAATAACTTTATTGGTACCTCTCCAGTTGTTTTGTAATAACTTTATTGGTACCTCTCCAGTTGTTTTATAATACCTTTATTGGTACCTCTCCAGTTGTTTTGTAATAAACTTTATTGGTACCTCTCCAGTTGTTTTGTAATAACTTTATTGGTACCTCTCCAGTTGTTTTGTAATAACTTTATTGGTACCTCTCCAGTTGTTTTGTAATAACTTTATTGGTACCTCTCCAGTTGTTTTGTAATAACTTTATTGGTACCTCTCCAGTTGTTTTGTAATAACTTTATTGGTACCTCTCCAGTTGTTTTGTAATAACTTTATTGGTACCTCTCCAGTTGTTTTGTAATAACTTTATTGGTACCTCTCCAGTTGTTTTGTAATAACTTTATTGGTACCTCTCCAGTTGTACTGTAATAACTTTATTGGTACCTCTCCAGTTGTACTGTAATAACTTTATTGGTACCTCTCCAGTTGTACTGTAATAACTTTATTGGTACCTCTCCAGTTGTTTTGTAATAACTTTATTGGTACCTCTCCAGTTGTTTTGTAATAACTTTATTGGTACCTCTCCAGTTGTATTGTAATAACTTTATTGGTACCTCTCCAGTTGTTTTGTAATAACTTTATTGGTACCTCTCCAGTTGTATTGTAATAACTTTATTGGTACCTCTCCAGTTCCCTGGGTTTGTTCCTCCACCAGGTATAAGGCTCCCGGAACAAAACCTTGTAGTTCTGCCTCAGAGCCTGTAGAAACATACAGCACATCCTACCATCAGACCCCTCTCTCTCTGGTGTGTGTGTGTGTGTGTGTGTGTGTGTGTGTGTGTGTGTGTGTGTGTGTGTGTGTGTAGCCTGAGGGAAAGACATACACAAGTATAATATATACAGTACCAGTCAATAGTTTGGACACACCTACTCATTCAAGGGTTTTTCTTTATTTTTTTACTATTTTCTACATTGTAGAATAATAGTGAAGACATCAAAACTATGAAATAACACATATGGAATCATGTAGGAACCAAAAAAGAGTGTTAAACAAATCAAAATATATTTTCTATATTTGAGATTCTTCAAATAGCCACCCTTTGCCTTGATGACAGCTTTGCACACTCTTGGCATTCTCTCAACCAGCTTCACCTGGAATGCTTTTCCAACAGTCTTGAAGGAGTTCCCACATATGCTGAGCACTTGTTGGGCTGCCGTCCGACTCATCCCAAACCATCTCAAATTGGGTTGAGGTCGGGGGATTGTGGAGGCCAGGTCATCTGATGCAGCACTCCATCACTCTCCTTCTTGGTAAAATAGCCCTTACACAGCCTGGAGGTGTGTTGGGTCATTGTC
>CM072220.1:4981999-5001547 GCA_036851935.1 Coregonus suidteri
AGAACCCATTGCCCTTTATGGTTGTGAGGTCTGGGGTCCGCTCACCAACCAAGAAATCACAAAATGGGACAAACACCAAATTGAGACTCTGCATGCAGAATTCTGCAAAAAAATATCCTCTGTGTACAACGTAAAACACCAAATAATGCATGCAGAGCAGAATTAGGACGATACCCGCTAATTATCAAAATACAGAAAAGAGCCGTTAAATTCTACAACCATCATAAAAGGACGCGATTCCCAAACCTTCCATAACAAAGCCATCACCTACAGAGAGATGAACCTGGAGAAGAGTCCCCTAAGCAAGCTGGTCCTGGGGCTCTGTTCACAAACACAAACAGACCCCACAGAGCCCCAGGACAGCAACACAATTAGACCCAACCAAATCATGAGAAAACAAAAAGATAATTACTTGATACATTGGAAAGAATTGACAAAAAAACAGAGCAAACTAGAATGCTTTTTTGGCCCTAAACAGAGAGTACACAGTGGCAGAATACCTGACCACTGTGACTGACCCAAACATAAGGAAAGCTTTGACTATGTACAGACTCAGTGAGCATAGCCTTGCTATTGAGAAAGGCCGCCGTAGGCAGACCTGTCTCTCAAGGGAAGACAGGCTATGTGCACACTGCCCACAAAATGAGGTGGAAACTGAGCTGCACTTCCTAACCTCCTGCCAAATGTATGACCATATTAGAGATACATATTCCCCTCAGATTACACAGACCCACAAAGAATTTGAAAAACAAATCCAATTTTGATAAACTCCCTTATCTACTGGGTGAAATACCACAGTGTGCCATCACAGCAGCAAGATTTGTGACCTGTTGCCACAAGAAAAGGGCAACCAGTGAAGAACAAACTTCCCACGGGGGCCAGTATGAAACATCTATTTCACTTGCTTTGGCAATGTTAACATATGTTTCCCATGCCAATAAAAAGCCCTTAAATTGAATTTAAATTTAAATTGAATTGGTAGGAGAGCGAGAGAGAGAGAGAGAGAGAGAGACGGTAGGAGAGAGAGAGAGAGACGGTAGGAGAGAGAGAGAGACGTAGGAGAGAGAGAGACGGTTAGAGAGAGAGAGAGAGACGGTAGGAGAGAGAGAGAGAGACGGTAGGGGAGAGAGAGAGAGAGACGGTAGAGAGAGAGAGAGAGAGAGAGAGAGAGAGAGAGAGAGAGAGAGAGAGAGAGAGAGAGAGAGAGAGAGAGAGAGAGAGAGAGAGAGAGAGAGAGACGGTAGGAGAGAGAGAGAGACGGTAGGTAGGAGAGAGAGAGAGAGAGAGACGGTAGGGGAGAGAGAGAGAGGGTAGAGGAGAGAGAGAGAGAGAGAGAGAGAGAGAGAGAGAGAGAGAGAGAGAGCGAGCGAGCGAGAGACAGACGAGAGAGAGACGAGAGAGAGAGAGAAAGAGAGAGAGAGAGAGAGAGAGAGAGAGAGAGAGAGAGGAGAGAGTAAGAGAGAGAGAGAGAAGAGAGAGATGGTATGTAGAGAGAGAGAGAGAGAGAGAGAGAGAGAGAGAGAGAGAGAGAGAGAGAGAGAGAGAGAGAGAGAGAGAGAGAGAGATGGTATTAGAGAGAGAGAGAGAGAGAGAGAGATGGTATTAGAGAGAGAGAGAGACGGTATTAGAGAGAGAGAGTACTTAGAGAGAGAGAGAGAGAGAGAGAGATGGTATTAGAGAGAGAGAGAGACGGTAGGAGAGAGAGAGAGATGGTATTAGAGAGAGAGAGACGGGTAGGAGAGAGAGAGAGAGAGATGGTATTAGAGAGAGAGAGACGGTAGGAGAGAGAGAGAGATGGTATTAGAGAGAGAGAGATGGTATTAGAGAGAGAGAGAGAGAGAGAGAGAGATGGTATTAGAGAGAGAGAGATGGTATTAGAGAGAGAGACGGTAGGGGAGAGAGAACGGGAACAGTTGGTTAAATTAACGCCTTAGCCATACGTGACATGTACATGTTTATGTAATTTCGTCTCTCACATGTAGATACTTCCTAACTTTAAGTGACAGTTGGTGCAAGGTTGTTGATAGAAAGTAAAGTAGCTGAATGTTTTGCCTCCTGTCTTGGGAGGGTTTCAATGTACTGTTGAACTGCAGTCACCACATGACAATGGGAGGTTATGTAACGACATGATCTCACAGACAGACAGTACACATGACATTGAAATACACGCTAGCGCCGAGTATACCGCGGGGAGTGCCCTTGTCCATCCTGTATTCACGTTATCCTATTCACAAAATAGGAAAGTAAAATTGTTAGCCTGGAAGCTTTTTGGCTGTAGGAATTCATCTTATGTAAAATAAGAAAAAAATGATATTCGTTTAGAGTGAGTGTCAGGTCTAAGTGGAGGAGCAGGAGTGTGGTGTGGGAGAGGGAGAGGAGTTGATCACATAATCAATCATATGATCAATATGCAATATCGGTCAAAGGGACCAGCATTGCTGTTGCATCAGTAGCGAATCACCCCCCCCGCGTTAGGGTACATGCTTGATTTCTAGTTAGCTATCGAGCTAAACTGAACTTTGGCATAGCTATAGCTCCATTCCACTAGCCATAGTATTCGGTCAACAGTCATACCTTTGAAGTCACACTCGGCCAGCACAATGTAAAGAACTTCGGGGTCCAGGTGTGAAAACATCTCCTTCATCTTCCTCACTATCCCGTCCTTGTCCTGGTAGGTAGCAGGACTGTCGCCTCCTGAGTTTGTTGACGCTGGCATGTTAGTACCGCCGCCTCGGTAGGGAGAGTTACTCGCGGTGTTGAATTCACTTCTCGACGGGGGCGCACCGTCACTTCCCGGTATTCGGTAGTAGCTGTTGCTATCGTTTGACAACCCGGGCACTCTTGCCGGGCTATGACCATTTTTCTTTTTCCTTGGCATTCTCGGTGTGTGTGTGTGTGTGCCCGAGTTGGCTAATGTTGACAACAGTTTGCTAGGGAAGTATCTAAGCTAGCTGGCAGCTCTAGCGTGGGCGGTGTGGTCCCAATGCCTAAAAACAACCCGAGGAAGAAACGCTAAGTTGAGGCAACACCAGCACACCGATCCGGTGGGGTAAGTGAACTGCAGTTGATCTGGATAGAGAGAGAGAGACTGGAGAGAAAAAAAGGACGACGCTGAAAACTTGCCAAATCAAATTGTCGTGTAACCTTAGTAGTTTCCAAAATAGACGTTGTTGTTCATTTAATCCTTCTCTTGACTTTTTATTTAATATCTGCAACGTTGTACACTAACCTAATATAAGTGCGCTTGCCTGCTATTCTAATTGATATGGTACAGTATTGAAAGCGCCTTCCCAACCTCGTAAATTATGTTCCGGCAGGAGGCACAGACCTAGAATCAGTTTTACCCTCCTCCAACTTTCAACCCGTAGCCATTCAGGGAACTCCTAAATACTGACCTGGGATCTGCATCTAGTGTGAGTTTTTATCTTCCAGCGTCAAAAAGGAAGTGGAGCTGTTTTGTTTTTCCGACTCCCGCCTGATGAGATGTGTGTTGCAGTACCCTGGTTAGACAGAGGGCGGCGCTGTGCACCCAGCGTTGAGAGAGAGAGAGAGAGGGGAGATATGTTCCGGCAGGAGGCACAGACCTAGAATCAGTTTTACCCTCCTCCGACTTCAACCCCGTAGCCATTCAGGGAACTCCTAAATACTGACCTGGGATCAGCCTGATGAGATGTGTGTTGCAGTACCCTGGTTAGACAAGAGGGCGGCGCTGTGCACCCAGCGTTTTGAGAGAGAGAGAGAGAGGGGAGATATGTTCCGGCAGGAGGCACAGACCTAGAATCAGTTTTACCCTCCTCCGACTTCAACCCCGTAGCCATTCAGGGAACTCCTAAATACTGACCTGGGATCAGCCTGATGAGATGTGTGTTGCAGTACCCTGGTTAGACCGAGGGGCGGCGCTGTGCACCCAGCGTTGAGAGAGAGAGAGAGAGGAGACGTTTCAAACTGCACTGACTGGCTGTTGAGACTGGAGAGAAGGATCTTTGTGCCGAAACTAAAAAAACCCTAACCTGTGCCACACTCATGAATTAAAAAACCAGCTCATTCGTGAGGTAAATATGAGAAAGGGAATACAATTTTTTGTGGTGTTTGTGGACCGCGGTTACCGTATGCAGATTTTTTTTGGGGGGCCATAGTTGTGTGTAGAGAGCTTTCTTTTTTGGGTGATAATTGTTGATGTTGAAAATCCGTTTTATATGTCCAGAGAACTAGCGCGATTGTAGGAAGCGATGTGAGAAAGAGCTGAAGGTTCAAACAAATAAGTGATTTATATGTATTTTCCTGACACATAAAAGTTTTTCTAAACGCTAAACATGGCAGGAGTCGGTCGCAGGAAGAGCTCTTGAGAATAACGATTCTTCGTTAGTTAATTTTTCTGTCCTAATTTGTAGCAACATTAATGTCAAATGTGATGATGGTGTGTTGTGTGAATAGTTTGCGGCCTAGGCTAACAATGCTAACTAGCTAGTTAGCTAGTATGGCATACCACAGTGTGGGTCTCATGAACCAGCTAGCATAGCTAGCTAGCATCGCTGCTCATCCTGCAATTTGATGTTTTTTTTAAAAAAATATATATATTAATTTGATTGTCGGACTCGTTGACCATAAAGACAGGTGTAATGGTATATTTAATGTTGTTTGTATTTCAAAACGCAAAAACCAACTGGTGGCTACAAAAACATTATCTTTATGAAAGAGCATGCGATTGCAGAGCGGATATCGCGCTTTATTAGCTAGCATGCTAGCTAGCACAGCGACGATTGTATTTTGATTCTACAAAAAAAAAAACTTAATTCGGGGAGACATTTCACGCTGTCGACTGACGCGTTCATATTCCCCTCGCAGTCTATCGCATAAATAATCACCAGAAGCACAAAACAGTGTTTTTTAAACTGGGTTTTTATGAGAAGTGCGGTAGAATGGTTGTGTTGAACTTTAGTTTTCTGCCCCCATAGAGGCCAGTAGAGGACTGTGTGGAGTAAAACACCCGACCAAGCATGGAGTTCCCGCAGCAGCAGAAACCGGCGGGGGACGGCAAGATCACCTACCCGCTTGGAGTGAAGGAAATCACGGAGAAGATCAGCAACGACGAGGTGGTGAAACGGTTAAAGGTAGGTCGGTTGAACCGCCCCTAAGCTAACTGTCAGGACTGACTGAGCTGCGATGTTATAATATGCCATTTTAGCAGACGCTTTTATCCCGAAGCGACTTACAGTCATGTGTGCATACATTTTTTACGTATGGGTGGTCCCGGGGATCGAACCCACTACCCTGGCGTTACAAGCGCCATGCTCTACCAGCTGAGCTACAGAGGATAGTGGGAGAGACCAAGTGAGCTGGGGGGGGGGGGGGTTGGGTTTCTATCTCTAATACATACTGTAGCTATCTCTTCAGACTCACTGGATCAATGTCCAGCCACTGGCAGATGACCAATAGCACCCCAACTCTCTAAACATGAATGGAAGGTGCTATATCCGAGTTAGTCTTGTGCTGGTATAGGCAGGGGAGAGAGAGACTGAGATGAATGGAGGAAAAGTAAAGCAAGCATAGCTTTTCAGAGACATTTTACATTTTTTTAGTCATTTAGCAGACCGCTTTCTTTTATCCAGAGCGACTTACAGGAGCAGGGTTTAGTGCCTTGCTCAAGGGGCACATCGGCATAGGATTTTTTCACCTAGTCGGATCAGGGATTAGAACCAGTGACCTTTCGGTTACTGGCACAACGCTCTTAACCGCTAAGCTACCTGCCGTAGCTATCTATGGGTCCAGTATTGTTTTTAATAAACGTTGCTACTCTGCTGGGAATAGCCAGAAATGTGTGTTATTGTGACGTTTTTTTTTCATGGTACTGGACCGTGGTCCTGTCAGAGATATAGAACACATGGCACTGGTGTTCTTTATGACGTCGTTGGAGGACGCTTTATGACGCCGCAAAGGAGGTCTGCCTTCTTCTGCACCTGCATTATGATGTCACGAATGCTGCTGTTGTTGTGTTCTGCTGGGGATAGACCGTGGTAGCACAGGATGAGGATTAGACCGTGGTAGCACAGGATGAGGATTAGACCGTGGTAGCACAGGATGAGGATTAGACCGTGGTAGCACAGGATGGGGATAGACCGTGGTAGCACAGGATGGGGATAGACCGTGGTAGCACAGGATGGGGGTAGACCGTGGTAGCACAGGATGAGGATAGACCGTGGTAGCACAGGATGAGGATAGACCGTGGCAGCACAGGATGAGGGGATAGACCGTGGTAGCACAGGATGAGGATTAGACCGTGGTAGCACAGCACAGGATGGGTAGACAGAGATGAGGATAGACCGTGGTAGCACAGGATGAGGATAGACCAGGATGGGGTAGCACAGGATGAGGATAGACCGTGGTAGCACAGGATGGGGATAGACCGTGGTAGCACAGGATGGGGATTAGACCGTGGTAGCACAGGATGAGGATAGACCGTGGTAGCACAGGAGGATGGGGATAGACAGGTGGTAGCACAGGATGGGATTAGACCGTGGTAGCACAGGATGGGGATAGAGATGAGGATAGACCGTGGTAGCACAGGATGGGGATGATAGACCGTGGTAGCACAGGATGAGGATAGACCGTGGTAGCACAGGATGGGGATAGACCGTGGTAGCACAGGATGAGGATAGACCGTGGCAGCACAGGATGGGGATAGACCGTGGTAGCACAGGATGACCGTGAGGACAGGATGAGGATAGACCGTGGTAGCACAGGATGAGGATAGACCGTGGCAGCACAGGATGGGGATAGACCGTGGTAGCACAGGATGAGGATAGACCGTGGTAGCACAGGATGAGGGATAGACCGTGGTAGCACAGGATGGGGATTAGACCGTGGTAGCACAGGATGGGGATAGAGATGAGGATAGACCGTGGTAGCACAGGATGAGGATAGACCGTGGTAGCACAGGATAGGGATAGACCGTGGTAGCACAGGATGGGGATAGACCGTGGCAGCACAGGATGAGGGATAGACCGTGGTAGCACAGGATGAGGATAGACCGTGGTAGCACAGGATGAGGAGAGACCGTGGCAGCACAGGAGGACAGGGGGAGAGACCGTGGCAGCACAGGATGGGGGAGAGACCGTGGTAGCACAGGATGGGGATAGATAGACCGACCGTGGTAGCACAGGATGGGGATTAGACCGTGGTAGCACAGGATGGGGATTAGACCGTGGTAGCACAGGATGAGGGATAGACCGTGGTAGCACAGGATGAGGATAGGGGATAGACCGTGGTAGACCGTGGTAGCACAGGATGAGGGATAGACCGTGGTAGCACAGGATGGGGATTAGACCGTGGTAGCACAGGATGGGGATTAGACCGTGGTAGCACACAGGATGAGGATAGAGATGAGGAGAGACCGTGGTAGCACAGGATGAGGATAGACCGTGGTAGCACAGGATGAGGATAGACCGTGGTAGCACAGGATGGGGATAGACCGTGGTAGCACAGGATGAGGATACCGTGGTAGCACGTGGTAGCACAGGATGGGGATAGACCGTGGTAGCACAGGATGGGGATAGACCGTGGTAGCACAGGATGGGGATAGACCGTGGTAGCACAGGATGAGGATTAGACCGTGGTAGCACAGGATGAGGATAGAGATGGGGATAGACCGTGGTAGCACAGGATGAGGATAGACCGTGGTAGCACAGGATGAGGATAGCAGAGGATGGGATAGACCGTGGTAGCACAGGATGGGGATAGACCGTGGTAGCACAGGATGAGGATAGACCGTGGTAGCACAGGATGAGGATAGACCGTGGTAGCACAGGATGAGGATAGACCGTGGTAGCACAGGATGGGGATAGACCGTGGTAGCACAGGATGGGAGGATAGACCGTGGTAGCACAGGATGGGGATAGACCGTGGTAGCACAGGATGAGGATAGACCGTGGTAGCACAGGATGGGGATAGAGATGAGGATAGACCGTGGTAGCACAGGATGGGGATAGAGATGAGGATAGACCGTGGTAGCACAGGATGAGGATAGACCGTGGTAGCACAGGATGAGGATAGACCGTGGTAGCACAGGATGAGGATAGAGATGAGGATAGACCGTGGTAGCACAGGATGAGGAGAGACCGTGGTAGCACAGGATGAGGAGAGACCGTGGTAGCACAGGATGAGGATTAGACCGTGGTAGCACAGGATGAGGAGAGACCGATAGACCGTGGTAGCACAGGATGAGGATTAGACCGTGGTAGCACAGGATGGGGATTAGACCGTGGTAGCACAGGATGAGGATAGACCGTGGTAGCACAGGATGAGGATTAGACCGTGGTAGCACAGGATGAGGATAGACCGTGGTAGCACAGGATGGGGATAGACCGTGGTAGCACAGGATGAGGAGAGACCGTGGTAGCACAGGAACGAAAAGACAAGACTGTTTAAAAAAACGACTTCTACGCTGACTTGGGCAGGAGCTCACCGGAACTGGGTAACCGTACCGGCACCTCAAACGTTCTACTGCCCGAGTTCCTGCACCTCCTTTTATAGAATATTAGCTCAAAAGTCTTGTGGAGTTCCTGCACCTAAATACAAACAGTACCGGACCAGCACCTAAACGTAAACGGACCAGCACCTAAATACAAACAGTACCGGACCAGCACCTAAACGTAAACGGTACCTATTTCAGTCCAAGTCGAGCACTGAGCTGAGGTATAGTAACACCCTTACACAGATTTTAAATGAACGGTGTGTTAACCCCTAGGGCTGGGTCTGGACAGCATTTGTCTACTGAGTCTGGCGGTGTGGAGTTTGATGAGCGTCAGGGAGGGAAGTGTCTGGCGGTGTGGAGTTTGATGAGCGTCAGGCAGGGAAGTGTCTGGCGGTGTGGAGTTTGATGAGCGTCAGGGAGGGAAGTGTCTGGCGGTGTGGAGTTTGATGAGCGTCAGGGAGGGAAGTGTCTGGCGGTGTGGAGTTTGATGAGCGTCAGGGAGGGAAGTGTCTGGCGGTGTGGAGTTTGATGAGCGTCAGGGAGGGAAGTGTCTGGCGGTGTGGAGTTTGATGAGCGTCAGGGAGGGAAGTGTCTGGCGGTGTGGAGTTTGATGAGCGTCAGGGAGGGAAGTGTCTGGCGGTGTGGAGTTTGATGAGCGTCAGGGAGGGAAGTGTCTGGCGGTGTGGAGTTTGATGAGCATCAGGGAGGGAAGTGTCTGGCGGTGTGGAGTTTGATGAGCATCAGGGAGGGAAGTGTCTGGCGGTGTGGAGTTTGATGAGCGTCAGGGAGGGAAGTGTCTGGCGGTGTGGAGTTTGATGAGCGTCAGGGAGGGAAGTGTCTGGCGGTGTGGAGTTTGATGAGCATCAGGGAGGGAAGTGTCTGGCGGTGTGGAGTTTGATGAGCGTCAGGGAGGGAAGTGTCTGGCGGTGTGGAGTTTGATGAGCGTCAGGGAGGGAAGTGTCTGGCGGTGTGGAGTTTGATGAGCATCAGGGAGGGAAGTGTCTGGCGGTGTGGAGTTTGATGAGCGTCAGGGAGGGAAGTGTCTGGCGGTGTGGAGTTTGATGAGCGTCAGGGAGGGAAGTGTCTGGCGGTGTGGAGTTTGATGAGCATCAGGGAGGGACGTTTGTTTTGTTGTGTATGGATCCCCTGAGGCAAACTGGCCCATTTTTACCAGAGTCCATAGGGTGACCGTGGATGTGGTGTGCAAATGGTTATATCAACTGTCAAGGAACTTAACAAAGTCCTCTATTGGGCAGGATCAATGAGTTGGCTAACTTTCCTAAATACTCTGAAGTAACTTAGTTCTTAAAGCTGGAATCCGTGAAAACAACGCCACTGTTCTTCCCCAGCACCTTTCCCACTGTTCTCCCCAGCACCTTTCTCACTGTTCTCCCCCAGCACCTTTCTCACTGTTCCCCCCAGCACCTTTCTCACTGTTCCCCCCAGCACCTTTCTCACTGTTCCCCCCAGCACCTTTCTCACTGTTCCCCCCAGCACCTTTCTCACTGTTCTCCCCAGCACCTTTCTCACCGTTCCCCCCCCAGCACCTTTCTCACTGTTCCCCCCAGCACCTTTCTCACTGTTCTCCCCCAGCACCTTTCCCACTGTTCCCCCCAGCACCTTTCTCACTGTTCCCCCCAGCACCTTTCTCACTGTTCCCCCCAGCACCTTTCTCACTGTTCCCCCCAGCACCTTTCTCACTGTTCTCCCCAGCACCTTTCTCACCGTTCCCCCCCAGCACCTTTCTCACTGTTCCCCCCAGCACCTTTCTCACTGTTCCCCCCAGCACCTTTCTCACTGTTCCCCCCCAGCACCTTTCCCACTGTTCCCCCCAGCACCTTTCCCACTGTTCTCCCCAGCACCTTTCTCACTGTTCCGCCCAGCACCTTTCTCACTGTTCTCCCCAGCACCTTTCCCACTGTTCCCCCCAGCACCTTTCCCACTGTTCTCCCCAGCACCTTTCTCACTGTTCCCCCCCCAGCACCTTTCCCACTGTTCTCCCCAGCACCTTTCTCACTGTTCCCCCCAGCACCTTTCCCACTGTTCTCCCCAGCACCTTTCTCACTGTTCCTCCCCAGCACCTTTCCCACTGTTCTCCCCAGCACCTTTCCCCTTTCCCCTGTCCCACTTCCCCAGCACCTTTCTCACTGTTCTCCCCAGCACCTTTCCCACTGTTCCCCCCAGCACCTTTCTCACTGTTCCCCCCCAGCACCTTTCTCACTGTTCCCCCCAGCACCTTTCTCACTGTTCCCCCAGCACCTTTCCCACTGTTCCCCCCAGCACCTTTCCCACTGTTCCCCCCCAGCACCTTTCTCACTGTTTCCCCCCAGCACCTTTCCCACTGTTCTCCCCAGCACCTTTCTCACTGTTCTCCCCAGCACCTTTCTCACTGTTCCCCCCAGCACCTTTCCCACTGTTCCCCCCAGCACCTTTCCCACTGTTCCCCCCAGCACCTTTCTCACTGTTCCCCCCAGCACCTTTCCCACTGTTCCCCCCAGCACCTTTCCCACTGTTCCCCCCAGCACCTTTCTCACTGTTCCCCCCAGCACCTTTCTCACTGTTCCCCCCAGCACCTTTCTCACTGTTCCCCCCAGCACCTTTCCCACTGTTCCCCCCAGCACCTTTCCCACTGTTTCCCCCCAGCACCTTTCCCACTGTTTCCCCCCAGCACCTTTCCCACTGTTCCCCCCAGCACCTTTCCCACTGTTCCCCCCCAGCACCTTTCTCACTGTTCCCCCCCAGCACCTTTCTCACTGTTCCGCCCCAGCACCTTTCTCACTGTTCTCCCCCAGCACCTTTCCCACTGTTCCACCCAGCACCTTTCTCACCTTCCCCCAGCACCTTTCCCACTGTTTCCCCCAGCACCTTTCCCACTGTTCTCCCCAGCACCTTTCCCACTGTTCTCCCCAGCACCTTTCCCACTGTTCTCCCCCAGCACCTTTCTCACTGTTCCCCCCAGCACCTTTCTCACTGTTCTCCCCAGCACCTTTCCCACTGTTCTCCCCCAGCACCTTTCTCACTGTCCGCCCCAGCACCTTTCCCACTGTTCTCCCCCAGCACCTTTCCCACTGTTCCGCCCCAGCACCTTTCCCACTGTTCCCCCCCAGCACCTTTCCCACTGTTCTCCCCCAGCACCTTTCTCACTGTTCTCCCCAGCACCTTTCCCACTGTTCCCCCCAGCACCTTTCTCACTGTTCTCCCCAGGGTTTGAATACTTACGTAAATAAGGTATTTGTTGTAATTTTTAATATTTTAGAAAAATCAATTAACCCAGTTTTTGCTTTGTCATTATGGGGTATTGTGTGTAGATTGAGGGGAAAAAATAATTTAATCAATTTTAGAATAAGGCTGTAACGTAACAAAATGTGGGAAAAGTCAAGGGGTCTGAATACTTGCACTGTATTCTGCTGTTAGTGATGTCAGAGGGGGGAAAACGGTGTTAGTTATTTTGAAGTATCTTCTTTCTTGTTGTAATATCCTCAACAGAAGTGGCAGTTTCATCAGCTTTAAAGCTAGGGAGACTTGGAATGGGATAAACGGACTGACTTGACACTCCCGACAACCCATTTTAACATCAAGAGCTATGTCTGAAAGTGTGTCAACGTTAGCTGGTTAAAACGTCTATTCTCTGAGATTCTGTTCAGGCAATTTAGAATAAAGGTAGATGTGTTATTTCTCTGTCTCTTTCTCTCTCTCCCCCCCCCTCTCCTCTCTCTCCCCCCTCTCCTAATCACCCCCTCTCCTCTCTCGTCTCCCCCTCTCCTCTCTCTGTCTCCCCCTCTCCTCTCTCTGTCTCCCCCTCTCCTCTCTCCCCCCTCTCCTCTCTCTCTCTCCCCTCTCTCCTCTCTCTGTCTCCCTCTCTCCTCTCCCCCCCCTCTCCTCTCTCTGTCTCCCCCTCACCCCCACTCCTCTCTCTGTCTCCCCTCTCCCCCCACTCCTCTCTCTGTCTCCCCCTCTCCCCCCCCCCCCTCTCCTCTCTCTCTCTCCCCCTCTCCTCTCTCCCCCCACTGTCCCCTCTCTCTGAAAGCTGTGCATGATTGGTTTTGTGTTGTGATCGTGAAAGAGGCTGGGATGATACCAGGACCTTACTCTTTGGTCCATTTAAAAACCTGCTGTATGTAAAATAGCTGTGCTATAGCTTAGAAAAATGAATACATACAGTCATGGCCAAAATTGTTGGCACACCCTGAAAATTTTTCCAGAAAAATGAAGTATTTCTCACAGAAAAGTATTGAAATTACACATGTTTTGTCTATGCACATGACAATTTTATTTCCTTTGTGTGTATTCGGAATAACACAAAAAAACAGGAAAAAAAGCAAATTTGACATAATTTCACACAAACTCAAAAAATGGGCCGGTTGAAAAATGATTGGCACCCTTAACTTAATATTTAGTTGCACACCCTTTGGAAAAAAATAACTGAAATCAGTCGCTTCCTATAACCATCAATAAGCTTCTTACACCTCTCACCCGGAATTTGGACCACTCTTCTTTTGCAAACTGCTCCAGGTCTCTCATATTGGATGGGTGCCTTTTCCCAACAGCAATTTTAAGATCTCTCCACAGGTGTTCAATGGGATTAAGATCTGGACTCATTGCTGGCCACTTCAGAACTCTCCAGCGCTTTGTTGCCATCCATTTCTGGGTGCTTTTTGAAGTATGTTTGGGGGTCATTGTCCTGCTGGAAGACCCATGATCTCGGACGCAAAACCCAGCTTTCTGACACTGGGCCCTACATTGCGACCAAAAATCCTTTGGTAATCCTCAGATTTCATGATGCCTTGCACAGCAGACAGTCAAGGCACCCAGTGCCAGAGGCAGCAAAACAACCCCAAAACTTACATCTTTGAACCTCCACCATATTTGACTGTAGGTACTGTGTTCTTTTCTTTGAAGGCTTCATTACATTTTCGGTAAACCAGCTGGTTAGAACGATGTGCTTTACCAAAAAGCTCTATCTTGGTCTCATCTGTCCATAAGACGTTCTCCCAGAAGGAATTTAAACAAAACTCATGTACATTTTTGGCAAACTGTAGTCTTGCTTTCCAGAGTCTCTGTGGTCAGCAGTGGGGTCCTCCTGGGTCTCAGTCACGCCATAGCGTTTCATTTCATTCAAATTTCGACGTATAGTTCACGCTGACACTGATGCACCCTGAGCCTGCAGGACAGACAGCTTGAATTTCTTTGGAACTTGTTTGGGGCTGCTTATCCACCATCCGGACTATCCTGCGTTGCAACCTTTCATCAATTTTTCTCTTCCGTCCACGTCCAGGGAGATTAGCTACAGTGCCATGGGTTGCAAACTTCTTGATCATGTTGCGCACTGTGGACAAAGGAACATCTAGATCTCTGGAGATGGACTTGTAACCTTGAGATTGTTGATATTTTTCCACAATTTTGGTTCTCAAGTCCTCAGACAGTTCTCTTTTCCTCTTTCTGTTCTCCATGCTTAGTGTGGCACACACAGAAACACAATGCAAAGACTGAGTCAACTTCTCTCCTTTTTTATCTGCTTTCAGGTGTGATTTTTAGATTGCCCACACCTGTTACTTGCCCCAGGTGAGTTTAAAGGAGCATCACATGCTTGGAACAAACTTATTTATCCACAATTTTGAAAGGGTGCCAATAACTTTGTCCGGCCCATTTTTTTTAGTTTTGTGTGAAATTATGTCAAATTTGCTTTTTTCCTGTTTTTTTTTGTGTTATTCCAATACACACAAAGGAAATAAACATGTGCATAGCAAAACATGTGTAATTTCAATACTTTTCTGTGAGAAATACTTCATTTTCTGGAAAAAATTTCAGGGGTGCCAACAATTTTGGCCATGACTGTATGTCTCTGGATGACAACAAACCTAATGATGTGTGGTTTTTTCCGACACTAGGGCTGTTTTTCCTAAAGAAGTTGATGGTTTTTTTCGTGTGTTTTGTTTCCTTGCCACGATCCAATGAGTAGTACAGCGATACTGGTTCTGGTCCTGAGCCGCCAGTGGCCGTCTGGAGTTAGTGGAACCTGGTTTTCTGAGCGGGCTGTGAAGTTCAGGGATAGCTTTTGACTTGATATTGTTATAAGAATGCAGGTACGGAAGATTAACATTTTGGAGAAGGAAAGCCTTTATTTTTCTGACATTGTAAACTGCTTTAGATAGTAGTGCCCAGACTGCTGTGAAGGGAAATGTGCTCAAACAGCAGAATGTAATATGCCATTTAGCAGACGCTTTTATCCAGAGCGACTTAGTCATGTGTTCATAAATTTTTTTTACGTATGGGTGGTCCCGGGGATCGAACCCACTACCCTGGCGTTACAAGCGCCGTGCTCTACCAGCTGAGCTACAGAGGATCACGGTGTATTTGGGTATCAGGTTTTGCATAAATAGATAAAAAACCAGCCGTTCCCTTTCGCCAGCCAGCTCAGCTATTCTCATAAACAAAACCACATTTACATTTTTAGTCATTTTAGCAGACGCTCTTATCCAGAGCGACTTACAGTTAGTGAGTGCATAACATTAATTTTTTCTTCATACATGGGCCGAATCAGGTCAGTTACATGCAGTATGAGTCCCCAGTCCAGCGCTGGTGTAGAAAGATTTCACAGTTTCTGGTGGAGGCTTTTTTTCCCCGGTAGATTGAGCCAGAGAGCGAGGGAGAAGCAGAGGGACTTGTCTCCTCTGCAGCCTGCCTGTTTCAGAACCCATCCCCCCCCCCCCCCAACTCTGCCTGCAGCTTGGATTGCTGCTCCTGGTTGCCTGGCAACCCACACACTTGAGGAGGTGGTGTCTGCTGGGTCCTAGTGCTAGAGGCGGTTGTTTTGAGTGGAGTTGCGTCTCTTTCTCTGTTGAGTGGGAGAGAGAATGAGAGTTTTACAGCTCTTAAAATGGTTGATGTTATCCTTCCTCTAGTACTCTTCCAATGATACATTAGTAATGGAAGCTGGTTTTATTCCAATGATACATTAGTAATGGAAGCTGGTTTTATTCCAATGATACATTAGTAATGGAAGCTGGTTTTATTCCAATGATACATTAGTAATGGAAGCTGGTTTTATTCCAATGATACATTAGTAATGGAAGCTGGTTTTATTCCAATGATACATTAGTAATGGAAGCTGGTTTTATTCCAATGATACATTAGTAATGGAAGCTGGTTTTATTCCAATGATACATTAGTAATGGAAGCTGGTTTTATTCCAATGATACATTAGTAATGGAAGCTGGTTTTATTCCAATGATACATTAGTAATGGAAGCTGGTTTTATTCCAATGATACATTGGTAATGGAAGCTGGTTTATTCCAATGATACATTAGTAATGGAAGCTGGTTTTATTCCAATGATACATTAGTAATGGAAGCTGGTTTTATTCCAATGATACATTAGTAATGGAAGCTGGTTTTATTCCAATGATACATTAGTAATGGAAGCTGGTTTTATTCCAATGATACATTGGTAATGGAAGCTGGTTTTATTCCAATGATACATTAGTAATGGAAGCTGGTTTTTAACTGTCAAGCTAACTCACTCTGCTTGACTGTATGTAGTGTCCAGTGCTTAGGCTACAGATTGTACTAATGGAGTTGAGTTTTAACTTTTTGGGCGACTTGACCAAATTCCCATAGAAATGTAAGTTATAGATCTGTCATTCTCATTGAAGGAAGTTTTACGTAGCGGTAGATCTGTGCTATGTTCGCCATTTCAGTTACGTTTTTGTCTTTTTTACTTTTGGTTTTGTTCACCAGCTTCGAACAGCTGAAAATACAATACTTTTTGGGTATTGAAAAGATATTTCACAGCGGTTTAGATGGTGCAGTGATTCTCTACGCTTGTTTTGTCACAAACATAAATTAGGCAAACGATTAGAATTTTAGCCACCAGGAAATGGCGGCGCGATTTCTGCATATTGCACCTTTTTTAAAGAAGAATAAGCATTATCCACCAATCACTTTATCAGATTGTGTTGGAGTCGTATGGACCAGAACACAATCATCAAATCAATCACTTTCTCTCTCGATTAGGCTTGGGCGATATACCGTATATCCCGGGGTATTTGGAAATACCGACGGTACAACTTTCCATCGGTATTTGGAAATACCCCGGGATACGGTATATCGCCCAAGCCTAATATACAGTAGGTCTTCACTATCATAGAGAGAGACTTTAAAAAAAAAAAAACAAATCTAAGATGTGTCAAATAAATTATATCCAGCTCTGGGCTCCAGCTATGCATTTGGTTTGCTAACTTGCTAGTAGCTAAGTGGCTAGATGTCAAGATCAAGATTCTTGGTTCCAGCAGAGACATTCAATCCCCTCCTGGATAATTATTATTATTTTTAAATAGCGGTCCTTGTGTATGGAAATCTAGATACCAACCAACCGTAACCTATATGGACATGGACTAGAGCTTAATCAATCAATAACCAACTAATCAATCATCTCTCTCTCTCTCTCTAGATGGTAGTGAAGACCTACATGGACCAGACCTTAACCAATCATCTCTCTCTCTCTGTAGATGGTAGTGAAGATCTACATGGACCAGACCTTAACCAATCATCTCTCTCTCTGTAGATGGTAGTGAAGATCTACATGGACCAGACCTTAACCAATCATCTCTCTCTCTCTAGATGGTAGTGAAGATCTACATGGACCAGACCTTAACCAATCATCTCTCTCTCTCTCTCTAGATGGTAGTGAAGATCTACATGGACCAGACCTTAACCAATCATCTCTCTCTCTCTAGATGGTAGTGAAGATCTACATGGACCAGACCTTAACCAATCATCTCTCTCTCTCTGTAGATGGTAGTGAAGATCTACATGGACCAGACCTTAACCAATCATCTCTCTCTCTCTAGATGGTAGTGAAGATCTACATGGACCAGACCTTAACCAATCATCTCTCTCTCTGTAGATGGTAGTGAAGATCTACATGGACCAGACCTTAACCAATCATCTCTCTCTCTCTCTCTAGATGGTAGTGAAGATCTACATGGACCAGACCTTAACCAATCATCTCTCTCTCTCTGTAGATGGTAGTGAAGATCTACATGGACCAGACCTTAACCAATCATCTCTCTCTCTCTCTCTAGATGGTAGTGAAGACCTACATGGACATGGACCAGGACAGCGAAGAGGAGAAACAACAGTATCTCAACCTGGCACTCCACCTGGCCTCGGAGTTCTTCCTGAGGAACCCCAACAAGGACGTGCGTCTCCTGGTGGCCTGCTGCCTGGCCGACATCTTCAGGATCTACGCCCCCGAGGCGCCCTACACCTCACACGACAAACTCAAGGTAACGCCGTTATAACCTCCCGTCTAACCTGATCTCGGGGAACTAACCTTTTATACAACCGTAACCCGAATGTGGAACCCCCAAGACCTGATTTTTTTACACGCTGAACTCTTTTTTTGACCTTCCTCCTCTTCAGGACATCTTCCTCTTCATCACAAGACAGCTGAAAGGGCTGGAGGACACCAAGAGCCCGCAGTTCAATAGATACTTCTACCTGCTGGAGGTGAGGAATCAGGGGGGTTAAGGGGATACTTCTACCTGCTGGAGGTGAGGAATCAGGGGGGTTATGGGGATACTTCTACCTGCTGGAGGTGAGGAATCAGGGGGTTTATGGGGATACTTCTACCTGCTGGAGGTGAGGAATCAGGGGGGTTATGGGGATACTTCTACCTGCTGGAGGTGAGGAATCAGGGGGGTTATGGGGATACTTCTACCGCTGGAGGTGAGGAATCAGGGGTTATGGGGATACTTCTACCCGCTGGAGGTGAGGAATCAGGGGGGTTATGGGGATACTTCTACCTGCTGGAGGTGAGGAATCAGGGGGGTTATGGGGATACTTCTACCTGCTGGAGGTGAGGAATCAGGGGGGTTATGGGGATACTTCTACCTGCTGGAGGTGAGGAATCAGGGGGTTATGGGGATACTTCTACCTGCTGGAGGTGAGGAATCAGGGGGGTTATGGGGATACTTCTACCTGCTGGAGGTGAGGAATCAGGGGGGTTATGGGGATACTTCTACCTGCTGGAGGTGAGGAATCAGGGGGGTTATGGGGATACTTCTACCTGCTGGAGGTGAGGAATCAGGGGGGTTATGGGGATACTTCTACCTGCTGGAGGTGAGGAATCAGGGGGGTTATGGGGATACTTCTACCTGCTGGAGGTGAGGAATCAGGGGGGTTATGGGGATACTTCTACCTGCTGGAGGTGAGGAATCAGGGGGGTTTATGGGGATACTTCTACCTGCTGGAGGTGAGGAATCAGGGGGGTTATGGGGATACTTCTACCTGCTGGAGGTGAGGAATCAGGGGGGTTATGGGGATACTTCTACCTGCTGGAGGTGAGGAATCAGGGGGGTTATGGGGATACTTCTACCTGCTGGAGGTGAGGAATCAGGGGGGTTATGGGGATACTTCTACCTGCTGGAGGTGAGGAATCAGGGGGGTTATGGGGATACTTCTACCTGCTGGAGGTGAGGAATCAGGGGGGGTTATGGGGATACTTCTACCTGCTGGAGGTGAGGAATCAGGGGGGTTATGGGGATACTTCTACCTGCTGGAGGTGAGGAATCAGGGGGGGTTATGGGGATACTTCTACCTGCTGGAGGTGAGGAATCAGGGGGGGTTATGGGGATACTTCTACCTGCTGGAGGTGAGGAATCAGGGGGGTTATGGGGATACTTCTACCTGCTGGAGGTGAGGAATCAGGGGGGTTATGGGGATACTTCTACCTGCTGGAGGTGAGGAATCAGGGGGGTTATGGGGATACTTCTACCTGCTGGAGGTGAGGAATCAGGGGGGTTATGGGGATACTTCTACCTGCTGGAGGTGAGGAATCAGGGGGGTTATGGGGATACTTCTACCTGCTGGAGGTGAGGAATCAGGGGGGTTATGGGGATACTTCTACCTGCTGGAGGTGAGGAATCAGGGGGGTTATGGGGATACTTCTACCTGCTGGAGGTGAGGAATCAGGGGGGTTATGGGGATACTTCTACCCGCTGGAGGTGAGGAATCAGGGGGGTTATGGGGATACTTCTACCTGCTGGAGGTGAGGAATCAGGGGGGTTATGGGGATA
>CM072220.1:5002047-5064547 GCA_036851935.1 Coregonus suidteri
CATACAGTTATTTTACCACACTTGTTAAAGGAATAGGGAGGGAAGGAGATGCAGGGGTTAACTGATGAACAGACAAATAGACAAACCTTACTTATTGCTTTCCTTCAGATCTTTTTAGTAGTTGGAACATTGAGAACTTTGAAATTAAAAATTTGTATTGAATTTAAGTCTGGTTGGTTCCTCCATCAATTACTGTAGAAGGGAGGGGGGGGGGGTTGGTCTTCAGTTTTTTAATGTTGCAGCATCTTTTACACATTTCATATGAAAAGTGCCGTTAGAGCTCCCAGCTGATCTGTGTTCGCTTGCTCACCCCTGGCCTTCCAATGGAGATTGATTCTATCCACATTCCACTTATCACGCCTTAGGGTAAATGTTTCTTCTTGCTTGTTTTGAATAAAGGAAGTATTTTAAAACGGCTTCAGAATCTCACCGACAGACCTGAAATTCAAATGTTTGAACAGTTTAGAGCTGTTAAATTAAAAAAAAATAAAAAGGGTATTTCTCCTCTTTTACACCTTTTTTCAAGTTTTTAGATTTTAGTCAGTGAAAGCGTTCTATTCTGCCTCGATAAATTACCACCTTGTCGAATTGGGAATGATTCCAGACATAGTTTTTGGTTTTCATTGTAGATGTTTCAGGATGGTTTTCACATGGGCATATTTCATTTTTACGCAGAAAATAAAATGCTTTTAGATGTAACGCTATGCAGCGGTTTCGTCGGACCAACAAAATTCCACTTGTCCGTCAAGAGTTGCTGATTCTCCTCCCTTCAGTTTGGGCATCAATTCATGCACCTTGGTAGGAAGCAAGGTAGCGGCAGTGATCCCTTCACACCCCAGAGCAGACGACTACAGGCGGTGGAATGGTGGGCCGCAGGTGGCCTAGCGGTTAAGAGCTCTGGCCCAGTAAGTCATTTTAAAGGTCGCTGGTTCGAGACAAATGTATTTGATAGTTGGTGAATTTTACAAAACCACAGATTGAGCCTTAACAGGTACCAACGTATTAAACAAATGAAAAAAAACATTTCGATTTTCCAGGTTGTTGTTTTTTTTAATCAAAGTAACGTGACATTCACAATAAATAAACATGCGATTGTACGCCGGCCACACCCGGGTTAAAATATCATTTCAAACCCTTTATCTGTGTTAGATTGAGCTTGCCTGGCTTCATGAGCCAATGAAATACTCTCAACCTCACCACATCTGGCACTCCAGAGCAAACGCTGAAAGTATTTTGAAAGATTTCAAATAGTATCTGAACCCAGGTCCGACGGGCTGCTTCCTTCAGAAAACAAAATCAAAAACTGATAACTCCAGAGATGCAACAACTCTGGCTGCGTTTTTAAAATAATGGCACCCTATCCCCTTTATAGTGCACTACTTTTGACCAGAACCCTGTGGGGGTAGTAAGCACTGCACGACAGAGTAGGGGACTTTCTTCTGCTTCACGGTCATCATCGTGCAATACTTGAGGCGTAACAGCGAAAAGAGGGGGGGAAGTCTTTTTGTGTCCTTTTTCCTTACAAAATATAGATTCCAGACGTCGGTGGTTTGCTCTGCTGATGAAGAGGAGTATCTTCCTTGTCGAGAAAAGAGACTATGTACACAGGATTGGTCTGGGAAAGCGGAGTGTGAGATGGATAGAATTGGAAAGAAGGCTTTGCCACCGGCCACGCCCTCAATCAGGCTGGGCCAATTTAAATGCAGAAACCAGGAAGTCGCTTCAACGAGCCAATCTGGACATTCAGACCAACTCCCTGATAACTCATTGGTCGGCCAACCAAAATAGTTTTTACAATATCCAGTAAGAATAAAGTATTTCCCCATTTTATTTGTAAAATGTACAGACTAATATCTATTTACAGATAACTCCTTGTCTGTCGGTGTGTGTGTTCTCTCAGCCAGTAAGCTCCACCAGGTAACAGTGGTTCAATGTTGTGCTTCTTAAAGAGGGAAGGTGGGAGTTCATCAAGAACAGATGAGAAGCAGCAAAATAAAGGGATTGTTTGGGCCCAGGAATATATTGAGGGAGAGAAGAGGGGTGAGTTGAAAAGATACTAGGTAGTGTATTGGACTGGACGGGGGGGAGGGGGGGGGTGAAACTGTACGACATCTCCCCTAGGAAAAAGGCTCAGTTTGGGGGGTGTGGGTAAAAGGCATCGGAGGAGGGCACCACAAGGAGAAGGGCGATGAGGTCCGAGGGGTTTCTTGCTGGGTTTCAGTTGTTAAGAAGTAGTTCTGTTGCCGTCTCCACGTCCCAGGATTTAGAAGACAAGGCCGCTATTACTGCATTCTGTCAGGAGAGAGAGAGGAGAGTTAGACACCACACATCATTCTGTCAGGAGAGAGAGCAGAGTTAAGACACCACACATCATTCTGTCAGGAGAGAGAGAGAGCAGAGTTAGACACCACACATCATTCTGTCAGGAGAGAGAGAGAGGAGAGTTAGACACCACACATCATTCTGTCAGGAGAGAGAGGAGAGTTAGACACCACATCATTCTGTCAGGAGAGAGAGGAGAGTTAGACACCACACATCATTCTGTCAGAGAGAGAGAGCAGAGTTAGACACCACACATCATTCTGTCAGGGAGAGAGAGAGAGGGGCACACAGTTAGACACCACACATCATTCTGTCAGGAGAGAGCAGAGTTAGACACCACACATCATTCTGTCAGGAGAGAGAGAGGAGAGTTTAGACACCACACATCATTCTGTCAGGAGAGAGAGAGGAGAGTTAGACACCACACATCATTCTGTCAGGAGAGAGAGAGGAGAGTTAGACACCACACATCATTCTGTCAGGAGAGAGAGAGCAGAGTTAGACACCACACATCATTCTGTCAGGAGAGAGGAGAGCAGAGTTAGACACACCACACATCATCATTCTGTCAGGAGAGAGAGGAGAGTTAGACACCACACAGCATTCTGTCAGGAGAGAGAGAGCAGAGTTAGACACCACACATCATTCTGTCAGGAGAGAGAGGAGAGTTAGACACCACACATCATTCTGTCAGAGAGAGAGAGAGCAGAGGAGAGTTAGACACCACACATCATTCTGTCAGGAGAGAGAGAGCAGAGTTAGACACCACACATCATTCTGTCAGAGAGAGATCATTCTGTCAGGAGAGAGAGAGAGTTAGACACCACACATCATTCTGTCAGGAGAGAGAGAGGAGAGTTAGACACCACACATCATTCTGTCAGGAGAGAGAGAGAGAGCAGAGTTAACACACGTGACAGACTGTGTATGGTGTGTCTGCCCTACCTTATCGAAGCCCATGGCAGTGAGTTTGTCTATCTTCCTTGTGTATTCTGGACCGGGTACAGGGGCTCCACCGTAGTAATGACCCCATAACCGGGCTGTCTGCGTAAACATCTCTGGGTTCTGCTTATACTGGATGGGAATAAAGACATTTACAGAATGGCATCAAGAGACACAACACAGGATACACACATGGCTTCAAGGAGAAACACATATACAGAAAGGCATCAAGGATGGAAAGACAGATACAGAATGGCTTCAAGGAGAGAGAGACACATACAGAATGGCTTCAAGGAGAAACACATATACAGCCCTGGCATTACATTTTACATTTACGTCATTTAGCAGACGCTCTTATCCAGAGCGACTTACAGTTTAGTGAGTGCATACATTTTCACACTGCCCCCCCCCCCGTGGGAATCGAACCCACAACCCTGGCGTTACAAACGCCATGCTCTACCAACCGAGCTACACGGGGGCCATCAAGAGGAAACACTTGACACTAACAGACAGACAGACACATCAGTCACACTCCATAGTTGATAAAGATCTGACACACCAAGACAGATTCACACACAGGTACCTGGTTGGCCACTACTGCATCCTGCGGGTCGTCTGGTTCAGCTGCTGCCAGAAGAGCCTGGAGAGACAACAGCACCGTCCTCAGGGTCATCGCTGCTGCCCTGGGGGATGGACAGACAGAGGAGGAGACGAGTTAAAGAGAGAGAGAGACAACAGTACCGTCCTCAGGGTCATCGCTGCTGCCCTGGGGGGTGGACAGACAGAGGAGGAGACGAGTTAAAGAGAGAGAGAGAGAGACAACAGCACCGTCCTCAGGGTCATCGCTGCTGCCCTGGGGGGTGGACAGACAGAGGAGGAGACGAGTTAAAGAGAGAGAGGGACAACAGCACCGTCCTTAGGGTCATCGCTGCTGCCCTGGGGGATGGACAGACAGAGGAAGAGACGAGTTAAGAGAGAGAGGGACAACAGCACCGTCCTTAGGGTCATCGCTGCTGCCCTGGGGGATGGACAGACAGAGGAGGAGACGAGTTAAAGAGAGAGAGAGACAACAGCACCGTCCTCAGGGTCATCGCTGCTGCCCTGGGGGATGGACAGACAGAGGAGGAGACGAGTTAAAGAGAGAGAGAGACAACAGTACCGTCCTCAGGGTCATCGCTGCTGCCCTGGGGGGTGGACAGACAGAGGAGGAGACGAGTTAAAGAGAGAGAGAGACAACAGCACCGTCCTCAGGGTCATCGCTGCTGCCCTGGGGGGTGGACAGACAGAGGAGGAGACGAGTTAAAGAGAGAGAGAGACAACAGCAACCGTCCTCAGGGTCATCGCTGCTGCCCTGGGGGGGTGGACTGGAGGAGAGAGAGAGAGTTAAGAGAGAGAGGGACAACAGTACCGTCCTCAGGGTCATCGCTGCTGCCCTGGGGGGGTGGACAGACAGAGGAGGAGACGATTTTAGGAGAGAGAGAGGGACAACAGTACCGTCCTTAGGGTCATCGCTGCTGCCCTGAGGGGTGGACAGAGAGAGAGGAGGAGACGAGTTAAAGAGAGAGGGACAACAGCACCGTCCTCAGGGTCATCGCTGCTGCCTGGGGGGTGGACAGACAGAGGAGGAGACGAGTTAAAGAGAGAGAGAGAGACAACAGCACCGTCCTCAGGGTCATCGCTGCTGCCCTGGGGGATTTGACAGGACAGAGGAGGAGACGAGAGGAGGAGCGAGACAGTACCGTCCTCAGGGTCATCGCTGAGAGAGGGGGGTGGACAGACAGAGGAGGAGACGAGTTAGAGAGAGAGAGACAACAGATTACCGTCCTCAGGGTCATCGCTGCTGCCCTGGGGGGTGGACAGACAGAGGAGGAGACGAGTTAAAGAGAGAGGGACAACAGCACCGTCCTCAGGGTCATCGCTGCTGCCCTGGGGGTGGACAGACAGAGGAGGAGACGAGTTAAAGAGAGAGAGACAACAGTACCGTCCTTAGGGTCATCGCTGCTGCCCTGGGGGGTGGACAGACAGAGGAGGAGACGAGTTAAAGAGAGAGAGGGACAACAGCACCGTCCTCAGGGTCATCGCTGCTGCCCTGGGGGGTGGACAGACAGAGGAGGAGACGAGTTAAAGAGAGAGAGGACAACAGTACCGTCCTTAGGGTCATCGCTGCTGCCCTGGGGGGGGTGGACAGACAGAGGAGGAGACGAGAGTTAAAGAGAGAGAGACAACAGCACCGTCCTTAGGGTCATCGCTGCTGCCCTGGGGGGGTGGACAGACAGAGGAGGAGACGAGTTAAAGAGAGAGAGAGACAACAGCACCGTCCTTAGGGTCATCGCTGCTGCCCTGGGGGAGTGGACAGACAGAGGAGGAGACGAGTTAAAGAGAGAGAGGGGAGGAGCTGTACTGTTCTCAGGTAGGGAGAGAGGAGGAGTTAGAGGGAAGGGGGGGAGGAGTTAGTGAGGAGAGATAACAGTACTGTTCTCAGTAGTTGCTGCTGCCCTGGAAGAGAGAGAGAGGAGCGAGAGATTGACAGGAAGAGAGAGAGAGAGAGGAGCGAGAGATTGACAGGAAGAGAGAGAGAGAGAGGAGCGAGAGATTGACAGGAAGAGAGAGAGAGAGAGGAGCGAGAGATTGACAGGAAGAGAGAGAGAGGGAGCGAGAGAGACAGGAAGAGAGAGATTGACAGGAGCGAGAGATTGACAGGAGAGAGAGAGAGAGAGGCGAGAGATTGACAGGAGAGAGAGAGAGAGAGAGGAGCGAGAGATTGACAGGAAGAGAGGGAGAGAGGAGCGAGAGATTGACAGGAAGAGAGAGAGAGAGGAGCGAGAGATTGACAGGAAGAGAGAGAGAGGAGCGAGAGATTGACAGGAAGAAGAGAGAGAGAGGAGCGAGAGATTGACAGGAAGAGAGGGAGAGAGGAGCGAGAGATTGAGAGGAGAGAGAGAGAGAGAGATTGACAGGAAGAGAGAGAGAGAGGAGCGAGAGATTGACAGGGAGAGAGAGAGAGGAGCGAGAGATTGACAGGAAGAGAGAGAGAGGAGCGAGAGATTGACAGGAAGAGAGAGAGAGAGAGGAGCGAGAGATTGACAGAGAGAGAGAGAGAGAGAGAGAGAGAGAGCGAGAGATTGACAGGAAGAGAGGGAGAGAGGAGCGAGAGATTGACAGGAAGAGAGGGAGAGAGGAGCGAGAGATTGACAGGAAGAGAGAGAGAGAGGAGCGAGAGATTGACAGGAGAGAGAGAGAGAGGAGCGAGAGATTGACAGGAAGAGAGAGAGAGAGAGAGGAGCGAGAGATTGACAGGAAGAGAGAGAGAGAGGAGCGAGAGATTGACAGGAAGAGAGAGAGAGAGATTGAGCGAGAGATTGACAGGAGAGAGGGAGAGAGAGAGCGAGAGATTGACAGGGAGAGAGAGAGAGAGGAGCGAGAGATTGACAGGAAGGAGAGAGAGAGAGAGAGAGAGAGAGGAGAGATTGACAGGAAGAGAGAGAGAGAGAGAGAGGAGCGAGAGATTGACAGGAAGAGGAGAGAGAGAGGAGCGAGAGATTGACAGGAAAGAGAGGGAGAGAGGAGCGAGAGATTGACAGGAAGGAAGAGAGAGAGAGAGAGAGAGGAGCGAGAGATTGACAGGACCAGGGAGGAGAGAGAGAGAGTTTCTTACCTTGGGACGAGAGATTGACAGGAAGAGAGGGGAGAGAGGAGCGAGAGATTGACAGGAAGAGAGAGAGAGAGGAGCGAGAGATTGACAGGAAGAGAGAGAGAGGGAGGAGCGAGAGATAGACAGGGAGAGAGAGAGAGAGGAGCGAGAGATTGACAGGAAGAGAGGGAGAGAGGAGCGAGAGATTGACAGGAAGAGAGGGAGAGAGGAGCGAGAGATTGACAGGACTGTTAAAGAGAGAGAGGAGAGAGAGAGAGAGGAGCGAGAGATTGACAGGAAGAGAGAGAGAGAGGAGCGAGAGATTGACAGGAAGAGAGAGATCTTGACAGATTGACAGGGAGAGAGAGAGGAGCGAGAGAGATTGACAGGAAGAGAGGAGAGAGGAGCGAGAGATTGACAGAAGAGAGAGAGGAGCGAGAGATTGACAGGGAGAGAGAGAGAGGAGCGAGAGATTGACAGGAAGAGAGAGAGAGAGAGGAGCGAGAGATTGACAGGGAAGAGAGAGGAGAGAGGAGCGAGAGATTGACAGGAGAGAGAGAGAGAGAGAGGAGCGAGAGATTGACAGGAAGAGAGAGAGAGGAGGCAGGTAAATATGTGTGACTCACCACTGGTCTTTGAGGATGTCCAGACAGATGGCTCCTGTTACTGAGCTGATGTTGGGGTGCCAGATCTTAGTGATGAACCTCACCTGGGGAGAGGGGACAGAGAGAGGGGTGTGTTAAACAGTAGGGTACCACCATAGTGGTGTAGTAAAGCCCTTCTGATTCAGGTATAAAGGTTATAATTATATAATATAATATGCCATTTAGCAGACGCTTTTATCCAAAGCGACTTACAGTCATGCGTGCATACATTTTTTGTGTATGGGGTGGTCCCGGGGATCGAACCCACTACCTTGGCGTTACAAGCGCCGTGCTCTACCAGCTGAGCTACAGAGGACCACGTGTTATCTGGTTGAAAAGGCCATGTGAGTTGTCAGAATGCCCTGCATGCCTTAGGACTGTTAAAGGGATGCGTTTCTTACCTTGGGACTGTTAAAGGGATGTGTTTCTTACCTTGGGACTGTTAAAGGGGACCTGTTAAAGGGATGCGTTTCTTACCTTGGGACTGTTAAAGGGATGTGTTTCTTACCTTGGGACTGTTAAAGGGATGCGTTTCTTACCTTGGGACTGTTAAAGGGATGCGTTTCTTACCTTGGGACTGTTAAAGGGATGCGTTTCTTACCTTGGGAGGGTTAAAGGGATACGTTTCTGGGATTTTGATTTCCAGTTGAAATCTGCCACCTTAAAAAGGGAGAAAACAAAACAGTGCATATATGATCAGTATAGGCCTGTGTGTGTGTGTGTGTGTGTGTGTGTGTGTGTGCGTGTGTGTGTGTGTGTGTCACCTTCGTACGGCGTGTCCGGTGGTCCTGCTATCTCTCCTCTCAGCTCTGTGAAGTTTTCATCGACCAGATCCACCTTGATCTGGTTTTTACTTGTCTGTCAGAGAGAGAGAGAGAGAGAGGGATGGATGAAGAGAGATTGTGGTTCCCTTGACCCTTATCCATTGATAATCCACCAGACACCATAACAAACAGTTGTAGTAGTAGTCCACTGTTTGCCCCAGTGCTTCCCTTTCATATTGAAATAGGACATGGGGGGGATCCACATTTCATTTAGCTAGCTAAATAAGCTAAACGTCTCTCATGATGTGCTATAGAAGAACTGACAGCAGTCTAGCTAGCTAGCTACAGGGTCCAAAACGTCCTAAATGTCTTCAATAGCGAAGACACTTAGCTAGTTATTACATAGTGAGAGGGATGCACCTAGGCAGCTGTCAAACTAGCTAACAAGCTAGCTACTCTGTATTAGCTAGCAAGACAAGTTGCCAACTCAGGTAGTTAGCTAACGTCAACAAGAAAAGGAAAAGCCGCACACTCTAGGAGCTCAGATGCAATAATTTAATATCTTAATAACCAACGTTTCGACAGACAAGCTGTCTTCATCAGGGTATAAGTTAGCTAACGTCACCTACAAAAAACGTCAACACAGAAAAAAACTATTTTTAGCATTTGACAACTATTTGGGCTGACACTCGGAAGTTTGGCGTTAGGGCTTTTTGTTTTGGCTATCTGTCCCAAGGCCCTGTCCCTTTGCTAACTCCGCGATATTACCTGATCTGTGTCGCCGACACCCTTTTACCTCTCACCGGGCATACTGTCGCACAATCACCGATAAAAGTTCCCCTGAGAGGGCCTCTGTTTTTTTTTGCTGCATCAAGAAACGCAGACTGGCTAACTCGCAAGCTAACGTTAGCTAGCTGACAATACCTTGCGTGACAACTTGCAAAATAAACAACCACAATTTCAATTTTAACCCGGTAAAAAAAAAAAGCATAACTATTTGCCATAAGCAACCGTAAATAGTCATACGGGATATTTATCAAACCTCTTCGCTTTTCAGAACTTCTTTGAACTCCCGTTTGATCCTTTGGACCGCTATATTCGCCATGGCTCTGCCGTCTCCCTCCTTCCTGTAAGCGGGGATATTAACACCTGGTTCGGGGCCCTCGGTCCACTCCGGTCGCCGTGTGGATAGCTTCTTCTGTTCCGACTCTCAATCCCCCCCTTTGCTCTGTCTCGTCGGGTTTCGTTCACTCTCCTTTCTTTCTTTCCCCTTCTTCAAAAACACAGCACCCCTTTCTTGAAAATAAATGGCGATTGCGACCGTCAAATTGCGTGCGCACAGACCTGAGTGTGGAAATATAAAACACTGTTGCCACAGAACTACTAGAAAACGTTTCGGTTTGTGGCAATAGCTAGAAAGAGAAATGTTTGGTTTTTGTCAACCACTGCTGTTCCTCTGCTTTGAGTCATGTGATAATATGATGGAATGAGGTGTGAATACATAACTTTCTCACACGTCACTGTAAATAATATATAACACTAATCATATGTAACATTAATATAACTACGAAGGTTATATTGGGCCTTGTCAACCACAATTGATACATTGTAGCCGCACACAGTTTAGGAAATTCTCTCTCTCTCTCTCTCTGACACACGCACAGTGCATTGTTGTCACTAATTCTCATTGTCTGTGCTATCTGTATAATAGATTGACTATGGTCGATAGGGAACCACCATGAGAGGTGACATCCCCAGCATCTTCCCTGTTGTTATGATCTGCTGAAAAAGGGCTCGACCTATGTGACACATTTTCCAGACATATCTGTCCCCCTTCCTTCAACATGGATGGACTCTATTCAGGGTAAAGAAAGCATTTTTTTTTTTTCTATCGTTCACTCGAACATGAAGTCACACGAGCAGACTTTTCTGAGACATTGGGGAAAGAGACTGCTGAGTTAATCACCGGATGTTGATTTTGTTGTACACCTAACGCGTCCTGTTATTCTTCATCATTTGTATCCTTCATTAAATACTCAATCTGTCACTGGGTGATTGATTGACCCTGTATGGTTTGTTTACTTTCCGTAAATCATCGCGTATAACTCGCTCCTGACTTTGATTGGCTGAAATGAGATCCCGCTGGACCTCTAAACCAATCGGAGGCCTGAGACGGTTGAAACGCTGAGTTGGGGAAAAAAAACTAAGGTTTCCACGTTACCACAGCCACAAAGTCAAAATTGGTTATATAATTTTTTTAAATGATGAAAACAAACAATATCTTTTTGGTCTTCATTTAGGGTTATGCATAAGGTTAGCAGTGTAGTTAAGGTTTAAAATACAATTTAAAAAAAGAGAAATTGTAGAAATAAGCGGGATTTATGACTTTGTGGCTGTGGCAACTTAGTAACGACCAAAAAAACACGAGATCTCCTGTCTAACTCGGAGATCTCGCGTGATGTCCGTGACGTGACGTCCTGTATCAAACCACAGACGGGCAGAGCACCGGGTGTTATCATCAGCTATCCGTTTCTGCAACTAAAACGACAGTTTCTATTGGACCGATTTAGGTAGTCCCTCCCGTTTTAGTCCCCCCTGAAAATATTCTGCCGTGCAGATGAAAAGAGGTTTGGGCAGCTGTGGTTTTCTGCTGACGCGTCTACGGCCGGGAACGATAACAACAAGAAAAATAAAATTAACTGGATTCTAAAGCTGTTCAGGTAAGTGTCGTCTCCCTGTCCCTTCAAAAACACAGCAGACCCAAATGTTTCATTGTTGCTAGCTAGCTGGCAGAGGTGGGGTAAAGTACTGAATCTGTAGGGTAGGTAGCATAAAACGTAACGACATGTAGCATGGATTTGCATTAGAATATGGATCAAAAGTCCCAATGCAAAGTTACACCTCACTTTTCTATTTTTCGAGTAATTACATAAAACGGATCAGAGTTCCGAAGTCATACCGGAAAAAAAAGATTTGCGGGGTGTGACGTAATATGGAGGACCCGGCAAGCCAGCCTATTCATGTTAGTTATTTAGCAGACGCTCTTATCCAGAGCGACTTACAGTTAGTGAGTGCATACATATTTTTTTTTCATTTTTTTTTCATACTGGCCCCCCGTGGGAATATATAACACTATTCACTATTCCACATATATATATATATATATATGTATATATCATATATGTATATGTAAACACCATCAAAAATAACTTCAAATTAAACCAAATCCTTTGCGCTCATGACTACTGGTTTCAGTTGAATTTTCAGCCAGTTTACAAGCAAATACTTTATGAATTTATGGTTACAAAATCAGCTTGCATATCTTGCTAGCCAACTATAGCCTGCTAATGTTAGCCCTACCAGCTGTTAGCACTGCGTGAGTCAGCCAGTCGCTATCAACACTTAGCTTACAGCTACATTAAAGTAAACAAACGTTTTTTGAAATACATAGCGCCATCTAACCAGTTATCGAATAATGTTACTGGTATATGCAGTTATCTTAGCAATTCTGCCACTCATTTACTAAATATCTCTACAGGACGAGTTTTTTCCGTTTATTATTGTGCAATAATACAAGACAGGAGGACTTTGTCAGCCTTGGACATGCACACCCAGAGACCAGCTGCTAGCTAGCTAGCTACAGTTACGTTAGCCCAATATTGAACTAAAGATGCGGTTCTAGGAACATAAATCCCTTTTCTTTCATATCGCATCAAAAATATTTTCCACAAATGCAAAAAATACACACAGTGTTTTTTCAGTGACATGTTTGTGGCGTCTGTCTTCCGTTTTGCATACAGGTGTTCGGAGAATCAGTTGTTAATTAGCACAGGAAGTCCACTCTGTCTTCTGCCTGTTTTCTGGCAGTGTGGGAACCCTGACCCTATAAAGATGTGTATCAATGTAGCCTTTTAGTTTAAAAAAAATAAAATATTTCCAGCCTATATGAAAGATAAGGTCTTATGCTTCCAAAACCGTAGCGCAAGCGATGCCTGTTAATGTTCAGACCCGAGAGTCGCGGCTCTTAACAAAACAACCCCCCTACAGAAGACGCTTTTTGTCAAATAACTCTTTATGTAATGGAACTGAGAGTCATGATGAAGGGCTACAGTTACGTTAGCGAACAGGCTAAGCACCTAACGTTGCGTTTTTTTGTCTCACAGAAGAGACTTTCTGCAATTTCACAATTTTAACCTCGCAACTACATGGCCACTACTCATTAGATTGTCTCTGCTTTGCCTCTAGGGTGGCGATGTGTACTTAACTAGCTAGGTAACTAGGGACCGATCATTTAGCACAAATAAAAAGGGGTCCAGGGTGCAGTTTGTTTAAACTGTAAACCATTTCCTCATCGCATGTCATTTGGCAAAATGAATGAGAACCACGTCAGTGACGGTGTAAATAGTTACACAACGTCCAAGTAAACATTCAAGTTGTCCTTTTAGCTGTAGCCAACTCTGAGCTACTGCCTCTGCCAAGAGGTCCGGCCTTTTATGGCACAGGTAGCAAGTGGGCCTGGTCAAAAGTAGTGCACTAAATAGGCAATAGGGCGATTTCATTTAGACCCAGTTGGTATCGGCAGAGTGAATGTTTTCTCTCTGTGGACTGGGGCGATTCATTTAGACCCAGTTTAATATGTTATTGTGTGTGTGTGTTCTCATCCCAGGTGTGTGTGTGTGTGTGTGTGTGTGTGTGTGTGTGTGTGTGTCAGGTGATCGTAATGGCGGAGGGAGGCTTCGACCCCTGTGTGTATATCTGCTCCCAGGAGCACGCCATGAGACGACTCATCAACCTGGTAAGAGTGTGTGTGTGTGAGTGACGGAGAGAGATTACATTTGTGTATCAGTCAAAGATGTCTCCGTGGTTGTGGTGGAAGTACTTCTGTGTAAATAGTAATGTGTTACTAACTTACTCAATCTTATTAAGACCGTGATGGCAAGATACAACGTGACTGCTTACTCTCTCTCACCCTGATGGATGGGGGGTAGTGAACGAATGTACACTTCAGGTGGAAGGAGAGGAACAGAGAGAGAGTGAAGGAGAGGAATAGAGAGAGAGTGAAGGAGAGGAACAGAGAGAGAGTGAAGGAGAGGAACAGAGAGAGAGTGAAGGAGAGGAACAGAGAGAGAGTGAAGGAGAGGAACAGAGAGAGAGTGAAGGAGAGGAACAGAGAGAGAGAGAGAGAGGAGAGGAAACAGAGAGAGAGTGAAGGAGAGGAACAGAGAGAGAGAGTGAAGGAGAGGAATAGAGAGAGAGAGTGAAGGAGAGGAAGAGAGAGAGAGAGTGAAGGAGAGGAAGAGAGAGAGAGTGAAGGAGAGGAACAGAGAGAGAGTGGAGGAGAGGAACAGAGAGAGTGGAGGAGAGGAACAGAGAGAGAGTGAAGGAGAGGAACAGAGAGAGAGTGAAGGAGAGAATAGAGAGAGAGTTGAAGGAGAGAATAGAGAGAGAGTGAAGGAGAGGAACAGAGAGAGAGTGAAGGAGAGGAACAGAGAGAGAGTGAAGGAGAGGAACAGAGAGAGAGTGAAGGAGAGGAATAGAGAGAGAGTGAAGGAGAGGAACAGAGAGAGAGTGAAGGAGAGGAACAGAGAGAGAGTGAAGGAGAGGAACAGAGAGAGAGTGAAGGAGAGGAACAGAGAGAGAGTGAAGGAGAGAGGAACAGAGAGAGAGTGAAGGAGAGGAACAGAGAGAGAGTGAAGGAGAGGAACAGAGAGAGAGAGTGGAGGAGAGGAACAGAGAGAGAGTGAGAAGGAGAGGAAAGAGAGAGAGAGTGAGGAGGAGAAGAGAACAGAGAGAGAGTGGAGGAGAGGAACAGAGAGAGTGAAGGAGAGGAACAGAGAGAGAGTGAAGGAGAGGAAACAGAGAGAGAGTGAAGGAGAGGAATAGAGAGAGAGTGGAGGAGAGGAACAGAGAGAGAGTGGAGGAGAGGAACAGAGAGAGAGTGAAGGAGAGGAACAGAGAGAGAGTGAAGGAGGGGAACAGAGAGAGAGTGAAGGAGAGAGAACAGAGAGAGAGAGTGAAGGAGAGGAATAGAGAGAGAGTGAGAGGAGAGAAGAAACAGAGAGAGAGTGAAGGAGAGGAACAGAGAGAGAGTGGAGGAGAGGAACAGAGAGAGAGTCCACAGAGAGAGAGTGAAGGAAGGAATAGAGAGAGAGTGAAGGAGAGAATAGAGAGAGAGTGAAGGAGAGGAACAGAGAGATAGTGACTTCCTCTCTCTCCTAGAGAGAGAGTGGAGGAGAGGAACAGAGAGAGAGTGAAGGAGAGGAATAGAGAGAGAGTAAGGAGAGGAATAGAGAGAGAGTGGAGGAGAGGAACAGAGAGAGTGAAGGAGAGGAACAGAGAGAGAGTGAAGGAGAGGAACAGAGAGAGAGTGAAGGAGAGGAACAGAGAGAGAGTGAAGGAGAGGAACAGAGAGAGAGTGAAGGAGAGGAATAGAGAGAGAGTGGAGGAGAGGAACAGAGAGAGAGTGAAGGAGAGGAATAGAGAGAGAGAGTGAAGGAGAGGAATAGAGAGAGAGTGGAGGAGAGGAACAGAGAGAGAGTGGAAGGAGAGGAACAGAGAGAGAGTGAAGGAGAGGAACAGAGAGAGAGTGGAGGAGAGGAACAGAGAGAGTGGAGGAGAGGAACAGAGAGAGAGTGAAGGAGAGGAACAGAGAGAGAGTGAAGGAGAGAATAGAGAGAGAGTGAGGAGAGAATAGAGAGAGAGTGAAGGAGAGGAACAGAGAGAGAGTGAAGGAGAGGAACAGAGAGAGAGTGAAGGAGAGGAATAGAGAGAGAGAGTGGAGGAGAGGAACAGAGAGAGAGTGAAGGAGAGGAATAGAGAGAGAGTGAAGGAGAGAACAGAGAGAGGTTCCTGGAGAGGAATAGAGAGAGAGTGAAGGAGAGGAACAGAGAGAGAGTGGAGGAGAGGAACAGAGAGAGAGTGAAGGAGAGGAACAGAGAGAGAGTGAAGGAGAGGAATAGAGAGAGAGTGAAGGAGAGGAATAGAGAGAGAGGTCCTGGGAGAGAATAGAGAGAGAGTGAAGGAGAGAGTGAAGGAGAGAATAGAGAGAGAGTGAAGGAGAGGAACAGAGAGAGAGTGAAGGAGAGGAACAGAGAGAGGGTGAAGGAGAGGAACAGAGAGAGAGGAGGGAGGAGAACAGTGTGTGGGACTGTGGAGGCTCTGAGCCAGCAGTATATCCTGGTTCCTGCTGCCTGCCTCTCTCCTCCAGCAGTATATCCTGGTTCCTGCTGTCTCTCTCTCCTCCAGCAGCATATCCTGGTTCCTGCTGCCTGCCTCTCTCCTCCAGCAGCATACCCTGGTTCCTGCTGCCTGTCTCTCTCCTCCAGCAGCATATCCTGGTTCCTGCTGCCTGTCTCTCTCCTCCAGCAGCATATCCTGGTTCCTGCTGC
Organism: Coregonus suidteri; assembly: GCA_036851935.1. Lineage (NCBI taxonomy): Eukaryota > Metazoa > Chordata > Actinopteri > Salmoniformes > Salmonidae > Coregonus > Coregonus suidteri. Next base: position 5,017,739 of record CM072220.1, read on the forward strand.
CTGCCTCTCTCCTCCAGCAGGATACCCTGGTTCCTGCTGCCTGCCTCCCTCCTCCAGCAGTATATCCTGGTTCCTGCTGTCTCTCTCTCCTCCAGCAGCATATCCTGGTTCCTGCTGCCTGTCTCTCTCCTCCAGCAGGATTTCCTGGTTCCTGCTGACTGTCTCTCTGTGTTTGTCTTGAGGGCTGATACACACACACACACACACACACACACACACACACACACACACACACACACACATAGATGGTGTGTGTCTCTCTCTCTCTCTTATCTCTGTGCTTCAAAGTAGTGACTAGAATGTTGCAACAATAGAATGCCGGGAGGCGGGGTGTAAATCTGTTTAGAATGTGCTCTAGCCAGCTAGGCCATCTCATTGGTCCCTGTGTACAGGTGTGTCATATGTGGCCAGCTGTCATTGGTCCAGCACAACCATGAGCGTTTCCTCATTTGCCAACAGACCTAAACCACAGCTCAGTCCTTTACTCCCTGTCTGATGTCTTATTTTAATGAACATATAGATACAGACCTATGTTGAGCTATAAACTACATATAGATACAGACCTATGTTGAGTTATAAACTACATATAGATACAGACCTATGTTGAGCTATAAACTACATATAGATACAGACCTATGTTGAGCTATAAACTACATATAGATACAGACCTATGTTGAGTTATAAACTACATATAGATACAGACCTATGTTGAGCTATAAACTACATATAGATACAGACCTATGTTGAGCTATAAACTACATATAGATACAGACCTACAGGGCCGTGAAAAAGGATTTGCCCCCTTTCTGATTTTCTCTATTTTTTGCGTATTTCTGATAATGAATGTTATCAGATCAAAACCCTTTATTAGATCAAGGGAACCTGAGTTTATAAGTAACAAACAAAAATGTATACTTATTTTATTTATTTCATAAACAAAGTTATGCAACACCCAATTCCCCTGTGTGAAAAAGTAATTTCCCCCCTTACACTCAATAACTGGTTGTGCCACCTTTAGCTGCAATGACTCCAACCAAATGCTTCCTGTAGTTGTTGATCAGTCTCTCACGTCGCTGTGGAGGAATTTTGGCCCACTTTTGCATGCAGAACTGCTTTAACTCAGTGACGTGTGGGTTTTCAAGCATGAACTGCTCGTTTCAAGTCCTGCCACAACATCTCAATGGGGATTAGGTCTGAACTTTGACTAGGCCATTCCAAAACTAGAAATCTGTTGCTTTTTAATCATTTTCATGTAGACCTGATTGTGTGTTTTGGATCATTGTCTTGCTGCATGACCCAGCTGCGCTTCAGCTTCAGCTCACAGACGGATGGTCTGACATTCTCCTGTAGAGTTCTCTGATACAGAGCAGAATTCATGGTTCCTTCTATTAAGGCAAGTCGTCCAGGTCCTGAGGCAGCAAAGCATCCCCAAACCATCACACCACCACCACCATGCTTGACCGTTAGTATGATGTTCTTACTGTGGAATGCAGAGTTTGGTTTTCGCCAGACATAATGGGACCCATCTCGTCCAAAAAGTTGACTCAAGTTTGTCAAAAAGCACCTGGAAGATCATCAAGACTCTTGGTAGAATGTTCTATGGACAGATGATTCAAAAGTATAACTTTTTGGACGACAGTTTCATGTTAAAATGACACACCCTTTTCCTTGCCAATGTGGAAGTTCCAGTTTTGTGTTCCTTGCCAATGTGGAAGTTCCAGTTTTGTGTTCCTTGCCAATGTGGAAGTTCCAGTTTTGTGTTCCTTGCCAATGTGGAAGTTATTTTGCCACCACCTGTATTTCCTGGCCTGACCAGAAGAGGGCGAGAGCTGCCGGACGAGTATCATTAGCTCATTGGAATGGAATGATTCACTGGAAACCACAAGATCTGTCTGTCTCTCCGTCTGTGTCTGTCTGTCTCACTGTCTCCGTCTGTTTGTCTGGTCTATAAGGACATAACCAACATGATCTGTAAACTCATGTTCTCTCTCTCTCCGTCTCTCTCTGTCTCTCTCTCTCTATCTCTCTCCCTCTATCTCTCTCCTCCCTCTCTCCTCTCTGTCTCTCTCTCTCTCCGTCTCTCTCTCTCTCTCTCTATCCTCTATCTCTCTCCCTCTCTCCTCTCTGTCTCTCTGTCTCTCTCTCTCCTCTCTGTCTCTCTCTCTATCTCTCTCTCTCTCTCTCTCTCCTCTCTCTCTCTCTGTCTCTCTGTCTCTCTCTGTCTGATGTCTGCTCTTCCCCCTCCTCTCTCTCTCCCTCTCTCTCTCTCTCTCTCTCTCTCCTGTGTTCTTGTCTTCCAGCTGCGCCAGTCTCAGTCATACTGTACTGACACAGAGTGTCCCCAGGACAGTATGTATGCTTCATATCAACACACACTGAGGGTCTCAGACCCACATTAAGCCTAGTGCTGGTCTAAACAACACTTTCAAATGGAGATACAGACTTGTTTTTTGTGTTGATACACCATCCGGCCAAGTGATTATTAGTGTGACTGTCTCTCTCTGTGTGGTCCCTTCCCCTCCAGTGCCAGGTCCCAGTGGGTCGGTAGGAGGAGGAGACCTGACTGTCCCCATGGTTCTGATGGGCTGGATGGTTCTGGTTCTGCTCCTCTTCCTCCTCAGACCCAGCAGCCTCAGAGGACCCACAACACCGCCTACCGGCAAACCTACTGGACCTCACAATGTACGTATGGAGGGATAGCAGAACCAGAACCAGATCTATCAGCATGAGGAATGGAAGGAGAAGAGGGGGATGGATGGATGGATGGAGGAGGGAAGGAGAAGAGGGGGATGGATGGAGGAGGGAAGGAGAAGAGGGGGATGGATGGAGGAGGGAAGGGATAGAGGAGGGAAGGAGAAGAGGGGGGGGATGGATGGAGGAGGGAAGGAGAAGAGGGGGATGGAGGGAGGAGGAGGAGAGGGGGATGGATGGAGGAGGGAAGGAGAAGAGGGGGATGGATAGAGGGAGGAGAAGAGGGGGATGGATGGATGGATAGAGGAGGGAAGGAGAAGAGGGGGATGGATGGAGGAGGGAAGGAGAGAGAGGGGGATGGATGGAAGAGGGGGATGGATAGAGGGAAGGAGAAGAGGGGGGGATGGATGGATAGGAGGGAAGGAGAAGAGGGGGATGGATGGAGGAGGGAAGGAGAAGAGGGGGATGGATGGAGGAGGGAAGGAGAAGAGGGGGATGGATAGAGGGATGGAGAAGAGGGGGATGGATGGATGGATAGAGGGGGGAAGGAGAAGAGGGGGATGGATGGAGAGGGAAGGAGGAGAGGGGGATGGATGGAGGGAAGGAGTAGAGGGGGATGGATGGAGGGAAGGAGAAGAGGGGGATGGATAGAGGGAAGGAGAAGAGGGGGATGGATGAGAGGGAAGGAGAAGAGGGGGATGGATAGAGGGAAGGAGAAGAGGGGGATGGATAGAGAGGAGGGAAGGGGGATGGATAGAGGGAAGGGAGGGGGATGGATAGAGGAGGGAAGGAGAAGAGGGGGATGGATAGAGGAGGGAAGGAGAAGAGGGGATGGATAGAGGGAAGGAGAAGAGGGAGGATGGATAGAGGAGGGAAGGAGAAGAGGGGGATGGATAGAGGAGGGAAGGAGAAGAGGGGGATGGATAGAGGGAAGGAGAAGAGGGGGATGGATAGAGGAGGGAAGGAGAAGAGGGGGATGGATGGAGGAGGGAAGGAGAAGAGGGGGATGGATAGAGGGAAGGTATTGATATTGTTTATGTACTTGTTTGTTTATTGACCGTTGTTCTTCCGGTGTTGTGTTTGACAGAGTCGTGACCAGGAGCCCCCAGCTCCACCGGTGGACTAGCAGTAGAAACCAAACGGACCGAACCGGAGAGAACCAGACGTTCTACTGGACAACCCACCATCTCCACCGGACGTTCTGCCGTTCTACGTCGACCTCTGACCCCTGTACATCACAACTTATTTCCCTATATAGTGCACTACTTTAGACCAGAGCCCTGTGGGGTAGTGCACTATATGGGGCCGGGGGGGCGGGGGGGGGGGGCCACAAAACATCTGACCTCATCATGAGGGGCCGCAGTTGCTGGCGGATCTGCCAACCCACATCTCGGGGGGGGGGGGGTGCATGCAGACTCCGGATCAGCCTTTTATACTGTGGTTTTCATTCTATACTGTGGGCATCACTGGGTGCATCTCAAATGGCCTTTCTAGTGCATTACCAAGAGGGGCTCTGGGCAGAATTAGTGCACTATAATAATGGGGGTGCAGTTTGGGATGCAAGACATTATTTAGTTATGATCAACTAGCTAGTCACTAGTAATCTGGTTTATTGATTGGTCTGGCTGTTCCTCTGTCTGTTTTACATTTTAAATTTTTAGTCATTTAGCAGACCGCTCTTATCCAGAGCGACTTACAGGAGCAATTAGGGTTAAGTGCCTTGCTCAAGGGGCACATCGGCAGAATTTTTTCACCTGGTCGGCTCGGGGATTAGAACCAGCGACCTTTCGGTTACTGGCACAACGCTCTTAACCACTAAGCCACCTGCCTCCGTTTTGAAGCCCATACGCCATTTTGAAAAAACTATTTTATATTCACCCCCCACCACTCTCTCTCTGTTAGGTTGGGCAGAGTGAACGTCAACTCGTGTCTTCTCCCAGAAAAAGAAACCTTATTACCTAAAATAGTGCACTACTTTTGACCAGGGATCTGGCGAACAGTAGTGCACTATATAGGGAATAGGGTGTGATTTGGGACGCTTATCGCCTCTGCTTTGAGGCGTAGTGTGAGAGATGTGTACTAGCATGTTGCTTTGCTACGTGTTCTCACATGTCTTCATCTAGGCGTTAATAAGCACTGCTAAGGTCGTGGTCTAAGGTGGTGGTCTAAGGTGGTGGTCTAAGGTGGTGGTCTAAGGTAGTGGTCTAAGGTGGTGGTCTAAGGTGGTGGTCTAAGGTAGTGGTCTAAGGTGGTGGTCTAAGGTAGTGGTCTAAGGTAGTGGTCTAAGGTGGTGGTCTAAGGTAGTGGTCTAAGGCGGTGGTCTAAGGCGGTGGTCTAAGGTAGTGGTCTAAGGTAGTGGTCTAAGGTGGTGGTCTAAGGTAGTGGTCTAAGGTAGTGGTCTAAGGTAGTGGTCTAAGGTGGTGGTCTAAGGTGGTGGTCTAAGGTGGTGGTCTAAGGTGGTGGTCTAAGGTGGTGGTCTAAGGCGGTGGTCTAAGGCGGTGGTCTAAGGCGGTGGTCTAAGGCAGTGGTCTAAGGTGGTGGTCTAAGGTGGTGGTCTAAGGCGGTGGTCTAAGGCGGTGGTCTAAGGCGGTGGTCTAAGGCGGTGGTCTAAGGCGGTGGTCTAAGGCGGTGGTCTAAGGCGGTGGTCTAAGGCGGTGGTCTAAGGCGGTGGTGTAAATAGTGATTTGGGTGTGTGTTTAAGATGGAGCCCATAGAAGAGAATGGAACCTGTTCTCTTGCTGTAAGCAAGAAAGGGTTAACACCAGTTTTAACAGTTCAGCTACAGAGGGCCTCAGAGGGTCAAAAAGGTTTGGTTATTCTAATCTAAAACATTGAAAGTCAAAACAGTTACTAAAGTTTTTTTTATCTTTACGGGGGTTTGTTATGTACTCTAATGGTTGAATAGTAGAAAGAAAACAATTGGATATATAGACGTGTGTGTATATATATATATATTATCCTAATCTGTAGCTTAAAATTACTCCAACATTACTTATGTTACTTATAATGGCACTTTTAGTTACTGCGTTTGTTACCTTTCTGTCTGAAGATCAGCGCTGGAGCACAATTTGAAATGTAAAGGTCATTTCTGATTGAGCCGAGCGTTTACCGTGAATGGAATCTCCGCCAGCGTTTACCGTGAATGGAATCTCCGCCAACGCAGGAACATTACCTTTTACATTTCTATCACGGTGTAGCGCAGATCTTCAGGTCTTCAGGTCTTCAGGTCTTCTTCAGATCTTCAGATTCAGGTCTTCAGCGCTACAGATCTTCAGATCTTCAGGTCTTCAGCGCTACAGATTGAATCGAGTCCTAGGAGCTGGGTTTTTTTTCCCTGTCAGGTTATCATGCGATCAGGAAAAAACTCTGGGCCCAGAAATATGTCCGAAATGGCACCCTATTCCCTATATATATATATATAGTGTAGTGCACTACGTCGACCAGTATGTCAAAAACTAAAGTAGGTCTGTAGTCCGCAGTAGTGCACTGTATAGGGAATAGAGTACCATTTGGGAAGCACCCTTGTGTGGTGCCATTGGAGGCCTCTAATAACACTGTATTTACTAGTATTAGTCTAGCAGAGAGCAAGAAAGGGCTTCAACTATGCACTTTTTACCTTACAAAACTACAAATAAACAGTAATACAACAGCTTCCTGGTCGTCTGTGTGTGTCTGTCTGTCTGTCTGACTCCCCTGCCTGTCTGTCTGTCTGTCTGTCTGTCTGTCTGGGTGGGTGGGTGTCCATCTATAGATAAGAGATCTTGTGTGAACAAGGTTAACTCTCTTTCCTCTTCTCAAATCCAACCTTAATCAGGTAATGTCCTATTTGTCACGGTCATATAAAAGCCATTTACCTGTACGCTCTTGTTGGCTGGTCCTCACTACATATTCGTCGCCAAACCCACTGGCTCCAGGCCATCTATAAATCACTGCTAGGCAAATCCCCGCCTTATCTTAGCTCATTGGTCACCATAGCAACACCCACCCGTAGTCTGCGCTCCAGCAGGTATATCTCACTGGTCATTCCCAAAGCCAACACCTCCTTTGGCCGCAATTCCTTCCAGTTCTCTGCTGCCAATGACTGGAACAAATTGCAAAAATCTCTGAAGCTGGAGACACTTATCTCCCTCACTAACTTTAAGCATTAGTTGTCAGAGCACCTTACCGATCACTGCACCTGTACACAGCCCATCTGTAATTAGCCCACCCAACTACCTCATCCCTATATTGTTATTTTATTTTGCTCATCTGTACCCCAGTATCTCTATTTGCACATCATCTCTTGCACATCATTCCAGTGTTAATACTAAATTGTAATTATTTTGCACTATAGCCTATTTTATTGCCTTACCTCCATAACTTGCTAAATTTGCACACTGTATATTAATTGTATTTCTGTTGTATTTTTTTCTATTTTTGTTTTGTTTTACCCCATATGTAACTCTGTGTTGTTGTTTTTATCGCACTGCTTTGCTTTATCTTGGCCAGGTCGCAGTTGTAAATTATTCTCAACTGGTTTACCTGGTTAAATAAAGGTGAAATAAATAAAAAATAAAAAATACGTCCCAAATGGCACCCCGGTCCCCTACGTAGTGCACTACTTTAGACCAGAGTCTATAGAGGGGATAGAGTCCATTTGGAACAGAAACATCTTAGTTCCACCTGAGCTCACAGTGACAACGCTGTAATGTTGATCTTTTTTTTTTTTTAAACCCTGCCCCATCCCCGATCTAACCACCGTGACGTCTCACTCGCTGGTTGGCTGTACGCCACCCGTTTGCGACGCACACCCCGGAAGACTTTTTTTCGCCCAATTTGTACAAGGGGTCGCCACTAGTTACCACAGCCACAAATTCATAAACCCCGCCTATTTCTACAATTTATCTTCTTCAAATGTGATTTTAAACCTAACGTTAACGCCACTGCTAACCTTATTCCTAACCCTAAATTGAGACCAAACAGCTATTTTTTTTGTTTTCATGAATTGTTACAATATAGACCGTTTTGACTTTGTGGCTGTGGCATCTAGTGGAAACCCAGCACAAATTGCAACATTACTGAGCTCTCATTCGTAACTAAAGGGTTCAGTACAACAACTATCGACAAGCGACCCCTTCCACACCCAATATCTTCAAGCAGCAATATTCCCGTGATCAATTTACAAAGTGTCAGTCAAGGTGACATTTGATTATACCGATAGCGGAACTGGGTTTTGCGAATTGGAAGTTATCCGTGAGATCAGTAGTTGACTCCGCAGTGGTGAGTGTTAACTACTAAGTAGCTATGCAATTACTAATAGTTAGAATAACGTTTTAACTGTTGCTGAACCGTTTGATGTTGATATTTGTTGAGATTGACATCTTGCTCAGCTTTATTTTAGCCAAGTAGAATAATCCAACCAAATCAGAACGGAATTCCTGTATTTAGCTGCTTCCAACATTCTGGAATAAAGCCTCGGATCTCTTCATTGTGAAAGTTGTTCTGCAGAGTTTAGCGGCTATGGCAGCTTCATACGTTCACACACAGTTACGTAATAATCTCCTTTTCTTATCCAACCACGTGCTCCTAGGCTAAATCCTTTGCACAGAGACACAATCCCCTCTACCAAACAGGGCTAACGTTATTCCAATCCCCTCTACCAAACAGGGCTAACGTTATTCCAATCCCCTCTACCAAACAGGGCTAACGGTATTCCAATCCCCTCTACCAAACAGGGCTAACGTTATTCCAATCCCCTCTACCAAACAGGGCTAACGTTATTCCAATCCCCTCTACCAAACAGGGCTAACGTTATTCCAATCCCCTCTACCAAACAGGGCTAACGTTATTCCAATCCCCTCTACCAAACAGGGCTAACGTTATTCCAATCCCCTCTACCAAACAGGGCTAACGTTATTCCAATCCCCTCTACCAAACAGGGCTAACGTTATTCCAATCCCCTCTACCAAACAGGGCTAACGTTATTCCAATCCCCTCTACCAAACAGGGCTAACGTTATTCCAATCCCCTCTACCAAACAGGGCTAACGTTATTCCAATCCCCCTCTACCAAACAGGGCTAACGTTATTCCAATCCCCTCTACCAAACAGGGCTAACGTTATTCCAATCCCCTCTACCAAACAGGGCTAACGTTATTCCAATCCCCTCTACCAAACAGGGCTAACGTTATTCCAATCCCCTCTACCAAACAGGGCTAACGGTATTCCAATCCCCTCTACCAAACAGGGCTAACGTTATTCCAATCCCCTCTACCAAACAAACAGGGCTAACGTTATTCCAATCCCCTCTACCAAACAGGGCTAACGGTATTCCAATCCCCTCTACCAAACAGGGCTAACGTTATTCCAATCGTTATTCCAATCCCCTCTACCAAACAGGGCTAACGTTATTCAATCCCCTCTACCAAACAGGGCTAACGTTATTCCAATCCCCTCTACCAAACAGGGCTAACGTTATTCCAATCCCCTCTACCAAACAGGGCTAACGTTATTCCAATCCCCTCTACCAAACAGGGCTAACGTTATTCCAATCCCCTCTACCAAACAGGGCTAACGTTATTCCAATCCCCTCTACCAAACAGGGCTAACGTTATTCCAATCCCCCTCTACCAAACAGGGCTAACGTTATTCCAATCCCCTCTACCAAACAGGGCTAACGTTATTCCAATCCCCTCTACCAAACAGGGCTAACGTTATTCCAATCCCCTCTACCAAACAGGGCTAACGTTATTCCAATCCCCTCTACCAAACAGGGCTAACGTTATTCCAATCCCCTCTACCAAACAGGGCTAACGTTATTCCAATCCCCTCTACCAAACAGGGCTAACGTTATTCCAATCCCCTCTACCAAACAGGGCTAACGTTATTCCAATCCCCTCTACCAAACAGGGCTAACGTTATTCCAATCCCCTCTACCAATCCCCTCTACCAAACAGGGCTAACGGTTATTCCAATCCCCTCTACCAAACAGGGCTAACGTTATTCCAATCCCCTCTACCAAACAGGGCTAACGTTATTCCAACCCCTTTGCACAGAGACACAATCCCCTCTACCAAACAGGGCTAACGTTATTCCAATCCCCTCTACCAAACAGGGCTAACGTTATTCCAACTGTTTGCACAGAGACACAATCCCCTCTACCAAACAGGGCTAACGTTATTCCAACTGTTTGCACAGAGACACAATCCCCTCTACCAAACAGGGCTAACGTTATTCCAACTGTTTGCACAGAGACACAATCCCTCTACCAAAACAGGGCTAACGTTATTCCAACTGTTTGCACAGAGACACAATCCCCTCTACCAAACAGGGCTAACGTTTTCCAACTGTTTGCACAGAGACACAATCCCCTCTACCAAACAGGGCTAACGGTATTCCAACTGTTTGCACAGAGACACAATCCCCTCTACCAAACAGGGCTAACGGTATTCCAACTGTTTGCACAGAGACACAATCCCCTCTACCAAACAGGGCTAACGTTATTCCAACTGTTTGCACAGAGACACAATCCCCTCTACCAAACAGGGCTAACGGTATTCCAACTGTTTGCACAGAGACACAATCCCCTCTACCAAACAGGGCTAACGTTATTTCCAACTGTTTGCACAGAGACACAATCCCCTCTACCAAACAGGGCTAACGGTATTCCAAACTGTTTGCACAGAGACACAATCCCCTCTACCAAACAGGGCTAACGGTATTCCAACTGTTTGCACAGAGACACAATCCCCTCTACCAAACAGGGCTAACGGTATTCCAACTGTTTGCACAGAGACACAATCCCCTCTACCAAACAGGGCTAACGGTATTCCAAACTGTTTGCACAGAGACACAATCCCCTCTACCAAACAGGGCTAACGTTATTCCAATCCCCTCTACCAAACAGGGCTAACGTTATTCCAATCCCCTCTACCAAACAGGGCTAACGTTATTCCAACTGTTTGCACAGAGACACAATCCCCTCTACCAAACAGGGCTAACGGTATTCCAACTGTTTGCACAGAGACACAATCCCCTCTACCCAACAGGGCTAACGGTATTCCAACTGTTTGCACAGAGACACAATCCCCTCTACCAAACAGGGCTAACGGTATTCCAACTGTTTGCACAGAGACACAATCCCCTCTACCAAACAGGGCTAACGTTATTCCAACTGTTTGCACAGAGACACAATCCCCTCTACCAAACAGGGCTAACGTTATTCCAATCCCCTCTACCAAACAGGGCTAACGTTATTCCAATCCCCTCTACCAAACAGGGCTAACGTTATTCCAATCCCCTCTACCAAACAGGGCTAACGTTATTCCAATCCCCTCTACCAAACAGGGCTAACGTTATTCCAATCCCCTCTACCAAACAGGGCTAACGTTATTCCAATCCCCTCTACCAAACAGGGCTAACGTTATTCCAATCCCCTCTACCAAACAGGGCTAACGTTATTCCAATCCCCTCTACCAAACAGGGCTAACGTTATTCCAATCCCCTCTACCAAACAGGGCTAACGGTATTCCAATCCCCTCTACCAAACAGGGCTAACGTTATTCCAATCCCCTCTACCAAACAGGGCTAACGTTATTCCAATCCCCTCTACCAAACAGGGCTAACGTTATTCCAATCCCCTCTACCAAACAGGGCTAACGTTATTCCAATCCCCTCTACCAAACAGGGCTAACGTTATTCCAATCCCCTCTACCAAACAGGGCTAACGTTATTCCAATCCCCTCTACCAAACAGGGCTAACGTTATTCCAATCCCCTCTACCAAACAGGGCTAACGTTATTCCAATCCCCTCTACCAAACAGGGCTAACGTTATTTCAATCCCCTCTACCAAACAGGGCTAACGTTATTCCAATCCCCTCTACCAAACAGGGCTAACGTTATTCCAATCCCCTCTACCAAACAGGGCTAACGTTATTCCAATCCCCTCTACCAAACAGGGCTAACGTTATTCCAATCCCCTCTACCAAACAGGGCTAACGTTATTCCAACTGTTTTTAAGTTCGCCATTTAGCTTCAGTTCTTTACTCAGGTGAGGGTCATATACTCTGAAGTTCAATTTGTCTTCCCTTTTCTGATCTGGTTTCTCTTATTAAGGTTTCTTCCCTTCAGGGAGTTTTTCCAGTTGCCACTAATGCTGTTTACTCTTGAAGGCCATGTAAGGGTTACTGACAAGCTCTCTCTCTCTCTCTGTCGCTGTCTCTCTCTCTCTCTCTCTCTCTCTCTCTCTCTCTCTCTCTCTCTCTCTGTCTCTCTCTCTGTCTCTCTCTCTCTCTCTCTCTCTCTCTCTCTCTCTCTCTCTCTCTCTCTCTCTCTCTCTCTCTCTCTCTCTCTCTCTCTCTCTCTCTCTCTCTCTCTCTCTCTGTCTCTCTCTCTCTCTCTCTCTCTCTCTCTCTCTCTCTCTCTCTCTCTCTCTCTCTGTCTCGCTATCTCTCTCTCTCTCTCTCTCTCTGTCGCTATCTCTCTCTCTCGCTCTCTCTCTCTCTCTCTCTCTCTGTCTGTCTGTCTGTCTGTCTGTCTGTCTGTCTGTCTCTCTGTCTCTCTGTCTGTCTCTGTCTCTCTCTCTCTCTCTCTCTCTCTGTCTCTCTCTCTCTCTCTCTCTCTCTCTCTGTCTCTCTCTCTCTGTCTCTCTCTCTGTCTCTCTCTCTCTCTCTCTCTCTCTCTGTCTCTCTCTGTCTCTCTCTCTCTCTGTCCTCTCTCTCTGTCTCTCTCTCTCTCTCTGTCTCTCTCTCTCTCTCTCTGTCTCTCTCCCAGATGTTTCAGATCAACAGGATCTGCTGTATAGGAGCAGGCTATGTGGGAGGGCCAACCTGCAGTGTGATCGCCCACATGTGTCCAGAGATCCACGTGACAGTGGTCGACGTCAACGAATCACGGATCAACGCTTGGAACTCCGACACACTGCCCATATACGAGGTATGGTACCGTATCACACACACATTTATAACAAGACTTTGAAATTGTTGTCTAGCAATTATCCCAAAATTGTGGCAGAGCTTGAAGAATTATGAAAAGAATAATGGGCTAATATTATACAATCCAGGTGTGGAAAGCTCTTAGAGACTTAGCCAAGAAGACTCCCAGCTGTAATGGCTGCCAAAGGTGTTTCTAACATGTTTTGACTCAGGGATCTGAATACTTATAGAACAAATATATTTTAGTTATCAAATATTAATTAATAAAAAAAAATAAAAAATGTCTCTTCCACTTTGACATTACAGAGTATTTTGAGTAGATTGTTGACAAAAATTGACAATTGAATCAATTTTAATCCCACTTTGTAACACAATAAAATGTGAAGAAATCCAAGGCACTGAATGTTGACACTACACCCCCCCTCTCTCTCCCTCCGTCTCCTCTCTCTCTCTCTCCCCGTCTCTCTCTCTCTCTGTCTCTCTCTCTCTCTCTCTCTCTCTCTCTCTCTCTCTATCTCTCTCTCTCTCTCTCCTCTCTCTCTCTCTCTCTCTCTCTCTCTCTCTCTCTCTCTCTCTCTCTCTCTCTCTCTCTCTCTCTCTCTCTCTCTCTCTCTAGCCAGGGTTGAAGGAGGTAGTGGAGTCATGCAGAGGCAAGAATCTCTTCTTCTCTACAGATATAGACTCTGCCATCAGAGATGCTGACCTCGTCTTCATATCAGTGAGTCTTTTGTCTCTGTCTGTCGGTCTGTGTGTGTTTCTGTCTGTCTCTCTGTCAGTCGGGTGTCTGTCATTCTGTCTTCCATCAGTCTAACCCCCCCCCCCCCCCCCCCCCCCCAAGGTGAACACCCCCACTAAGACCTATGGGATGGGGAAGGGTCGTGCCGCCGACCTAAAGTACATTGAGGCCTGCGCTCGCCGCATCGTAGAGGTTTCCAACGGTTACAAGATCGTCACGGAGAAGAGCACGGTCCCGGTCCGAGCGGCGGAGAGCATCAGACGGATATTTGACTCCAACACCAAACCCAACCTCAACCTGCAGGTAGGTGGCGCTGTGAGATACCAACCTGGGTTCAATACCTATTATTATAATACCAGGTAGGTGGCGCTGTGAGATACCAACCTGGGTTCAATACCTATTATTATAATACCAGGTGGCGCTGTGAGATACCAACCTGGGTTCAATACCTATTATTATAATACCAGGTAGGTGGCGCTGTGAGTTACAAACCTGGGTTCAATACCTATTATTATAATACCAGGTAGGTGGCGCTGTGAGATACCAACCTGGGTTCAAATGTTTTGGGTCTGTGTGTGTGTTCATCTGTGTGTTGTGTGTGTGTGTGTGTGTTAATTTTTTACACTTTAGTCATTTAGCAGACGCTCTTATCCAGAGCGACTTACAGTTAGTGAGTGCATACATTATTTTTTCATTTCCATACTGGGGGAATGGAACCCACAACCCATGGCGTTGCTCTACCAACTGAGCTACAGGGGGCGCGCACACACACACACAGACACACACACACCACAGACACACACACACACACAGAACACACGCCACAGACACCACACTACACACACAGACACACAGACACAGGCAGACACACAGACACACACACACACACACACACACACACACACAGACACAGACACACACACAGACACACACACACAGACACAGACACACACACAGAGATTAACACATACACACAGAGAGAGTTTCATCTCTGTGTGTGTGTGTGTGTGTCTGTGTGTGTGTGTCTGTGTGTGTGTGTGTGTCTGTGTGTCTGTGTCTGTGTGTGTGTGTGTGTGTGTGTAGGTGCTGTCCAACCCAGAGTTCCTGGCGGAGGGCACGGCGGTGCGTGACCTAAAGGAGCCAGACCGCGTCCTGATTGGTGGAGACGAGACGGCGGAGGGTCAGAGGGCGATCAGGGCGCTGTGTGGCGTCTACGAACACTGGGTCCCCAAGACGCGCATCATCACCACCAACACCTGGTCCTCAGAACTCTCTAAACTGGTACGTCTGGGGGGGGGGGGGCGCTCTCGTTCAACAGTCTGCTGGGATTAACTGGAGCACTGTGTGTGTGTGTGTGTGTGTCTGTCTGTGTGTGTGGTGTGTGTCTGTGTGGTGTGTGTGTGTCTGTGTCTGTCTGTGTGGTGTGTGTGTGTGTGTGTGTGTCTGTCTGTGTGTGGGTGTGTGTGTGTGTGTCTGTGTCTGTGTGTGTGTGTGGTGTCTGTGTGTGTGTGTGTGTGTGTGTGTGTGTGTGTGTGTGTGTGTGTGTGTGTGTGTGTGTGTGTCTGTGTGGTGTGTGTGTGTGTGTGTCTGTCTGTGTGGTGTGTGTGTGTGTGTGTGTCTGTCTGTGTGGTGTGTGTGTGTGTGTGTGTGTCTGTCTGTGTGTGTGTCTGTGTGTGTGTGTGTGTCTGTCTGTGTGTGTGTGTCTGTGTCTGTGTGTGTGTGTGGTGTCTGTGTGTGTGTGTGTGTGTGTGTGTGTGTGTGTGGTGTGTGTGTGTGTGTGTGTGTGTGTGTGTGTGTGTGTCAGGCAGCCAATGCGTTCCTCGCCCAGCGTATCAGCAGCATTAACAGTATCAGTGCTCTGTGTGTGTGTGTGTGTGTGTGTGTGTGTGTGTGTGTGTGTGTGTGTGTGTCAGGCAGCCAATGCGTTCCTCGCCCAGCGTATCAGCAGCATTAACAGTATCAGTGCTCTGTGTGTGGTGTGTGTGTGTGTGTCAGGCAGCCAATGCGTTCCTCGCCCAGCGTATCAGCAGCATTAACAGTATCAGTGCTCTGTGTGTGTGTGTGTGTGTGTGTGTGTGTGTGTGTGTGTGTGTGTGTGTGTGTGTGTGTGTGTGTGTGTGTGTGTGTGTGTGTGTGTGTGTGTGTGTGTGTGTGTGTGTGTGTGTGTGTGTGTCAGGCAGCCAATGCGTTCCTCGCCCAGCGTATCAGCAGCATTAACAGTATCAGTGCTCTGTGTGAGTCAACGGGGGCTGATGTAGAGGAGGTGGCTCTAGCCATCGGGATGGACCAGAGAATAGGAAGCAAGTTCCTGAAGGCCAGCGTGGGTACGGTACACACACACACACACACACACACACACACACACACACACACACACACACACACACACCACACACACACACACACACACACACACACACACACACACACACACACACACACACACACACACACAGACACACACAGATACAACACACACACACACACACACACACACACACACACACCACACACACACACCACACACATACACACAGATACACACACAGATGGATGCATCCCAGCCAAACACACAGAAAGATGCCCACTGATCAACGTGTCTTCTTCATTCATGTGTTTTATATTGGAGCGTTCTAATGAATACAGCAGTCAACTCTTGTACTGCAGTCAGAACCCATAAGCTGATTTAACTCTCTCTCTGGCTCCCTCCCTCCCTCATCTCTCTATTCCTCTCTTCCCTCGCCCTCTCTCTCCCTCTCTCTCCCTCTCCCCATCTCTCTCCCCTCCCCCATCTCTCTCGCCCTCCCCCTCCCCCCCCCATCTCTCTCCCTCCCCCCATCTCTCTCCCTCCCCCCTCTCTCTCCCTCCCCCATCTCTCTCTCTCCTCCCCCCCTCCCCCCTCTCCATATATCCCTCCCCCTCTCCATCTCTCCCTCCCCCCTCTCCCTCCACCCTCTCCACCCCCCTCTCCATCTCTCCCTCCCCATCTCTCTCTCATCTCTCCATCCCTCATCTCTCCCCCATCTTTCTCATCTCTCCCTCCCCCTCTCCATCCCTCTCTCTCTCTCTCTCTCTCATCTCTCCCTCCCCTCTCCATCCCTCTCCCTCCTCCCCATCTCTCTCTCTCCTCCCCCATCTCTCTCTCTCTCCTCCATCTCTCTCCCTCTCTCTCTCCTCTCCCATCTCTCTCTCCTCCCATCTCTCTCTCTCTCTCTCTCTCTCCTCCCATCTCTCTCTCTCTCCCCCCTCTCCATCTCCCTCCCCCTCTCTCTCTCCCCTCCCCCTCTCCATCTCCCTCCCTCTCTCTCCCTCCCCCTCTCTCTCTCTCTCTCCTCCATCTCTCTCTCTCTCTCTCCCTCCCCCTCTCTCTCTCTCTCTCTCCTCTCTCATCTCTCTCTCTCCCTCTCCATCTCTCCTCTCTCTCTCTCTCCTCTCTCTCTCTCTCTCTCTCCTCTCCATCTCCTCTCCTCTCCATCTCTCTCTCTCCATCATACCCCTCTCGTTCTCTCTCTCCTCTCCATCTCTCTCTCTCCATCATCTCTCTCTCCTCTCCATCTCTCTCTCCTCTCCATCTCTCCTCTCTCCCCTCTCTCTCCTCTCCATCCTCTCTCCTCTCCATCTCTCTCTCTCCATCATCTCTCTCTCCTCTCCATCTCTCTCTCTCCATCATCTCTCTCTCCTCTCCATCTCTCTCTCCCTCTCCATCTCTCCTCCCCCTCTCCCCTCCCCCCTCTCCATCTCTCTCTCCTCTCTCTCTCTCTCTCTCTCCTCTCCATCTCTCTCCCTCCCTCCTCTAGGTTTTGGTGGTAGTTGTTTCCAGAAGGATGTATTAAACCTGGTGTATCTGTGTGAAGCTCTCAACCTCCCCGAGGTCGCTTCCTACTGGCAACAGGTAGCTACTGCATACCCACACACACACACACACACACACACTCACTGTGCAGAATAGTTTTTCTTAGTCTAACCCTTTGTCTTCCCACCTTTAACTCCTCCCTCCACATATTTAACTCCTCCCTCCCCATATTTAACTCCTCCTTCCCCATATTTAACTCCTCCCTCCCCATGTCAGAACCTCCCATATTTAACCCCTCCCTTCCCATCTTTAACTCCTCCCTCCCCATCTTTAACTCCTCCCTCCCCATATTTAACTCCTCCTTCCCCACCTTTAACTCCTCCCGCCACATATATTTAACTCCTCCCTCCCCATATTTAACTCCTCCTTCCCCATATTTAACTCCTCCCTCCCCATATTTAACTCCTCCCTCCCCATATTTAACTCCTCCCTCCCCATCTTTAACTCATCCTTCCCCACCTTTAACTCCTCCCTCCACATATTTAACTCCTCCCTCCCCATATTTAACTCCTCCTTCCCCATATTTAACTCCTCCCTCCCCATGTCAGAACCTCCCATCTTTAACTCCTCCCTCCCCATCTTTAACTTTCCCTCCCCATATTTAACTCCTCCCCCTCCCCATCTTTAACTCCTCCCTCCCCATATTTAACTCCTCCTTCCCCATATTTACTCCTCCCTCCCCTTGTCAGAACCTCCCATCGGTCACTCCTCCCACCCCATCTTAACTCCTCCTTCCCCCATATTTAACTCCTCCCATCTTTAACTCCTCCCTCCCCCATCATTTTTAACTCCTCCCTCCCCATCTTTATGTATTATTAGGGATTCTCAGCGAAGCTGAAACCTGTTGTTATTCTTAGATTAACTTTGTCTTGACGTGGTCAGATAACTCCAGCATAGATTGGCTAACTTTGTCTTGACGTGGTCAGATAACTCCAGCATAGATTGGTAACTTTGTCTTGACGTGGTCAGATAACTCCAGCATAGATTGGTAACTTTGTCTTGACGTGGTCAGATAACTCCAACATAGATTGGTAACTTTGTCTTGACGTGGTCAGATAACTCCAGCATAGATTGGTAACTTTGTCTTGACGTGGTCAGATAACTCCAGCATAGATTGGTAACTTTGTCTTGACGTGGTCAGATAACTCCAGCATAGATTGGTAACTTTGTTTCTAATTTGCCACACAGAAACTAGACGCCATGAGTAACTAGGTCAAAAAGAATGGCACCGATTGGCCTATAGGTGGCGCTGTTATAATCAGTCTCACTTAAACCCTCATATCCGTCACCCTGTTTGACCTGGAGACTTGAAACTTTGTACGAGATGGCTGAGTTATTGATAAATCAGGAAATCAGATTTTACGTGTCCATGTAAATCCACTTCACAATGGCCAATCAACGTGAAACTCTTCAGGGTCATCAAAGACGTTACCATGACGAACCATGTTACATTTTGCGCGAAAAAAAAAAAAAAAGGAAACTATTAGCGATTCACTATTGACTATGTAACGCTAATGCTTAAAATAATCATACAAAATCTTCTTCAAATCACATTTTATTGATCACCTGCGCAGAATACAACAGGTGTAGACTTTACAGTGAAATGCTGACTGACGAGCCCATTACCAACAGTGCAGAGTTAAAAAGTAAGACAAATATTTACTGAGTCAATGTGCAGGAGTACCAGTACTGAGTCAATGTGCAGGGGTACCAGTACTGAGTCAATGTGCAGGGGTACCAGTACTGAGTCAATGTGCAGGGGTACCGGTACTGAGTCAATGTGCAGGAGTACCGGTACTGAGTCAATGTGCAGGGGTACCGGTACTGAGTCAATGTGCAGGGGTACCGGTACTGAGTCAATGTGCAGGGGTACCAGTACTGAGTCAATGTGCAGGGGGTACCGGTACCTGAGTCAATGTGCAGGGGTACCGGTACTGAGTCAATGTGCAGGGGTACCGGTACCGAGTCAATGTGCAGGAGTACCGGTACTGAGTCAATGTGCAGGAGTACCGGTACTGAGTCAATGTGCAGGGTACCGGTACTGAGTCAATGTGCAGGGTACCCGTACTGAGTCAATGTGCAGGAGTACCAGTACTGAGTCAATGTGCAGGAGTACCAGTACCGAGTCAATGTGCAGGAGTACCGTACCGAGTCAATGTGCAGGAGTACCGGTATGAGTCAATGTGCAGGAGTACCGGTACCGAGTCAATGTGCAGGAGTACCAGTACCGAGTCAATGTGCAGGGGTACCAGTACTGAGTCAATGTGCAGGAGTACCAGTACTGAGTGAGTACCAGTACTGATGTGCAGGGGTACCAGTACTGAGTCAATGTGCAGGGGTACCAGTACTGAGTCAATGTGCAGGGGTACCAGTACTGAGTCAATGTGCAGGGGTACCAGTACTGAGTCAATGTGCAGGGGTACCAGTACTGAGTCAATGTGCAGGGTACCAGTACTGAGTCAGTGTGGCAGGAGCAGGAGTAGGACCAGGTACTGAGTCAATGTGCAGGGGGGTACCAGTACTGAGTCAATGTGCAGGGGTACCAGTACTGAGTCAATGTGCAGGAATACCAGTACTGAGTCAATGTGCAGGAGTACCGGTACTGAGTCAATGTGCAGGAGTACCGGTACTGAGTCAATGTGCAGGGGTACCAGGTAGTAATATGAACAGGTAGTTAGGGGTAAAAGTGGCAATCAGGATAGATAATAAACAGAGTAGCAGCAGCGTATGTGAAGAGTGTGAGTGTGTAGGGCGTCGAAATGCGTGTGTGTGTTTTGTGTGTTGGACTGTCAGTTTAAGTGTGTGTGTGTGTGGGTAGAGTCCAGGGAGTGTGTGGGTAGAGTCCAGGGAGTGTGGGTAGAGTCCAGGGAGTGTGTGGGTAGAGTCCAGGGAGTGTGTGGGTAGAGTCCAGGGAGTGTGTGGGTAGAGTCCAGTGAGTGTGTGGGTAGAGTCCAGGGAGTGTGTGGGTAGAGTCCAGGGAGTGTGTGGGTAGAGTCCAGGGAGTGTGTGGGTAGAGTCCCAGTGAGAGTGTGTGGGTAGAGTCCAGGGAGTGTGTGGGTAGAGTCCAGGGAGTGTGTGGGTAGAGTCCAGGGAGTGTGTGGGTAGAGTCCAGGGAGTGTGTGGGTAGAGTCCAGGGAGTGTGTGGGTAGAGTCCAGGGAGTGTGTGGGTAGAGTCCAGGGAGTGTAGTGGGTAGAGTCCAGGGAGTGTGTGGGTAGAGTCCAGGGAGTGTGTGGGTAGAGTCCAGGGAGTGTGTGGGTAGAGTCCAGGGAGTGTGTGGGTAGAGTCCAGGGAGTGTGTGGGTAGAGTCCAGGGTAGTGTGTGGGTAGAGTCCAGGGAGTGTGTGGGTAGAGTCCAGGGAGTGTGTGGGTAGAGTCCAGGGAGTGTGTGGGTAGAGTCCAGGGAGTGTGTGGGTAGAGTCCAGGGAGTGGGGGTAGAGTCCAGGGAGTGTGTGGGTAGAGTCCAGGGAGTGTGTGGGTAGAGTCCAGGGAGTGTGTGGGTAGAGTCCAGTGAGTGTGTGGGTAGAGTCCAGGGAGTGTATGGGTAGAGTCCAGGGAGTGTGTGGGTAGAGTCCAGGGAGTGTGTGGGTAGAGTCCAGTGAGTGTGTGGGTAGAGTCCAGGGAGTGTGTGGGTAGAGTCCAGGGAGTGTGTGGGTAGAGTCCAGGGAGTGTGTGGGTAGAGTCCAGGGAGTGTGTGGGTAGAGTCCAGGGAGTGAGTGGGTAGAGTCCAGGGAGTGTGGGGAGTCCAGTGAGTGTGGGTAGAGTCCAGGGAGTGTGTGGGTAGAGTCCAGGGAGTGTGTGGGTAGAGTCCAGGGAGTGTGGGGGGGTAGAGTCCAGGGAGTGTGTGGGTAGAGTCCAGGGAGTGTGTGGGTAGAGTCCAGGGAGTGTGTGGGTAGAGTCCAGGGAGTGTGTGGGTAGAGTCCAGGGAGTGTGGGTAGAGTCCAGGGAGTGTGTGGGTAGAGTCCAGGGAGTGTGTGGGTAGAGTCCAGGAGTGTGTGGGTAGAGTCCAGGGAGTGTGTGGGTAGAGTCCAGGGAGTGTGGGGTAGAGTCTAGTGAGTGTGTGGGTAGAGTCCAGGGAGTGTGCGGGTAGAGTCCAGGAGTGTGGGTAGAGTCCAGGGAGTGTGGGGGTAGAGTCCAGGGAGTGTGTGGGTAGAGTCCAGGGAGTGTGTGGGTAGAGTCCAGGGAGTGTGGGGGTAGAGTCCAGGGAGGGGGTGTGGGTAGAGTCCAGGGAGTGTGTGGGTAGAGTCCAGGGAGTGTGGGTAGAGTCCAGGGAGTGTGTGGGTAGAGTCCAGGAGAGTGTGGGTAGGGTAGAGTGTGGGTCCAGGGAGTGGGTGCAGGGAGTGTGTGGGGTAGACCAGGGAGTGTGTGGGTGCAGGGAGTGTGTGGGTAGAGTCCAGGGAGTGTGTGGGTAGAGTCCAGGGAGTGTGGGGTAGAGTCCAGGGAGTGTGGGGGTAGAGTCCAGTGAGTGTGTGGGTAGAGTCCAGGGAGTGTGTGGGTAGAGTCCAGGGAGTGTGTGGGGGTAGAGTCCAGTGAGTGTGTGGGTAGAGTCCAGTGAGTGTGTGGGTAGAGTCCAGTGAGTGTGTGGGTAGAGTCCAGTGAGTGTGTGGGTAGAGTCCAGTGAGTGTGTGGGTAGAGTCCAGGGAGTGTGGGTGGGTAGAGTCCAGGGAGTGTGTGGGTAGAGTCCAGTGAGTGTGTGGGTAGAGTCCAGTGAGTGTGTGGGTAGAGTCCAGTGAGTGTGTGGGTAGAGTCCAGTGAGTGTGTGGGTAGAGTCCAGGAGTGTGTGGGTAGAGTCCAGTGTGTGGGTAGAGTCCAGGGTGTGTGGGTAGAGTCCAGTGAGTGTGTGGGTAGAGTCCAGGGAGTGAGTCTGGGTAGAGTCCAGGGAGTGTGTGGGTAGAGTCCAGTGAGTGTGGGTAGAGTCCAGGGAGTGTGTGGGTAGAGTCCAGGGAGTGTGTGGGTAGAGTCCAGGGAGTGTGTGGGTAGAGTCCAGTGAGTGTGTGGGTAGAGTCCAGAGTGTGGGGTAGGGAGTAGTAGAGTCCAGTGAGTGTGTGGGTAGAGTCCAGGGAGTGTGTG
This sequence comes from Coregonus suidteri, assembly GCA_036851935.1. Classification (NCBI taxonomy): domain Eukaryota; kingdom Metazoa; phylum Chordata; class Actinopteri; order Salmoniformes; family Salmonidae; genus Coregonus; species Coregonus suidteri. Next base: position 5,039,997 of record CM072220.1, read on the forward strand.
GGTAGAGTCCAGGGAGTGTGTGGGTAGAGTCCAGGGAGTGTGTGGGTAGAGTCCAGGGAGTGTGGGGGTAGAGTCCAGGGAGTGTGTGGGTAGAGTCCAGGGAGTGTGGTAGAGTGTGTGTGGGTAGAGTCCAGGGAGTGTGTCCAGGGGTAGGTAGAGTCCAGGGAGTGTGTGGGTAGAGTCCAGGGAGTGTGTGGGTAGAGTCCAGGGAGTGTGTGGGTAGAGTCCAGGGAGTGTGTGGGTAGAGTCCAGGGAGTGTGTGGGTAGAGTCCAGGGAGTGTGTGGGTAGAGTCCAGTGAGTGTGTGGGTAGAGTCCAGTGAGTGTGTGGGTAGAGTCCAGGGAGTGTGTGGGTAGAGTCCAGGGAGTGTGTGGGTAGAGTCCAGGGAGTGTGGGTAGAGTCCAGGGAGTGTCCAGGGGGGTAGAGTCCAGGGAGTGTGGGTAGAGTCCAGGGAGGGTGTGGGTAGAGTCCAGGGAGTGTGTGGGTAGAGTCCAGGGAGTGTGGGTAGAGTCCAGGGAGTGTGGGGGTAGAGTCCAGGGAGTGTGGGTAGAGTCCAGGGAGTGTGTGGGGTAGAGTCCAGGGAGTGTGTGGGTAGAGTCCAGGGAGTGTGGGTAGAGTCCAGGGAGTGTGGGGTAGAGTCCAGGGAGTGTGGGTAGAGTCCAGGGAGTGTGTGGGTAGAGTCCAGGGAGTGTGGGTAGAGTCCAGGGAGTGTGGGGGTAGAGTCCAGTGAGTGTGTGGGTAGAGTCCAGGGAGTGTGGGGGTAGAGTCCAGGGAGTGTGGGTAGAGTCCAGGGAGTGTGGGTAGAGTCCAGGGAGTGTGGGTAGAGTCCAGGGAGTGTGGGGCAGACCCAGTCCAGGGGATTCAGTACAAAACAATTCAGATACATCAATAAATAATAAAGGGGGTCAAAGGAAACGGACTAAAAGTCAGATTCACTCCAAATGTGGTCTTTGGGTTCATCACAGTAAAGAGATTGAGGAAATAACATTGATACATTCAAACGGCCACATTAGACCAGTAGATTAACACACACACTAATATGCAAAAATATATGCTAAGAATACTTATTCTTATGAACCATACGACCAAATGACAACACATTTGAGAAAAGCTAAGGGTCAAGAGATGGCTGAGTTATTGACAAATCAAAAATGTGATTTTACGTGTCCATTTTTAAAGCACTGTGAATCCACTCCACAGTGGCCCATCTAAAGCACTGTGAATCCACTCCACAGTGGCCCATCAACTTGAAACGTGTCATCACTATCTTGGACATCCCAAAGATGAACCATCCCCCCCCCCCCCCCCCTCCTCCTCCCTCTCTCCAGGTGATTGATATGAATGAGTACCAACGGAGGAGGTTTGCGTGTCGTATCATTGACTGTCTATTCAACACAGTCACTAGGAAGAAGATCGCTCTGCTGGGATTCTCCTTTAAGAAAGACACTGGAGATACCAGGTATATCTTCCCTCTCTGCTGGGATTCTCCTTTAAGAAAGACACTGGAGATACCAGGTATATCTTCCCTCTCTAATCAGCTGGGATTCTCCTTTAAGAAAGACACTGGAGATACCAGGTATATCTTCCCTCTCTTCTAATCTTCTCCTCTCCTCCTCCTTCCCTCTCTCCTCTTTTTGAAACATTTCTCTCTCTCTCTCTCTCTCTCTCTCTCTCTCTCTCTCTCTCTCTCTCTCTCTCTCTCTCTCTCTCTCTCTCTCTCTCTCTCTCTCTCTCTCTCTCTCTCTCTCTCTCTCTCTCTCTCTCTCTCTCTCTCTCTCTCTCTCTCTCTCTCTCTCTCTCTCTCTCTCTCTCTCTCTCTCTCTCTCTCTCTCTCTCTCTCTCTCTCTCTCTGTCTCGTGTCAGGTTAATCATAAGCGTGTGGGGGTAAAGGGAGTGCCTGTCTTTGAACCTTGACATATAGAACACACATTCACCTTCCCCCCAGAGTTAATCATTCATATTATGGGGTGGCAGGTAGCCTAGTGGTTAACATTGTTGGGCCAGTACTGACAGGTCGCTGGTTCCAATCTTCGAGCCGACTAGGTGAAAAATTGGTCTGTGCCCTTGAGAAAGGCACTTAACCTAAATTGCTCCTGTAAGTCTCTCTGGATAAGAGTGCCTGGTAAATGGGTCAAATGTAAAATATGTGTGTGTGTAACCCTGTGTGTGTGTGTGTGTGTAACCCCTGTGTGTGTGTGTAACCCTGTGTGTGTCTCTCCCAGGGAGTCTTCTAGTATCTATATATCTCAGTACCTGCTGGATGAGGGAGCCAAGCTCCACATCTACGACCCGAAAGTTCTGAAGGAACAGATCATCCTGGACCTCTCTCAACCACACATCTCTGAAGACCCTCACAGAGGTAGGGAGGGAGGAGGGGAGGGAGGGAGGAGGAGGGAGGGAGGGGGGAGGAGGAGGGGGAGGAGGGGAGGGAGGAGGGAGGAGGGAGGGAGGGAGGGAGGAGGGGAGGGATGAGGAGGAGGAGGAGGAGGGGGTCTGTCTGTCTCCTCTATGTGTCGTGGCACGTCGTACTTTCCATACAACGCATAACACTCGTTGATTATCCCTTACATATATATAACTTTGAGTTGAGGGTAACGTTGTATCTGGATTGGGCTGGTCACAGGTCTATGTAAGTTGTATCTGGATTGAGTGTCCGAGCTGGTCACAGTGTCTATGTAACGTTGTATCTGTGGGAGTGTCCGAGCTGGGTCACAGTGTGTGAGGAGTGTATTGAGTGGAGATGAGGATGTAACGTTGTATCTGTGTATTGTAGTGTCCGAGCTGGTCACAGGGTCTGTGTAACGTTGTATCTGTGTATTGTAGTGTCCGAGCTGGTCACAGTGTCTATGTAACGTTGTATTCCAGTGTCCGACTGGCAGTGTCTATGTAACGTTGTATCTGTGATTGTATCCCCTTACAGTGTATATGTAACTTTGTAACTCTGTATTGTAGTGTCCGAGCTGGTCTAGTGTCTATGTAACGTTGTATCTGTGTATTGTAGTGTCCGAGCTGGTCACAGTGTCTATGTAACGTTGTATCTGTGTATTGTAGTGTCCGAGCTGGTCACAGTGTCTGTGTAACGTTGTATCTGTGTATTGTAGTGTCCGAGCTGGTCACAGTGTCTATGTAACGTTGTATCTGTGTATTGTAGTGTCCGAGCTGGTCACAGTGTCTATGTAACGTTGTATCTGTGTATTGTAGTGTCCGAGCTGGTCACAGTGTCTATGTAACGTTGTATCTGTGTATTGTAGTGTCCGAGCTGGTCACAGTGTCTATGTAACGTTGTATCTGTGTATTGTAGTGTCCGAGCTGGTCACAGTGTCTATGTAACGTTGTATCTGTGTATTGTAGTGTCCGAGCTGGTCACAGTGTCTATGTAACGTTGTATCTGTGTATTGTAGTGTCCGAGCTGGTCACAGTGTCTATGTAACGTTGTATCTGTGTATTGTAGTGTCCGAGCTGGTCACAGTGTCTATGTAACGTTGTATATGTGTATTGTAGTGTCCGAGCTGGTCACAGTGTCTATGTAACGTTGTATCTGTGTATTGTAGTGTCCGAGCTGGTCACAGTGTCTATGTAACGTTGTATCTGTGTATTGTAGTGTCCGAGCTGGTCACAGTGTCTATGTAACGTTGTATCTGTGTATTGTAGTGTCCGAGCTGGTCACAGTGTCTATGTAACGTTGTATCTGTGTATTGTAGTGTCCGAGCTGGTCACAGTGTCTATGTAACGTTGTATCTGTGTATTGTAGTGTCCGAGCTGGTCACAGTGTCTATGTAACGTTGTATCTGTGTATTGTAGTGTCCGAGCTGGTCACAGTGTCTATATGTAACGTTGTATCTGTGTATTGTAGTGTCCGAGCTGGTCACAGTGTCTATGTAACGTTGTATCTGTGTATTGTAGTGTCCGAGCTGGTCACAGTGTCTATGTAACGTTGTATCTGTGTATTGTAGTGTCCGAGCTGGTCACAGTGTCTATGTAACGTTGTATCTGTGTATTGTAGTGTCCGAGCTGGTCACAGTGTCTATGTAACGTTGTATCTGTGTATTGTAGTGTCCGAGCTGGTCACAGTGTCTATGTAACGTTGTATCTGTGTATTGTAGTGTCCGAGCTGGTCACAGTGTCTATGTAACGTTGTATCTGTGTATTGTAGTGTCCAAGCTGGTCACAGTGTCTATGTAACGTTGTATCTGTGTATTGTAGTGTCCGAGCTGGTCACAGTGTCTATGTAACGTTGTATCTGTGTATTGTAGTGTCCGAGCTGGTCACAGTGTCTATGTAACGTTGTATCTGTGTATTGTAGTGTCCGAGCTGGTCACAGTGTCTATGTAACGTTGTATCTGTGTATTGTAGTGTCCGAGCTGGTCACAGTGTCTATGTAACGTTGTATCTGTGTATTGTAGTGTCCGAGCTGGTCACAGTGTCTATGTAACGTTGTATCTGTGTATTGTAGTGTCCGAGCTGGTCACAGTGTCTATGTGACGTTGTATCTGTGTGTTGTAGTGTCCGAGCTGGTCACAGTGTCTATGTAACGTTGTATCTGTGTATTGTAGTGTCCGAGCTGGTCACAGTGTCTATGTAACGTTGTATCTGTGTATTGTAGTGTCCGAGCTGGTCACAGTGTCTATGTAACGTTGTATCTGTGTATTGTAGTGTCCGAGCTGGTCACAGTGTCTATGTAACGTTGTATCTGTGTATTGTAGTGTCCGAGCTGGTCACAGTGTCTATGTAACGTTGTATCTGTGTATTGTAGTGTCCGAGCTGGTCACAGTGTCTATGTAACGTTGTATCTGTGTATTGTAGTGTCCGAGCTGGTAACGTTGTATCTGTGTATTGTAGTGTCCGAGCTGGTCACAGTGTCTATGTAACGTTGTATCTGTGTATTGTAGTGTCCGAGCTGGTCACAGTGTCTATGTAACGTTGTATCTGTGTATTGTAGTGTCCGAGCTGGTAACGTTGTATCTGTGTATTGTAGTGTCCGAGCTGGTCACAGTGTCTATGTAACGTTGTATCTGTGTATTGTAGTGTCCGAGCTGGTCACAGTGTCTATGTAACGTTGTATCTGTGTATTGTAGTGTCCGAGCTGGTCACAGTGTCTATGTAACGTTGTATCTGTGTATTGTAGTGTCCGAGCTGGTCACAGTGTCTATGTAACGTTGTATCTGTGTATTGTAGTGGTCCGAGCTGGTCACAGTGTCTATGTAACGTTGTATCTGTGTATTGTAGTGTCCGAGCTGGTCACAGTGTCTATGTAACGTTGTATCTGTGTATTGTAGTGTCCGAGCTGGTCACAGTGTCTATGTAACGTTGTATCTGTGTATTGTAGTGTCCGAGCTGGTCACAGTGTCTGTGTAACGTTGTATCTGTGTATTGTAGTGTCCGAGCTGGTCACAGTGTCAGTGGATCCCTACCAGGCCTGTCAGGGGGCTCACGCGCTGGTCATCTGCACCGAGTGGGACATGTTCAGGGGGTGAGAGAGACACACACACACACACACACACACACACAGGAACACACATCCTTTAAACACCTAACATCAACTGTGTGTGTGTATGTGTGTGTTTGTCCGTGTGTGTGTGTGTGTGTTCCTGTGTGTGTGTGTGTGTGTTCCTGTGTGTTGTGTGTGTGTGTGTGTGTGTGTAGGATCTGGACTATGAGAGGATCTATGACCACATGTTGAAGCCAGCGTTTCTGTTTGACGGCCGTCGCCTGTTGGACCAACTTCACCCCCGCCTGCAGAACATTGGCTTCCAGGTACACCCCCCCCCCCCACACCCCCCCCCCCGTACACACCCCCCCAGTACACACCCCCCCCGTACACACACCCACACTCTCTCTCTCTCTCTCTAACCGCTTGGTTTCACAGCGCTGGAAGCGTATGGCAGGAGCAGTGAAAACAGCTGCTGGTTTTAATTGGCTGATCTCTCAGTCCGTCACCATCTATCATAACCCTTAGAACCTCCCCCCTACTTTGTGGACTTCAAAGCGCGAGCAGCACAAGTAATTTAAACAAGGAAGTGATTTAGGAAAATTGGAAAATCTTAGAAATAGTTTACACACTTAAACTTTTAATGCCGTTCTCTGCAGATTGGGACCATCGGTAATATGGTTAATGTGTGACATCATCTTTTATTGGTTTCCTACACACCCACTGCCTCGGAGCCACCCTCGCGTGTCATTCGCATCAACCCTGAACCTCCGTTACTCAGTAAGGCCAAAGCTAAGTTCCAGACAGGAACCAAGTCAGCCTGGGGACGGGTTTAATCTGTACCCCCACTCAGCATCAACCCTGAACACCCCTACCAAGACCCCTACCACAACCCCTACACACACCCCCCTACACTCAGCATCAAAACCCAGATTGCATCCTCTCTCTGTGTTCCCAGATTGAGACCATCGGCCAAAGTCTGACACACACCCCCCCCTTCAGCATCAACCCTGAACCCCCGGCCAAGAAGGCCAAAGTCTGACACCCCCCCCACTCAGCATCAACCCTGAACCTCCGGCCAAGAAGGCCAAAGTCTGACACACCCCCCACTCAGCATCAACCCTGAACCTCCGGCCAAGAAGGCCAAAGTCTGACACACACCCCCAACTCAGCATCAACCCTGAACCCCCGGGCCAAGAAGGCCAAAGTCTGCCACACCCCACTCAGCATCAAACCCCCCCCCCCTGTCTACCTCCTGTCTGTCCATTCTTCCTCTACGAGGACAATCATTGATAATCAATACGTTTTGATGCTTCCAATCGTTGTCAATACTTAAAACAGTATTATTTAATGTTATATTTGGCCAATCACGTTAATACTTTCTTTCATTTCCTCTTATAACTGGCCAATCCTGCTAATACATGAATACTGTCTCATATCCTCTTATAACTGGCCAATCACATGAATACTGTCTCATATCCTCTTATAACTGGCCAATCACATTAATACTGTCTCATTCCTGTTATAACTGGCCAGTCACATTAATAAGGTCTCTCATTTCCTGTTGTAACTGTCCAATCATGTTAGCTGTCATCACCGGTTCTGAATTTTATACACATAGAAATAGTGTACGTCTCAAATGACGCCCCATTCCCTTTCATTGTGCACTCCTGGTCAAACGTAGTGCCCTAAATAGGGGAACGTGGTGTCATTTGAGATTTTATAAGATTTTTTCAAATCCTTTAAATTTCCTGCCTTTTTATAGACTAGTGATGTCATCAACCTGCGACTTTAATAAAATGGACCAATGGAATATCATGTTTACCGTCGCCACAGACTCTTCAATGCTTTGTTACTGCTTCAGGTATTAGTCGAGCATCCTAAATTATACCCTATTTCCCTATGGGCTTTGGTGAAATGTAGTGCACTATATATGGACTAGGGAGCCGTTTGTGGGACGTACCCAGACTAGATAGGGGTCCTTAACCACATATCTAAAATCAGTTTAGGGGGAGTTGGGAGGGGGGGGGATAGTAGAAATATGCCAAACTGACCTTAGATCCGTGTCTAGGTGCAACTATACATAGGTTCCGTCCCAAATGGCACCCTGTTCCCTATATAGTGCACAACTTTTAACAAAGACCCCATAGGGACTAGGGTGCCGTTTGGGACTAGGGTGCCGTTAGGGACTAGGGTGCCGTTAGGGACTAGGGTGCCGTTAGGGACTAGGGTGCCGTTAGGGGACTAGGGACTAGGGTGCCGTTTGGGACTAGGGTGCCGTTTGGGACTAGGGTGCCGTTAGGGACTAGGGTGCCGTTAGGGACTAGGGTGCCGTTTGGGACTAGGGTGCCGTTTGGGACTAGGGTGCCGTTAGGGACTAGGGTGCCGTCAGGGTGCCGTTTGGGACTAGGGTGCCGTTGGGACTAGGGTGCCGTTTGGGACTAGGGTGCCGTTTTAGGGTGCCGTTAGGGACTAGGGTGCCGTTTTTCTAGGGTGCCGTTTGGGACTAGGGTGCCGTTTGTAGGGTGCCGTTAGGGACTAGGGTGCCGTTTAGGGACTAGGGTGCCGTTAGGGACTAGGGTGCCGTTTTTCTAGGGTGCCGTTTGGGACTAGGGTGCCGTTTTTGGGACTAGGGTGCCGTTAGGGACTAGGGTGCCGTTAGGGACTAGGGTGCCGTTAGGGACTAGGGTGCCGTTAGGGACTAGGGTGCCGTTTGGGACTAGGGTGCCGTTAGGGACTAGGGTGCCGTTAGGGACTAGGGTGCCGTTAGGGACTAGGGTGCCGTTTGGGACTAGGGTGCCGTTAGGGACTAGGGTGCCGTTTGGGACTAGGGGTGCCGTTTGGGACTAGGGTGCCGTTTGGGACTAGGGTGCCGTTAGGGACTAGGGTGCCGTTTGGGACTAGGGTGCCGTTAGGGACTAGGGTGCCGTTGGGGACTAGGGTGCCGTTAGGGACTAGGGTGCCGTTTGGGACTAGGGTGCCGTTAGGGACTAGGGTGCCGTTTGGGACTAGGGTGCCGTTTGGGACTAGGGTGCCGTTAGGGACTAGGGTGCCGTTAGGGACTAGGGTGCCGTTTGGGACTAGGGTGCCGTTTGGGACTAGGGTGCCGTTAGGGACTAGGGTGCCGTTAGGGACTAGGGTGCCGTTTAGGGACTAGGGTGCCGTTAGGGGACTAGGGGGTGCCGTTTGGGACTAGGGTGCCGTTAGGGACTAGGGTGCCGTTAGGGACTAGGGTGCCGTTAGGGACTAGGGTGCCGTTAGGGACTAGGGTGCCGTTAGGGACTAGGGTGCCGTTAGGGACTAGGGTGCCGTTTGGGACTAGGGTGCCGTTTGGGGACTAGGGTGCCGTTAGGGACTAGGGTGCCGTTGCCGTGCCGTTAGGGACTAGGGTGCCGTTAGGGACTAGGGGGTGCCGTTAGGGACTAGGGTGCCGTTTGGGACTAGGGTGCCGTTTGGGACTAGGGTGCCGTTAGGGACTAGGGTGCCGTTTGGGACTAGGGTGTCGTTAGGGACTAGGGTGCCGTTAGGGACTAGGGTGCCGTTAGGGACTAGGGTGCCGTTAGGGACTAGGGTGCCGTTTGGGACTAGGGTGCCGTTAGGGACTAGGGTGCCCGCCGTTTAGGGTGCCGTTAGGGACTAGGGTGCCGTTTCTAGGGTGCCGTTTGGGGAGGGTAGTTTCTAGGGTGCCGTTTGGGACTAGGGTGCCGTTAGGGACTAGGGTGGCCGTTTAGGGGACTAGGGTGCCGTTAGGGGCCGTTAGGGTGCCGTTAGGGACTAGGGTGCCGTTAGGGACTAGGGTGGTTAGGGACTAGGGTGCCGTTAGGGACTAGGGTGCCGTAGGCCGTTTAGGGGGACTAGGGTGCCGTTAGGGACTAGGGTGCCGTTAGGGACTAGGGTGCCGTTAGGGACTAGGGTGCCGTTTTAGGGACTAGGGGGTGCCGTTTGGGACTAGGGTGCCGTTAGGGACTAGGGTGCCGTTAGGGACTAGGGTGCCGTTAGGGACTAGGGTGCCGTTAGGGACTAGGGTGCCGTTAGGGTGCCGTTTGGGACTAGGGTGCCGTTAGGGACTAGGGTGCCGTTTGGGACTAGGGTGCCGTTTGGGACTAGGGTGCCGTTTGGGACTAGGGTGCCGTTTGGGACTAGGGTGCCGTTAGGGACTAGGGTGCCGTTTGGGACTAGGGTGCCGTTGGGACTAGGGTGCCGTTAGGGACTAGGGTGCCCGTTAGGGACTAGGGTGCCGTTAGGGACTAGGGTGCCGTTAGGGACTAGGGGTGCCGTTAGGGACTAGGGTGCCGTTTGGGACTAGGGTGCCGTTAGGGACTAGGGTGCCGTTTGGGACTAGGGTGCCGTTAGGGACTAGGGTGCCGTTTAGGGACTAGGGTGCCGTTAGGGACTAGGGTGGTTTGGGACTAGGGTGCCGTTTGGGACTAGGGTGCCGTTAGGGACTAGGGGTGCCGTTTGGGACTAGGGTGCCGTTAGGGACTAGGGTGCCGTTAGGGACTAGGGTGCCGTTTGGGACTAGGGTGCCGTTTGGGACTAGGGTGCCGTTAGGGTAGGGTGCCGTTTGGGACTAGGGTGCCGTTAGGGACTAGGGTGCCGTTAGGGACTAGGTTTGGGGCCGTGCCGTTAGGGACTAGGGACTAGGGTGCCGTTAGGGACTAGGGTGCCGTTAGGGACTAGGGCCGTTTAGGGACTAGGGTGCCTAGGGGTGCCGTTTTGGGACTAGGGTGCCGTTAGGGACTAGGGTGGGGACTAGGGTGCCGTTAGGGACTAGGGTGCCGTTAGGGACTAGGGTGCCGTTAGGGACTAGGGTGCCGTTTGGGACTAGGGTGCCGTTAGGGACTAGGGTGCCGTTAGGGACTAGGGTGCCGTTTGGGACTGGGACGTTTGGGACTAGGGTGCCGTTAGGGACTAGGGTGCCGTTAGGGACTAGGGTGCCGTTTGGGACTAGGGTGCCGTTTGGGACTAGGGTGCCGTTTGGGACTAGGGTGCCGTTTGGGACTAGGGTGCCGTTTGGGACTAGGGTGCCGTTAGGGACTAGGGTGCCGTTAGGGACTAGGGTGCCGTTAGGGACTAGGGTGCCGTTAGGGACTAGGGTGCCGTTAGGGACTAGGGTGCCGTTAGGGGACTAGGGTGCCGTTAATATCTTACCATTAACTATCCTGACCGTTGGGACTATGGGTGCCGTTTCTACAGTAATATTACCATTAACCATCCTGGGACTGTTGGGATAGGGTGCCGTTTTCTACAGTTGGGACTAGGGGTGCCGTTTGTAGGGGTGCCGTTAGGGACTAGGGTGCCGACTTTGGGACCATACAGGAAGGGTACCCATCCTGACTAGGGTGTTGGGACTGGGTGTTTTTGTAGGGTGCCTAGGGACAGTGGGACTAGGGTGCCGTTAGGGAATAGGTTACCATTATTACCGTTAGGGACTATCCTGACTGTTTGGGATAGGGAGGTTTCTAGGGTGCCGTGAATATTACCATTAACCATCCTGACTGTTGGGAGGTGAGGGTTTCTACAGTAATATTACCATTAACCATCCTGACTGTTGGGATGGGAGGTTTCTACAGTAATATTACCATTAACCATCCTGACTGTTGGGAGGTGAGGTTTCTACAGTAATATTACCATTAACCATCCTGACTGGGACTAGGGAGGTGGGACTAGTTGCCGTTAGGGACTACAGTTAATATTAGGGTGCCATTAACCATCCTGACTACTGTTGGGGGACTAGGGTGCCGTTTTCTACAGTTAGGGAATATTACCATTTGTACCGTTAGGGACCTGACTGTTTGGGACTAGGTGAGGGTTCTACCGTTATTACCATACCGTTAGGGACTGGGGGTGTTTTACAGTAATTTACCATGCCTAGGGACTAGGGTGTTGGGATAGGGAGGTTTCTACAGTAATATTACCATTAACCATCCTGACTGACCTGACTTGGGAGGGGTGGTTTTGTGTAGGGACTAGGGTGCCGTTTGGGACTATCCTGCCGTTTAGGGAGTGGTGCCGTTAGGGACTAGGGTGCCGTTACAGTAATATTACCATTAACCATCCTGACTGTTGGGACTGGGTGAGGTTTCTACAGTAATATTACCATTAACCATCCTGACTGTTGGGAGGGGAGGTTTCTACAGTAATATTACCATTAACCATCCTGACTGTTGGGACTTAGGGAGGTTTCTACAGTAATATTACCATTAACCATCCTGACTGTTGGGAGGGGAGGTTTTCTACAGTAATATTACCATTAACCATCCTGACTGTTGGGATGGGTGCCGTTAGGGACAGGGTGCCTATTACCATTAACCATCCTGTGGGAGGGACTAGTTTCGTTAGGGACTATTACCATTAACCATCCTGACTGTTGGGACTAGATGGGAGGTTTCTACAGTAATATTACCATTAACCATCTAGGGACTGTTGGGAGGGACTAGGGAGGTTTCTACAGTGCCGTTAGGGACTAGGTGCCATTAACCATCCTGACTGTGGACTAGGGTGGTTTTGGGAGGTTTCTAGGTACTAGTAATATTACCACTAGGGTTTAACTATGCCTTAGGGGACTGTGCTGTTAGGGACTAGGGTGAGGTTTCTACAGTAATATTACCATTAACCATCCTGACTGTTGGGAGGTGAGGTTTCTACAGTAATATTACCATTACCAGGGTGCCGTTGGGACTGGTGGGAGGTGAGGGTTTAGGGACTAGTAATATTACCATTAACCATCCTGTGTTGGGTGGGAGGTTTTCTACAGGGTTACCATTAACCAGTTGGGACTAGGGTGAGGTTAGGGACTCTCTCGTTAGTAATATTACCATTAACCATCCTGACTGTTGGGAGGTGAGGTTTCTACAGTAATATTACCATTAACCATCCTGACTGTTGGGATGGGAGGTTTCTACAGTAATATTACCATTAACCATCCTGACTGTTGGGATGGGAGGTTTCTACAGTAATATTACCATTAACCATCCTGACTGTTGGGATGGGAGGTTTCTACAGTAATATTACCATTAACCATCCTGACTGTTGGGAGGGAGGTTTCTACAGTAATATTACTCTTTACCATTAACCATCCTGACTGTTGGGAGGGAGGTTTCTACAGTAATATTACCATTAACCATCCTGACTGTTGGGAGGTGAGGTTTCTACAGTAATATTACCATTAACCATCCTGACTGTTGGGAGGTGAGGTTTCTACAGTAATATTACCATTAACCATCCTGACTGTTGGGATGGGAGGTTTCTACAGTAATATTACCATTAACCATCCTGACTGTTGGGATGGGAGGTTTCTACAGTAATATTACCATTAACCATCCTGACTGTTGGGAGGTGAGGTTTCTACAGTAATATTACCATTAACCATCCTGACTGTTGGGATGGGAGGTTTCTACAGTAATATTACCATTAACCATCCTGACTGTTGGGATGGGAGGTTTCTACAGTAATATTACCAGGGTTTAACCATCATCCTGACTGTTGGGAAGGGAGGTTTCTACAGTAATATTACCTGGTTAACCATCCTGCACTGTGGGCTCTGAGGTCTCTAAGTATATTACTATTAACCATCCTGACTGTTGGGACTAAAGGAGGTGTCTACAGTAATATTCTACAGGGCTCTGTTTCTACAGTAATACCACTAAGGGCTCCAGTGCTTCTTATCTGGCTCTGGGTCTAAAGTAGTGCACTAAGGGCTCTCTGGTCTAAAGTAGTGCACTAAGGGCTCTGGTCTAAAGTAGTGCACTAAGGGCTCTCTGGTCTAAAGTAGTGCACTATGGGCTCTGGTCTAAAGTAGTGCACTAAGGGCCTGGTCTAAAGTAGTGCACTAAGGGCTCTGGTCTAAAGTAGTGCACTAAGGGCTCTCTGGTCTAAAGTAGTGCACTATGGGCTCTGGTCTAAAGTAGTGCACTAAGGGCTCTGGTCTAAAGTAGTGCACTAAGGGACTCTCTGGTCTAAAGTAGTGCACTAAGGGCTCTGGTCTAAAGTAGTGCACTAAGAACTCTCTGGTCTAAAGTAGTGCACTATGGGCTCTGGGTCTAAAGTAGTGCACTAAGGGCTCTTGGTCTAAAGTAGTGCACTAAGGGCTCTGGTCCTAAAGTAGTGCACTAAGGGCTCTCTGGTCTAAAGTAGTGCACTATGGGCTCTGGTCTAAAGTAGTGCACTAAGGGCTCTCTGGTCTAAAGTAGTGCACTAAGGGCTCTCTGGTCTAAAGTAGTGCACTAAGGGCTCTCTGGTCTAAAGTAGTGCACTAAGGGCTCTCTGGTCTAAAGTAGTGCACTATCCTGGTCTAAAGTAGTGCACTATGGGCTCTGGGTCTAAAGTAGTGCACTAAGGCTCTCTGGTCTAAAGTAGTGCACTATAGGGCTCTGGTCTAAAGTAGTGCACTAAGGGCTCTGGTCTAAAGTAGTGCACTAAGGGCTCTCTGGTCTAAAGTAGTGCACTAAGGGCTCTGGTCTAAAGTAGTGCACTAAGGGCTCTGGTCTAAAGTAGTGCACTAAGGGCTCTGGTCTAAAGTAGTGCACTAAGGGCTCTCTGGTCTAAAGTAGTGCACTAAGGGCTCTCTGGTCTAAAGTAGTGCACTAAGGGCTCTCTGGTCTAAAGTAGTGCACTAAGGGCTCTGGTCTAAAGTAGTGCACTTAAGGGCTCTCTGGTCTAAAGTAGTGCACTAAGGGCTCTCTGGTCTAAAGTAGTGCACTGTTAAAGGGCACTATGGGCTCTGAGGTGCACTAAGGGCTCTCTGGTCTAAAGTAGTGCACTAAGGGCTCTCTGGTCTAAAGTAGTGCACAGGGCTCTCTGGTCTAAAGTAGTGCTCTGGTCTAAAGTAGGGCACTATGGGCTCTGGGGGTCTAGGGCTCTAGTGCACTAAAGTAGTGCACTAATCCTGGTGGTCTAAAGTAGTGCACTAAGGGCTCTCTGGTCTAAAGTAGTGCACTATGGGCTCTGGTCTAAAGTAGTGCACTAAGGGCTCTGACTCTAAAGTAGTGCACTATGGGTGGTCTAAGTAGTGCACTAAGGGCTCTCTGGTCTAAAGTAGTGCACTATGGGCTCTGGTCTAAAGTAGTTGCACTAAGGGCTCTCTGGTCTAAAGTAGTGCACTATGGGTCTAAAGTAGGCACTAAGGGCTCTCTGGTCTAAAGTAGTGCACTAAGGGCTCTCTGGTCTAAAGTAGTGCACTATGGGCTCTGGTCTAAAGTAGTGCTAAAACTACTAAGGGCTCTCTGGTCTAAAGTAGTGCACTATGGGCCTGGTCTAAAGTTAGGCACTAAGGGCTCTCTGGTCTAAAGTAGTGCACTATGGGCTCTGGTCTAAAGTAGTGCACTAAGGGGACTGTCTAAAGTAGTGGGATAAAGGGTGCACTAAGGGTCTCTGGTCTAAAGTAGTGCACTAAGGGCTCTTCCTGTAGTGCACTATGGGCTCTGGTAAAGTAGTGCACTAACTGGTCTAAAGTAGTGCACTAAGGGCTCTCTGGTCTAAAGTAGGGCTCTCTGGTCTAAAGTAGTGCACTAAGGGCTCTCTGGTCTAAAGTAGTGCACTAAGGGCTCTCTGGTCTAAAGTAGTGCACTAAGGCTCTGGTCTCTAAGGGCTCTCTGGTCTAAAGTAGTGCACTATAGTGGTCTAAAGTAGTGCACTAAGGGCTCTCTGGTCTAAAGTAGTGCACTATGGGCTCTGGTCTAAAGTAGTGCACTAAGGGCTCTCTGGTCTAAAGTAGTGCAGTGGCTCTGGTCTAAAGTAGGCACTAAGGGCTCTCTGGTCTAAAGTAGTGCACTAAGGGCTCTGGTCTAAAGTAGTAGTGCACTATGGGCTCTGGTCTAAAGTAGTGCACTAAGGGCTCTGGTCTAAAGTAGTGCTAACTCTAAAGGGCACTATGGGGCTCTTGTCTCTAAAGTAGTGCACTAAAGTAGTGGCTCTGGTCTAAAGTAGTGCACTAAGGGCTCTGGTCTAAAGTAGTGCACTAAGTGCTCTGGTCTAAAGGTGCACTCTGGTCTAAAGTAGGCACTATGGGCTCTGGTCTAAGTAGTGCACTAAGGGCTCTCTGGTCTAAAGTAGTGCACTCTGGGCTCTCTGGTCTAAAGTAGTGCACTAAGGGCTCTCTGGTCTAAAGTAGTGCACTAAGGGCTCTCTGGTCTAAAGTAGTGCACTAAGGGCTCTCTGGTCTAAAGTAGTGCACTAGGGCTCTGGTCTAAAGTCTGCAAAGTCTAAAGTGCACTAAGGGCTCTCTGGTCTAAAGTAGTGCTAAGGGCTCTCTGGTCTAAAGTAGTGCACTAAGGGCTCTCTGGTCTAAAAGCACTAAGTGGTCAAAGTAGTGCACTCTGGGCTCTGTCTAAAGTAGTGCACTAAGGGCTCTGGTCTAAAGTAGTGCACTAAGGGCTCTCTGGTCTAAAGTAGTGCACTATGGGCTCTCTGGTCTAAAGTAGTGCACTAAGGGCTCTGTCTAAAGTAGTGCACTAAGGGCTCTCTGGTCTAAAGTAGTGCACTAAGGGCTCTCTGGTCTAAAGTAGTGCACTAAGGGCTCTGGTCTAAAGTAGTGCACTAAGGGCTCTCTGGGTCTAAAGTAGTGCACTAAGGGCTCTGGGTCTAAAGTAGTGCACTAAGGGCTCTCTGGTCTAAAGTAGTACACTAAGGGCTCTGGTCTAAAGTAGTGCACTATGGGCGCTCTGGTCTAAAGTAGTGCACTAAGGGCTCTCTGGTCTAAAGTAGTGCACTAAGGGCTCTGGTCTAAAGTAGTGCACTAGGGCTCTGGTCTAAAGTAGTGCACTATGGGCTCTGGTCTAAAGTAGTGCACTAAGGGCTCTCTGGTCTAAAGTAGTGCACTAAGGCTCTCTGGGTCTAAAGTAGTGCACTAAGGGCTCTCTGGTCTAAAGTAGTGCACTAAGGGCTCTGGTCTAAAGTAGTGCACTAAGGGCTCTGGTCTAAAGTAGTGCACTAAGGGCTCTGGTCTAAAGTAGTGCACTAAGGGCTCTGGTCTAAAGTAGTGCACTAAGGGCTCTGGTCTAAAGTAGTGCACTAAGGGCTCTGGTCTAAAGTAGTGCACTAAGGGCTCTGGTCTAAAGTAGTGCACTAAGGCTCTCTGGTCTAAAGTAGTGCACTAAGGGGCTCTGGTCTAAAGTAGTGCACTAAGGGCTCTCTGGTCTAAAGTAGTGCACTAAGGGCTCTGGTCTAAAGTAGTGCACTAAGGGCTCTCTCTGGTCTAAAGTAGTGCACTAAGGGCTCTCTGTCTTAAAGTAGTGCACTATGGGCTCTGGTCTAAAGTAGTGCACTAAGGGGGCTCTGGGTCTAAAGTAGTGCACTAAGGGCTCTCTGGTCTAAAGTAGTGCACTAAGGGCTCTGGGTCTAAAGTAGTAGTGCACTAAGGGCTCTCTGGTCTAAAGTAGTGCACTATGGGCTCTCTGGTCTAAAGTAGTGCACTATGGGCTCTGGTCTAAAGTAGTGCACTTAAGGGCTCTCTGGTCTAAAGTAGTGCACTAAGGGCTCTCTGGTCTAAAGTAGTGCACTAAGGGCTCTCTGGTCTAAAGTAGTGCACTATGGGCTCTGGTCTAAAGTAGTGCACTAAGGGCTACTGGTCTAAAGTAGTGCACTAAGGGCTCTCTGGTCTAAAGTAGTGCACTAAGGGCTCTGGTCTAAAGTAGTGCACTAAGGGCTCTCTGGTCTAAAGTAGTGCACTATGGGCTCTGTCTAAAGTAGTGCACTAAGGGCTCTCTGGTCTAAAGTAGTGCACTAAGGGCTCTCTGGTCTAAGGAGTGCACTAAGGGCTCTGGGTCTAAAGTAGTGCACTAAGGGCTCTGGTCTAAAGTAGTGCACTAAGGGCTCTCTGGTCTAAAGTAGTGCACTAAGGGCTCTCTGGTCTAAAGTAGTGCACTAAGGGCTCTGGTCTAAATAGTGCACTAAGGCCTCTTCTCTAAAGTAGTGCACTAAGGGCTCTGGTCTAAAGTAGTGCACTATAGGCTCTGGTCTAAAGTAGTGCACTAAGGGCTCTCTGGTCTAAAGTAGTGCACTAAGGGCTCTCTGGTCTAAGTAGTGCACTAAGGGCTTGGTCTAAAGTAGTGCTCTAAGGCTCTGGTCTAAAGTAGTGCACTATATAGGGAATAGGGTGCTGTTTGGGACGTGCACCTGCTTACATTCAGTCCATTAACCCACTAGATATTGACCCAATCATACATACACAGTACTGGATTGATAAGTAAATGTATTAACACTTTTTAATGTACGACCATGAGTTATTATAAACAAACACTGTCGAACGTGTTCTCCATGTCACATAGCAAACACATCGATCACATAGCAACACATTTCAAAACCCTCAAGTCGTTCTCTCTCATATGGGTATCATGTCAAAACCCTCATTATTTATCGGGGGTTCAAACTGAGAACGTCCTCTGGACACGGTCTCAAATGTCACTCCATTCCCTATATAGCGGACTACTTGTGTGCATAGGAAATAGAATGCCATTTGAAAACCCCCCGACCTTCCTTCCCTCTGCTCACACCATGGGTGTCCCACTTAAATCAGTCCCCCTCTCCAATTCTCCAACCTGACGTTAAAAAAACGTCGATCAGCATTTACCCACCAATGTTTCCCCACTACATCACTGGATAAAATGTACAGCACGAGACATCAATACCAACAGAGTCCTGAAGTAGCTCATATTCTGGATGGGAGAACTTTATACTGTTGGAATACAGTGCATCTAGAATAGCTTTATGGAGGGAACTGACTGAAGAGAGAGGGGAGAGAGAGAGAGAGAGAGAGAGGAGAGAGAGAGACAGAGACAGAGACAGAGACAGAGAGAGAGAGAGAGAGGAGAGAGGGGAGGGGAGAGAGAGAGAGAGAGAGAGAGACAAACAGAGACAGAGAGAGAGAGAGGAGAGACAGAGAGAGAGAGAGAGACTGTTGAGAGAGAGAGAGATTACATATCGAGAGAGAGAGAGGACATAATCGAGAGAGAGAGACATATCGAGAGAGAGAGACATATCGAGAGAGAGAGACATATCGAGAGAGAGACAGATCGAGAGAGAGAGACATATCGAGGAGACAAGAGAGAGATAGAGAGACAGAGAGAGAGAATAATAACATCTGCATAGTAAGCAGTAATTTACTTATTATTATTATTATTATTATTACTATTATTATTGTTGTGATTATTATTCTAAATAGTAGTGATACAGGTAGTAGGGGGGATGGTAATGGTATCAGTTTAATGATGATGGATGGTGGTGGTAGTCCAGGTGATCAGGTGATCAGATTGCTGCTACTGCTGCTGCTTTCCTCTTCTCTAGCAGGTTCTTCAGGAAGAACTCACCTGGGAGAGGGGGGAGGGGGAGAGAGAGGGGGGGGGGAGAGGAGAGGAGAGGGAGGGGAGAGAGAGAGAGGAGGAGAGAGAGGAGGGGGGAGGAGGAGGAAGGGGGGGAGGGGAGAGGAGGAGGAGGGGGAGAGAGGGAGGAGGAGGAGAGGGGAGGAGGAGGAGAGGGAGGAGGGAGGGGGGAGAGAGGAGGGAGAGGAGGGGAGGGGGAGAGAGAGGAGGAGGGGGAGAGAGAGAGGAGGAGGGGGAGAGGAGGAGAGGAGGAGGAGGAGGAGGAGGAGGGAGAGAGGAGGAGGAGGAGGGGGAGAGAGGAGGGGGAGAGGGAGGAGGGGAGGAGGGAGGAGGAGGGAGGAGAGGGAGGAGGAGGGGGGAGGGAGGAGGGGGGGGGAGGAGGGGGGAGGAGGAGGGAGGGAGGAGAGAGAGGAGGATGGAGGGAGGAGGAGGAGGGGGAGGAGGAGCGAGAGAGAGAGAGAGAGAGGAGGAGGGGAAGAGGAGGGGAAGAGAGGAGGGAAGGGAGAGAGGAGGAGGAGGAGGGGGGGAGAGAGAGGGGAGGAGGGGAAGGGGATGGGGAGAGAGAGAGGAGAGAGGAGGGGGAGGAGGAGGGAGAGGGGGAGAGGAGGGGGAGAGAGGAGGGGGGGAGGAGGGGGGAGAGGAGGAGGAGGAGAGGGGGAGAGGAGGAGGAGGAGGAGGGGGAGAGGAGGAGAGGGGGGGAGAGAGAGGAGAGAGGGGGAGAGGAGGAGAGGGTAGAGGAGGGGGTAGAGGAGGAAGAGGAGGGGGAGAGGAGGAAGAGAGAGAGAGAATATTTTTATTTTAACTTCAAAGGACTGAGTTCATCTGAGTTTTTGTACGTTTCTAAGGAGGTGAATGAATCAACTGTGATTTGTAGTATCCATGTTTGTGTCTCCGTGTGTCATACCTGCTTTGTATGATGAGCGTACCAGGGGTCCGCTAGCTGTGTAGACGAATCCCATCTCTTTCCCCACCTTCTCCCAGTGGCCAAACATCTCCGGGGTTACATACTCCTCCACCTATACACACACACACACACACACACACACACACACACACACACACACACACACACACACACGGTTATTCGGACCTGAGATCCTGCTGGCTGTGTGGTCAGCTGTGAACTGAGATCCTGCTGGCTGTGTGGTCAGCTGTGAACTGAGATCCTGCTGGCTGTGTGGTCAGCTGTGAACTGAGATCCTGCTGGCTGTGTGGTCAGCTGTGAGTGTGTTCTGTACCTTGAGGTGGCGTTTGGTGGGCTGCATGTACTGGCCCAGTGTTACGCAATCCACTCCTGCCTCCCTCAGCTCTGTGGACAACAACACTGGGGGTTACAAATATATAATATACCATATCCGTTGGTCAGTCTCTCCCCGACGTGTGTGTGTGTGTGTGTGTGTGTGTGTGTGTACCGGTCAGGGTGTTATAGATCTGTTGGTCAGTTTCTCCCAGACCCAGCATGATAGAGGTCTTGGTGAGGATGTCCGGTTTGACCGCCTTGGCGTGACGCAGGACATTCAGGGATTGGTCGAAGTTCGCCCGCGGGTCACGCACCTGTCTGAGGGTTCAAAGGTCATAGAACAATTATTTACAAAGAAAATATAATTATTAATTATCCAACGATCATACAGTAAGTCATGGAGTACTGTATGTGAACAATATATTCAGACTATGTATCTGGCGTCTAGCTCCCAAATGGCACCCTAGTCCCTATGAAGTGCACTACTTTTGACCACGCCAAATGGCACCCTATGCCCTATGAAGTGCACTACTTTTGACCACGTCAAATGGCGCCCTATGAAGTGCACTACTTTTGACCACGCCAAATGGCACCCTATGCCCTATGAAGTGCACTACTTTTGACCACGTCAAATGGCACCCCTAGTCCCTATGAAGTGCACTACTTTTGACCACGTCAAATGGCACCCCTAGTCCCTATGAAGTGCACTACTTTTGACCACGCCAAATGGCACCCTATGCCCTATGAAGTGCACTACTTTTGACCACGTCAAATGGCGCCCTATGAAGTGCACTACTTTTGACCACGTCAAATGGCACCCCTAGTCCCTATGAAGTGCACTACTTTTGACCACGCCAAATGGCACCCTATGCCCTATGAAGTGCACTACTTTTGACCACGTCAAATGGCGCCCTATGAAGTGCACTACTTTTGACCACGCCAAATGGCACCCTATGCCCTATGAAGTGCACTACTTTTGACCACGTCAAATGGCACCCCTAGTCCCTATGAAGTGCACTACTTTTGACCACGCCAAATGGCACCCTATGCCCTATGAAGTGCACTACTTTTGACCACGTCAAATGGCGGCCTATGAAGTGCACTACTTTTGACCACGCCAAATGGCACCCCTATGCCCTATGAAGTGCACTGCTTTTGACCACGTCAAATGGCGACCCTGCCCCTATGAAGTGCACTACATTTGACCGCGCCAAATGGCACCCTATGCCCTATGAAGTGCACTACTTTTGACCACGCCAAATGGCACCCTATTCCCTATGAAGTGCACTACTTTCGACCAGAGCCCACTGTGAAAGCTATTTCCTGGAATAGACACCGTCACACTCCTGTTTGTTGTTTCTATCAAGATAGTGCTTCAGAGAGGAAGGGGCGTTCTGATGCCACCTGCTGGTCAGAGTTGGTACCACAGCCTCTTAACAAAGACGGTTCCTTCAGACCAGTTCACCCTCTGTCTCATTCCCACCCCCACCTGGTGGACAGGATGTGTACTGCACCCTGGCTGGAAATATACGCTTTACTGGGGGAATTCACAAAGAAAATACAATTGAAGTAGCCTGAAATCCGGAACCTGTTGTGTTAACATTCCACTCCTTGTACTCTGTGTCATGATGGTAGAAACAGACTGGTAACCAGGCTACAGTTGAAGGTGTTTCCTTTCACAGGTTCAACAGTAGAAGAGGTCAGGGGAGAGAGAAAAGCTGAGGAGAAATAGCCTGATGGACCGGACAGACAGGTAGAGGAGGGAGAGGTATTCTGACACCAGACAGGTAGAGGAGGGAGAGGTATTCTGACACCAGACAGACAGGTAGAGGAGGGAGAGGTATTCTGACACCAGACAGGTTGAGGAGGGAGAGGTATTCTGACACCAGACAGACAGGTAGAGGAGGGAGAGGTATTCTGACACCAGACAGACAGGTAGAGGAGGGAGAGGTATTCTGACACCAGACAGACAGGTAGAGGAGGGAGAGGTATTCTGACACAGACAGACAGAGGTAGAGGAGGGAGAGGTATTCTGACACCAGACAGACAGGTAGAGGAGGGAGAGGTATTCTGACACCAGACAGACAGGTAGAGGAGGGAGAGGTATTCTGACACCAGACAGACAGGTAGAGGAGGGAGAGGTATTCTGACACCAGACAGACAGACAGGTAGAGGAGGGAGAGGTATTCTGACACCAGACAGACAGGTAGAGGAGGGAGAGGTATTCTGACACCAGACAGACAGGTAGAGGAGGGAGAGGTATTCTGACACCAGACAGACAGGTAGAGGAGGGAGAGGTATTCTGACACCAGACAGACAGGTAGAGGAGGGAGAGGTATTCTGACACCAGACAGACAGGTAGAGGAGGGAGAGGTATTCTGACACCAGACAGACAGGTAGAGGAGGGAGAGGTATTCTGACACCAGACAGACAGGTAGAGGAGGGAGAGGTATTCTGACACCAGACAGACAGGTAGAGGAGGGAGAGGTATTCTGACACCAGACAGACAGGTAGAGGAGGGAGAGGTATTCTGACACCAGACAGACAGACAGGTAGAGGAGGGAGAGGTATTCTGACACCAGACAGACAGACAGGTAGAGGAGAGAGAGGTATTCTGACACCAGACAGACAGGTAGAGGAGAGAGAGGTATTCTGACACCAGACAGACAGGTAGAGGAGGGAGAGGTATTCTGACACCAGACAGACAGGTAGAGGAGAGAGAGGTATTCTGACACCAGACAGACAGGTAGAGGAGGGAGAGGTATTCTGACACCAGACAGACAGACAGGTAGAGGAGGGAGAGGTATTCTGACACCAGACAGACAGGTAGAGGAGGGAGAGGTATTCTGACACCAGACAGACAGGTAGAGGAGGGAGAGGTATTCTGACACCAGACAGACAGGTAGAGGAGAGAGAGGTATTCTGACACCAGACAGACAGGTAGAGGAGGGAGAGGTATTCTGACACCAGACAGACAGGTAGAGGAGGGAGAGGTATTCTGACACCAGACAGACAGGTAGAGGAGGGAGAGGTATTCTGACACCAGACAGACAGGTAGAGGAGGGAGAGGTATTCTGACACCAGACAGGTAGAGGAGGGAGAGGTATTCTGACACCAGACAGACAGGTAGAGGAGGGAGAGGTATTCTGACACCAGACAGGTAGAGGAGGGAGAGGTATTCTGATTGTAGCGAAGGGCCCTTTTTGACCAGGGTCCCTACCAGTGTATCCATGTCCCCCCCAGAGGGCACCCTATTCTCTATGGGCCGGGGTGATGAAATGTAGTGCACTGTGTAGGGAATAGGGTGCGTGTAAGGGTCAGGGCCTGTACCTCTGCAGCTCGCGTACTGTCTCCACATTGTGGGCGTAAACGTCCAGCCCTGATTGGGCGATTTTCTCCACTGCTGCCAGGTCGCCTCGGAAATCAGGGGTCAGACATTCCACCATGATCCGAGAGTTCCTGGGTGGAAAAACAACAACATTTTATTCATAAGACAAAGTAGTTTAATAAGTCATTCATATACACTACCAGTCAAAGGTTTCAAGGGTTTTTCTTTATTTTTACTATTTTCTACAAAGCTGTCATCAAGGCAAAGGGTGGCTGCTTTGAAGAATCTCAAATATAAAATCTATTTTGATTTGTTTAACCCTTTTTTGGTTACTAAATTATTCCATATGTGTTATTTCATAGTTTTGATGTCTTCACTATTATTCTACAATGTAGAAAATAGTACAAATAAAGAAAAACCCTTGAATGAGTAGGTGTGTCCAAACTTCTGACTGGTACTGTATATCTGGACAAACGGAGACAGACAGATTCATGGATGGCTGGATGAAAGGATGAATGAATGATGGATGGATGGCTGGATGGCTGGATGAAAGGATGGATGGATGAATGAATGAATGAATGAATGAATGAATGGATGAAAGAATGGATGGATGGATGGATGGATGAATGAATGAATGAATGGATGGATGAATGAATGGATGGATGAATGGATGGATGAATGAATGAATGGATGGATGAGTCCCAGGTGTTTACCTCTCCTTCAGGTTGGAGACAGTCTTGGCAAAGTGCTGCGCCCCTCCGTCAGCAATATCTGGCAAACACAATGATCTATTAATCAATCAGTTGATGGGCAGGTCATCAATTCACTGATGTGGGCACCAGTCAGCCTAGATTCACATCAACAACAGGCAATCAGAGGAACCATTTCATTGGACTGTGTACACCATGTGTGTCCTGTGGATATGACAAATAAACTGGAACTTAACTTGAAGTGGAGAGGGAAGAATGGATCAACAGACAGAGGTAGAGAGATAGATAGATCATGAGAGAATTAAATAGTTATTTGAGTCAGTACCGTCTCTGTCAAAGGAGGTTAGCACCACATAGTCCAGACAGGAAGAGACAGAGTGATAGAAACAGATAAACAGAGAGAGAGAAAGTCATAGATAAACAGAGAGAGAGAAAGTCATAGATAAACAGAGAGAGAGAAAGTCATAGATAAACAGAGAGAGAGAAAGTCATAGATAAACAGAGAGAGAGAAAGTCATAGATAAACAGAG
>CM072220.1:5067047-5096683 GCA_036851935.1 Coregonus suidteri
AGAGGAGGGGGAGAGAGAGAGAGAGGAGGGAGAGAGAGAGAGAGAGAGAGAGAGATAAGAGGAGGAGAAATAGAGAGAGAGAAATAGACAGAGAGAGAGAGAGAGAGAGAGAGAGAGAGAGAGACAGAGAGACAGAGACAGAGAGAGAGAGAGAGAGAGAGAGAGAGAGAGAGAGAGAGAGAGAGAGACAGAGAGAGAGAGAGAGATAAGAGGAGGAGAAATAGAGAGAGAGAGACAGAGAGAGAGAGATAAGAGGAGGAGAAATAGAGAGAGAGAGAGAGAGAGCGAGAGAGAGAAATAGACAGAGAGAGAGAGGGAGAGAGAGACAGAGAGACAGAGAGACAGAGAGAGAGAGAGAGAGAGAGAGAGAGAGAGAGAGAGAGAGAGAGAGAGAGAGAGAGAGAGACAGAGACGTCAGTAACACTATACTTCATAATATGTGAAGAACTCATCAGCATGTCTACAGTCTTCCATTGGTGTTGTACCAGTATATGTGACCTGTAGTAGATACAGCGCCTTCGGAAAGTTCAGACCCCTTGACTTTTTCCACATTGTTACGTTACAGCCTTATTCTAAAATGGATGAAAGAAATACAAATCCTCAGCAATCTACACACAATACCCCATAATGACAAAGCAAAAAACTGGTTTTAGACATTTTTGCAAATGTATTACAAATTAAAAACAGAAATACCTTATTTACATAAGTATTCAGACCCTTTGCTATGAGACTCGAAATTGAGCTCAGGTGCATCCTGTTTCCATTGATCATCCTTGAGATGTTTCTACAACTTGATTGGAGTCCACCTGTGGTAAATTCAATTGATTGGACATGATTTGGAAAGGCACACATCTGTCTACATAAGGTCCCACAGTTGACAGTGCATGTCAGAGCGAAAACCAAGCCATGAGGTTGAAGGAATTGTCCGTAGAGCTCCGAGACAGGATTGTGTCGAGGCACAGATCTGGGGAAGGGTACCAAAACATTTCTGCAGCATTGAAGGTCCCCAAGAACACAGTGGCCTCCATCATTCTTAAATGGAAGAAGTTTGGAACCACCAAGACTCTTCCTAGAGCTGGCCGCCCGGCCAAACTGAGCAATCGGGGGAGAAGGGCCTTGGTCAGGGAGGTGACGAAGGGCCTTGGTCAGGGAGGTGACCAAGAACCCGATGGTCACTCTGACAGAGCTCCAGAGTTCCTCTGTGGAGATGGGAGAACCTTCCAGAAGGACAACCATCTCTGCAGCACTCCACCAATCAGGCCTTTATGGTAGAGCTCCTGAGTGGCGCAGTGGTCTAAGGCACTGCATTGCAGTGCTAACTGTGCCACTAGAGATCCTGGTTCGAATCCAGGCTCTGTCGCAGCCGGCCGGCCGCGACCGGGAGACTCATGGGCGGCGCACAACTGGCCCAGCGTCGTCCAGGGAAGGGGAGGGAATGGCCGGCAGGGATGTAGCTCAGTTGATAGAGCATGGTGTTTGCAACGCCAGGGTTGTGGGTTCGATTCCCACGGGGGGCCAGTATAAAAAAAATATGTATTCACTAACTGTAAGTCGCTCTGGATAAGAGCGTCTGCTAAATGACTAAAATGTAAATGTAAATGTAGAGTGACCAGACAGAAGCCACTCCTCAGTAAAAGGCACATGACAGCCCGCTTGGAGTTTGCCAAAAGTCATCTAAAGACTCTCAGACCATGAGAAACAAGATTCTCTGGTCTGATGAAACCAAGATTGAACTCTTTGGCCTGAATGCCAAGTGTCACATCTGGAGGAAACCTGGCACCATCCCTACGGTGAAGCATGGTGGTGGCAGCATCATGCTGTGGGGATGTTTTTCAGCGGCAGGGACTGGGAGACTAGTCAGGATCGAGGCAAAGATGAACGGAGCAAAGTACAGAGAGATCCTTGATGAAAACCTGCTCAGGACCTCAGACTGGGGCGAAGGTTCACCTTCCAACAGGACAACGACCCTAAGCACACAGCCAAGACAACGCACAAGTGGCTTCGGGACAAGTCTCTGAATGTCCTTGAGTTGCCCAGCCAGAGCCCAAACTTGAACCCAATCGAACATCTCTGGAGAGACCTGAAAATAGCTGTGCAGCAACGCTCCCCATCCAACCTGACAGAGCTTGAAAGGATCTGCAGAGAAGAATGGGAGAAACTCCCCAAATACAGGTGTGCCAAGCTTGTAGCGTCATACCCAAGAAGACTCCAGGCTGTAATCGCTGCCAAAGGTGCTTCAACAAAGTACTGAGTAAAGGGTCTGAATACTTATGTAAATGTTATATAAAAAAAAATATTAGAAAATAATAATACAATTGCTAAAAAAACAACAACAACTGTTTCTGCTTTGTCATTATGGGGTATTGTGTGTAGATTGATGAGGGGGAAAAAAAACAATTTAATCTATTTTAGAATAAGGCTGAAACGTAAGAAAACGTGGAAAAAGGTCAAGGGGTCTGAATCCTTTCCCGAAGGCGCTGAGTATATCACTGAGTGTGTGTGTCCTATATCTGTGTGTGTGTTTACGGCAGTGTGTGTGTCCTATATGTGTGTGTGTGTGTGTGTGTTTACGGCAGTGTGTGTCCTATATGTGTGTGTGTGTTTACGGCAGTGTGTGTGTCCTATATGTGTGTGTGTGTGTGTGTGTTTACGGCAGTGTGTGTGTCCTATATGTGTGTGTGTGTGTGTTTACGGCAGTGTGTGTGTCCTATATGTGTGTGTGTGTTTACGGCAGTGTGTGTGTGTCCTATATGTGTGTGTGTGTGTGTGTGTGTGTTTACGGCAGTGTGTGTGTCCTATATGTGTGTGTGTGTGTGTTTACGGCAGTGTGTGTGTCCTATATGTGTGTGTGTGTGTGTGTGTGTTTACGGCAGTGTGTGTGTCCTATATGTGTGTGTGTGTCCTATGTGTGTGTGTGTGTGTGTGTGTTTACGGCAGTGTGTGTGTCCTATGTGTGTGTGTGTGTGTGTGTGTTTACGGCAGTGTGTGTGTGTGTGTGTGTTTTTTTACGGCAGTGTGTGTGTGTGTGTGTGTGTGTGTGTGTTTACGGCAGTGTGTGTGTCCTATATGTGTGTGTGTGTTTACGGCAGTGTGTGTGTCCTAATGTGTGTGTGTGTGTGTGTGTTTACGGCAGTGTGTGTGTCCTATATGTGTGTGTGTGTGTGTGTGTGTTTACGGCAGTGTGTGTGTCCTATATGTGTGTGTGTGTGTGTGTGTTTACGGCAGTGTGTGTGTGTGTGTGTGTGTTTACGGCAGTGTGTGTGTCCTATGTGTGTGTGTGTGTGTGTGTTTACGGCAGTGTGTGTGTCCTATATGTGTGTGTGTGTGTGTGTTTACGGCAGTGTGTGTGTGTGTGTGTGTTTACGGCAGTGTGTGTGTCCTATGTGTGTGTGTGTGTTTACGGCAGTGTGTGTGTGTGTGTGTGTTTACGGCAGTGTGTGTGTGTGTGTGTGTTTACGGCAGTGTGTGTGTCCTATATGTGTGTGTGTCCTATATGTGTGTGTGTGTTTACGGCAGTGTGTGTGTCCTATATGTGTGTGTGTGTGTGTGTGTGTGTGTTTACGGCAGTGTGTGTGTCCTATATGTGTGTGTGTGTGTGTGTGTGTGTGTTTTACGGCAGTGTGTGTGTCCTATATGTGTGTGTGTCCTATGTGTGTGTGTGTGTGTTTACGGCAGTGTGTGTGTCCTATATGTGTGTGTGTGTGTGTGTGTGTGTGTGTTTACGGCAGTGTGTGTGTGTCCTATATGTGTGTGTGTGTGTGTGTGTTTACGGCAGTGTGTGTGTCCTATGTGTGTGTGTGTGTTTACGGCAGTGTGTGTGTGTGTGTGTGTGTTTACGGCAGTGTGTGTGTCCTATGTGTGTGTGTGTGTGTTTACGGGCAGTGTGTGTGTGTGTGTGTGTGTTTACGGCAGTGTGTGTGTCCTATATGTGTGTGTGTGTGTGTGTGTTTACGGCAGTGTGTGTGTCCTATATGTGTGTGTGTGTTTACGGCAGTGTGTGTGTCCTATATGTGTGTGTGTGTGTGTGTGTGTTTACGGCAGTGTGTGTGTGTCCTATATGTGTGTGTGTGTGTGTTTACGGCAGTGTGTGTGTCCTATATGTGTGTGTGTCCTATATGTGTGTGTGTGTGTGTGTTTACGGCAGTGTGTGTGTGTCCTATATATGTGTGTGTGTGTGTGTTTACGGCAGTGTGTGTGTCCTATATGTGTGTGTGTGTGTGTTTTACGGCAGTGTGTGTGTCCTATATGTGTGTGTGTGTGTGTTTACGGCAGTGTGTGTGTCCTATATGTGTGTGTGTGTGTGTTTACGGCAGTGTGTGTGTCCTATATGTGTGTGTGTGTGTGTGTGTTTACGGCAGTGTGTGTGTCCTATATGTGTGTGTGTGTGTGTTTACGGCAGTGTGTGTGTCCTATATGTGTGTGTGTGTGTGTTTACGGCAGTGTGTGTGTCCTATATGTGTGTGTGTGTGTTTACGGCAGTGTGTGTGTCCTATATGTGTGTGTGTGTGTGTTTACGGCAGTGTGTGTGTCCTATATGTGTGTGTGTGTCCTATATGTGTGTGTGTGTGTGTGTGTGTGTTTACGGCAGTGTGTGTGTCCTATATGTGTGTGTGTCCTATATGTGTGTGTGTGTGTTTACGGCAGTGTGTGTGTCCTATATGTGTGTGTGTGTGTGTGTGTGTTTACGGCAGTGTGTGTGTCCTATATGTGTGTGTGTCCTATATGTGTGTGTGTGTGTGTGTGTGTTTACGGCAGTGTGTGTGTCCTATATGTGTGTGTGTGTGTAGTAGTAAACTCACCATGATAGTGGCTGTAGCTGTACCGTGCTCTCCTCCTCCCCAACACTCACCGATGTTAGGACACCTGGCCTCCTCACACACCTAGACACATTTACATTTACATTTTAGTCATTTAGCAGACGCTCTTATCCAGAGCGACTTACAGTTAGTGAGTGCATACATTATTTTTTTCATACCCCCCGTGGGAATCGAACCCACAACCTATCAACTGAGCTACATCCCTGCCGGCCATTCCCTCCCCTACCCTGGACGACGCTGGGCCAATTGCACGCCGCCCCATGGGTCTCCCGGTCGCGGCCGGCTACGACAGAGCCTGGATTCGAACCAGGATCTCTAGTGGCACAGCTAGCACTGCGATGCAGTGCCTTAGACCACTTCGCCACTCGGGAGACACACGACAACACTATAACCAAAAACACTTGAATAGGTCCTCTAGTTACGATTTGGTTTGCATGACACACACACACTCACACTCACCACACACACACACACACACACACACACACACACACAAAGAACAACAACTCACCGTGTGCAGGTTGAGGTCTCTCAGTGTGTTCTTCAGCTTGTTGTAGTTCTTGCCAATAGGAATCTCTGTTTTCAGCCATGGGGGAAGTCTCAGCCTATCACAACACAACAGTCACGCATACATTGGTTAGTGAATTTACATACATCCATCCATTGGTTAGTGAATTTACATGGTCCTGTGTTCAACTGACTTGAGTGGTTTTCTTTTTTACTGGGTTTAGGGTTTCAACCAGGATTTCTGGAAAATCTGGGAATTTGGGGGAATATTGCTATCATTTTGCAGCCCCCTGTGTTCAATCTACTGTCTCGGAAATGACTAATTTTGCTGGTGAGGAGTGAGTTCAAGGTATTGACAGTCATGAATAGATGAAAGCTTTGGGTCCAATCACAGTCACACTGTGAACCAGGTGAGGTACAGCTGGCTGCATATTACATCATGACTGAGCTGATCAGAAAGCTGATCTTTTGACCCTCGTTCAAACAGGATAAGCCTTGATGGAGACAGCCAACACATTTAAAGATACTTATTCAAGCTTAACTTAACCTGATTTTAAGTTAGTAGGACTGGTAAACAAACAAGACTACATTTTTTTAGTACACGTGACTTTGCTAGCTAACTAGGCAATCAGATCCACAGTCCCAAATGACCCCCTATTCCCGATATCTGGACCAGAGTCAAAAGTAGTGCACAATTTAGGAAGCAACGTACATATCTACAGTTGAAGTCGGAAGTTTACATACACTTAGGTTGGAGTCGTTAAAACTCGTTTTTTTTCGACCACCCTACACATTTCTTGTTAACAAACTATAGTTTTGGCAAGTCGGTTAGGACATCTACTTTGTGCGTGACACAAGTAATTTTTCCAACAATTGTTTACAGACAGATTATTTCACTTATAATTCACTGTATCACAATTCCAGTGGGTCAGAAGTTTACATACACTAAGTTGACTGTGCCTTTAAACAGCTTGGAAAATTCCAGAAAATGATGTCATGGCTTTAGAAGCTTCTGATAGGTTAACTGACATCATTTGAGTCAATTGGACGTGTACCTGTGGATGTATTTCAAGGCCTACCTTCAAACTCACTGCCTCTTTGCTTGACATCATGGGAAAATCAAAAGAAATCAGCCAAGACTGCAGAAAAAAAATTGTAGACCTCTACAAGTCTGGTTCATCCTTGGGAGCAATTTCCAAATGCCTGAAGGTACCACGTTCATCTGTACAAAAAATAGTACGCAAGTATAAACACCATGGGACCACGCAGCCGTCATACCGCTCAGGAAGGAGACACGTTCTGTCTCGTAGAGATGAACGTACTTTGGTGCGAAAAGTGCAAATCAATCCCAGAACAACAGCAAAGGACCTTGTGAAGATGCTGGAGGAAACAGGTACAAAAGTATCTATATCCACAGTAAAACGAGTCCTATATTGACATAACCTGAAAGGCAGCTCAGCAAGGAAGAAGCCACTGCTCCAAAACTGCCATAAAAAAGCCAGACTACGGTTTGCAACTACACATGGGGACAAAGATCATACTATTTGGAGAAATGTCCTCTGGTCTGATGAAACAAAAATAGAATGACCATTGTTATGTTTGGAGGAAAAAGGGGGTGGCTTGCAAGCCTAAGAACACCATCCCAACCGTGAAGCACGGGGGTGGCAGCATCATGCTGTGGGGGTGCTTTGCTGCAGGAGGGATTGGTGCACTTCACAAAATAGATGGCATCATGAGGAAGGAAAATTATGTGGATATATTGAAGCAACATCTCAAGACATCAGTCAGGAAGTTAAAGCTTGGTCGCAAATGGGTCTTCCAAATGGACAATGACCCCAAGCATACTTCCAAAGTTGTGGCAAAATGGCTTAAGGACAACAATGTCAAGGTATTGGAGTGGCCATCACAAAGCCCTGACCTCAATCCTATAGAACATTTGTGGGCAGAACTGAAAAAGTGTGTGTGAGCAAGGAGGCCAACATACCTGACTCAGTTACACCAGCTCTGTCAGGAGGAATGGGCCAAAATTCACCCAACTTATTGTGGGAAGCTTGTGGAAGGCTACCCAAAACGTTTGACCCAAGTTAAACAATTTAAAAGGCAATGCTACCAAATACTACTTGAGTGTATGTAAACATCTGACCCACTGGGAATGTGATTAAATAAATAAAAGCTTAAATAAATAATTCTCTCTACGATTATTCTGACATTTCACATTCTTAAAATAAAGTGTTGATCCTAACTGACCTAAGACGGGGAATTTTTACTAGGATTAAATGTCAGGAATTGTGAAAAACTGAGTTTAAATGTATTAGGTTAAGGTGTATGTAAACTTCCGACTTCAACTATATATATATTTATAACTATATATAAAGGAACCTATATTCCCCACCTCTCTCCCTTCTGTCTCTTCAGGTTACCCCTGTACTCCTCCCAGTTGTTCTTCTCAGACAACTCCCCAGATATAAAGTCTTGGAGGTCGGGCCCGTCATCGGCCAGCTCCTTCTTGCGGTCCTTCTGTGTCTGTGCCTGGGATGACCTGGCGGCTGTGGTCACTCCGCTGGCGGCGTACACCTACCCACGGACCGGATAGGAATTATCAACAATGAGGACAGTCGTTATCGCTCGGACAAATGGAGTCGAATGTCAACAAGAAATGTGTGACATCAAGCACAAGATAACTTTTCTAGCTAGTAAGCTACTCCTTCGTATCTGCTTGGATAAACAAATCGTATTAGCTAACTACGCATGATGCCTCTTCTAACTAAGTAACCCAAGGCCAAGGAGGACCTAATCAGTTAGCGACCTAGTTATGTTAGCATTAGCCATGCTTAGCTAACTAGTATAAACATTGGAAACAAAAGGAGCCATTTCAGTGATATGGTTGCAGTCTGGTTCAAGTAGATGTACTTACATGTGGGTTGCATTTGGGACTTAGCCACAGGTGGTTGCTGGAGAAACGACCCGCAATAAAACAACTTTGTTTGACCAAAGCCATGACTTTACCCGACTAACGTCAGCTAGCGTCTGTCATTGACAACGTTTCTCTGGGAGCGATTACTTAGGCCTGGAATAAAAAATTGTATTTCGTCCGTCACTTAATTAATAAATTGATCTCGAACCTTTTATATCCACATTTATTCTAAAAAAAACGATGTTCTTTCTCGGGAGAAAATAAGTATAATGTATCGCAATATTTTTGCTCATTAATTGTTTGGTTACGTCTGATAAACGTGAAGCAGCGTGATGGTGTCAGCACGTACGAAGACTACAATAACGTGCTGACGTCCTTCCGTCCTCCTTTCCTCTACTACCGGCGAGGTAAGAAATGGTGGAAGACTTTTCTATCGCAGAAAATCAAACTCCATCTATGTTCCTCGATATCTAAAACGCGTAATTTTTTCACCATTACGAATTTGCTATATGTATGTTGAAGTTGCGCAATTGTTATTTCCTCCCAAAACCCGTCCATATAACTATATAATAGTTTGTTTTGCCACCGACCCCTATTCAAGGCCGCAATCCCCATGCCTTCATATCCGTCATTTTAGTAGCCAGGGCAACGTGAATAATGCTCGATGTGTGTAGCAATGTAACGTTTTGTCTCGTATGACATGGTCGCAATATTTCAGACCCGTTTCATTTTAAATGTCTAGTCTATACAAGTTGTTCGCCATGGGGGATAGTGGTCATGACTCGCTATCTGACTGGCTAGTTAGCTAGCTGCTAACGTTGCCTTCTGCGTTTTATTAACGTTTTAATACTCTACGGTTTCATTTGGACAGTCGACTGTATGTACCTAATACCGTATTCTATGGCATTTTGTCAACAACGAGCTAACTGAATATGACAGCGGTGCAGCACACACTCGTGATATTGCTAGTTAGCTAATTAAAGTAGTTAAACTTGCCCTGAAATCCCCAGTCCTCTAGGTAACGTTAGTTGGCAAACATTTTGTATTGCAATCGCCAACTCCACCTAATTTTACTATCTGTCCACCCCCCAGAATGAAGACCATTCTCAGTAACCAGACTGTGGATATCCCCGACGGTGGTAAGCTCCGCTATCTACTTGTTTAAAAACCGAACCCATCCAACATGTTGATAACCGTGAATCTATCAATAAACGAATCCGTTTTTAACCAGACCAGAGTGAAATGTTTACCTGCCTTGCATAGTAAGTTATTGGTTCAGCCCCCAGAAAAGGACTAAACTAACTTAAATCCATTATGTTGGTAATGGAATGGTAATTTACTGTAGCTGGTTCTAATCCCCGAGCCGACTAGGTGAAAAATCTGTCGATGTGCCCTTGAGCAAGGCACTTAACCCTAATTGCTCCTGTAACTCGCTCTGGATAAGAGCGTCTGCTAAATGACTAAAAAGAAAAAGAACTGTAGTCGGTCTCTGGCTGGCAACCTCAGAGTTATCGCTGGAGCCTGTCTCCATCAATCCAGCATTTTAGCCTGACTATAGTCTTTTTTTTTATTTAATGGCATATATTGTAGTGACATGGTTAAGATTGTCTAGCTAGTTACTGGTTCAGTGTTGCTGGTGCCTGTGTCTGTCTAACTCCTGTTGTCTCTGCCGTGCCCCAGTCGAGGTGAGGTTGAAGGGGCGGACTGTGATCGTCAAGGGTCCCCGGGGGGTTCTCCGTAGGGAGTTCAACCACATCAACCTGGAACTCAGCCTGCTGGGCAAGACCCACAAAAAGGTATGGAGACGTATATAGAAATGCCTATATAAATAAGAGGTATAGAAATGCTTTAATGCACTGTACTCATCAATTCATATAGGCCCAATATAGGCTGTATCTCAAATCAATTAGAAAATATTATTATTTTCTGGTGCTTCTAAATTTCATGCTACCAAATACTTTTAAAACAATGTAGAGTCCTGATCATACCGTTGCTCTCTTTCTGGAGTGAACTGCACTTAGTAACTATTTGTGGTGACGCTTAGTGGTTAAGAGCGTTGTGCCGGTAACCGAAAGGTCGCTGGTTCTAATCCCCGAGCCGACTAGGTGAAAAATCTGTCTGTGCCCCTTTAGCAACCCTAATTGCTCCTGTAAGTCGCTCTGGTTAAGAGCGTCTGCTAAAATGACTGAAATGTAAAAATGCTGGTTTGGTGAAATAAACTGCATCCTATAGAACTGATTGGTGTAGTGAAGGGTTCCTAACTGATAGTTCTGGGGGTGTAGTGAAGGGTTCCTAACTGATAGTTCTGGGGGTGTAGTGAAGGGTTCCTAACTGATAGTTCTGGGGGTGTAGTGAAGGGTTCCTAACTGATAGTTCTGGGGGTGTAGTGAAGGGTTCCTAACTGATACTTCTGGGGGTGTAGTGAAGGGTTCCTAACTGATAGTTCTGGGGGTGTAGTGAAGGGTTCCTAACTGATAGTTCTGTGGGTGTAGTGAAGGGTTCCTAACTGATAGTTCTGGGGGTGTAGTGAAGGGTTCCTAACTGATAGTTCTGTGGGTGTAGTGAAGGGTTCCTAACTGATAGTTCTGGGGGTGTAGTGAAGGGTTCCTAACTGATAGTTCTGGGGGTGTAGTGAAGGGTTCCTAACTGATCGTTCTGGGGGTGTAGTGAAGGGTTCCTAACTGATAGTTCTGGGGGTGTAGTGAAGGGTTCCTAACTGATAGTTCTGGGGGTGTAGTGAAGGGTTCCTAACTGATAGTTCTGGGGGTGTAGTGAAGGGTTCCTAACTGATAGTTCTGGTGGTGTAGTGAAGGGTTCCTAACTGATAGTTCTGGTGGTGTAGTGAAGGGTTCCTAACTGATAGTTCTGGGGGTGTAGTGAAGGGTTCCTAACTGATAGTTCCTGGGGGTGTAGTGAAGGGTTCCTAACTGATAGTTCTGGGGGTGTAGTGAAGGGTTCCTAACTGATAGTTCTGGGGGTGTAGTGGTGAAGGGTTCCTAACTGATAGTTCTGGGGGTGTAGTGAAGGGTTCCTAACTGATAGTTCTGGGGGTGTAGTGAAGGGTTCCTAACTGATAGTTCTGGGGGTGTAGTGAAGGGTTCCTAACTGATAGTTCTGGTGGTGTAGTGAAGGGTTCCTAACTGATAGTTCTGGTGGTGTAGTGAAGGGTTCCTAACTGATAGTTCTGGGGGTGTAGTGAAGGGTTCCTAACTGATAGTTCTGGGGGTGTAGTGAAGGGTTCCTAACTGATAGTTCTGGGGGGTGTAGTGAAGGGTTCCTAACTGATAGTTCTGGGGGGTGTAGTGAAGGGTTCCTAACTGATAGTTCTGGGGGTGTAGTGAAGGGTTCCTAACTGATAGTTCTGGTGGTGTAGTGAAGGGTTCCTAACTGATAGTTCTGGGGGTGTAGTGAAGGGTTCCTAACTGATAGTTCTGGGGGTGTAGTGAAGGGTTCCTAACTGATAGTTCTGGGGGTGTAGTGAAGGGTTCCTAACTGATAGTTCTGGGGGTGTAGTGAAGGGTTCCTAACTGATAGTTCTGGGGGTGTAGTGAAGGGTTCCTAACTGATAGTTCTGGTGGTGTAGTGAAGGGTTCCTAACTGATAGTTTCCTGGGGGTGTAGTGAAGGGTTCCTAACTGATAGTTCTGGTGGTGTAGTGAAGGGTTCCTAACTGATAGTTCTGGGGGTGTAGTGAAGGGTTCCTAACTGATAGTTCTGGGGGTGTAGTGAACTAAATTGTATCTCTCCTCTCTGTGTTCCAGCTGCGTGTGGATAAATGGTGGGGCAACAGGAAGGAGCTGGCTACGGTCAGAACCATCTGCAGTCACGTCCAGAACATGATTAAGGGAGTCACCATGGTGAGTGTTGACCCGTCTGTCAGCGCCGGCGGTTGGTTAGACCCACTGTGTGTGTGTCTCTCTAAGTGTGTTTCAGTTAGGTTAGCCCAATTCCAGGAACTTTCGATAAATTCCCTGGTTTTCCTGAAATCCTGGATTGGAGGATTCCCGGAATCAGGAGGGAACAAGAAGGAAATCCGGCGTCCAACCAGAATTTCTGGAAAACCCAGGGAATTTCTTGAAAGTTCCCGGAAAATATTGCAGCCCCTAGTCTGTGTTTCAGCGTGTGTGTTGTCAACGCTGTTTGACCACCCTGGCTGCTTGTTGCAATATCAGACATTTACATTTTTAGTCATTTAGCAGACGCTCTTATCCAGAGCGACTTACATGAGCAATTAGGGTTAAGTGCCTTGCTCAAGGGCACATCGACAGATTTTTCACCTAGTCGGCTCGGGGATTAGAACCAGCGACCTTTCGGTTACTGGCACAACGCTCTTACCCACTAAGCTACCTGGCACAAGACAAATACTACTAGGAAGTTAAGTGGCTGGTGGTAGTATGGTCCTGGCGTATATTAGATGCACATTTCCATCCCAAAGCTGTTTCGTATGAGCAGATCATTTGCGTCATCTTCGTTTGCGTGTGACCCCCTTTGTCGACTCTAGAACGCTCTCTCCTTTCTTCAGGGTTTCTGTTATAAGATGCGCTCTGTGTATAACCCTCTCTCTCTCTCTCCTTTCTTCAGGGTTTCCGTTACAAGATGCGCTCTGTGTATAACCCTCTCTCTCTCTCTATTCTTCAGGGTTTCCGTTACAAGATGCGCTCGGTGTATGCCCATTTCCCCATCAACGTTGTGATGCAGGAGAGTGGCGCTCTGGTGGAGATCAGGAACTTTCTGGGGGAGAAGTACATTCGCCGCGTCCGCATGAGACAGGGTGAGTCTGAGACGGGGGCAGGGCTGTGTTTGAGTCAGGGTTTTCCGTTAGCCGTTAATAATCGGCTTTTGACCATTTTAAAAATGAAAAGCCGGTAAATAAAACTGCCCCCCGGGGCCAATTGTCTGGGAGAAGAGAGAAGTCCCATTGCAAAGTAATGCTTTTTAGCCTCTTGACTGATGGAAATAATTTGACTGGTCATGCTTATCGGTCTATAGGTTCATTTGCGTAATTTAGTGGAATTAAATTGGCGCGTGTGTTTTCTTCAGTCGTAATGTTTATCATACAGAGCCTTTGAGAGGAACATCTGTCAGACGGCGTGCGAGGCTCCTCAAACTGCTCTTTAGTTGCCGGTGGAGTGAAATCTGTAATCACGATCGTGCTCTGAAAGGCTGGTTACGGCACACATCAACTCCCATCAACTCCCAGACTCCCTAAACCCCGTGTCGATTTGCATAAGGCCCCAACGGATCCACAGACGACGCAATCTCAATCGCTCTCTCCGCACTGCCCTCAACCACCTAGATAAGAGGGAATACCTGTGTGAGTGTTCTGTTCATTGACTACAGCTCAAGTGTTCAACACCCGTCGTCACCAAGCTTAGGACTCTGGGTCTGAACACCTCCCTGTGCAACAGGATCCTGGACTTCCTGACGGGCCGACCCCAGGTGGTGAGGGTAGGCTGACCCTCAACACGGGGGGGCCCCACAGGGTTGTGTGCTTAGCCCCCCCTCCTGTACTCCCTGTTCACCCACAACGCACGACTCCCAACACCATCAAGTTTGCGGACGACACGATGGTGGTAGGACTCATCACCGGCGACGATGAGACAGCCTACAGGGAGGTCAGAGACCTGGCGGTGTGGTGCCGGGACAACAACCTCTCCCTCAACGTCATTAAGACCAAGGAGCTGATCCCGGACTGCAGGAAACGGGGCGAGCACGTCCGCATCGACTGGGCTGCAGTGTAGTGGGTCGAGAGCTTCAAGTTCCTCGGTGTCCAAAGACATAAAATGGTCCACTCACACGCGCCCCGTCGTGAAGAAGGCAAGACAGCGCCTCTTCCCCCTCGGGAAGTTGAAAAGGTTTGGCATGGGCCCTCAGATCCTCAAAAGTTCTACAGCTGCACCATCGAGAGCGTCATGACTAGCCGCATTACTGCCTGGTATGGCAACAGCACCGCCCTGGATCGCACGGCGCTACAGAGGGTGGTGCGGACAGCCCAGTACATCACTCTGGGCAGAGCGCCCTGCCATCCGTGGTAGGAAGGCTCAGAAAATCGTTAAAGACTCCAACCACCCAAGCCATAGACTGTTCTCTCTGCTTCCGCATGGCAAGCGGTACCAGTGTATCAAGTCTGGCACCAACAGGCTCCTGAACAGCTTCTATCCCCAAGCCATAAGACTGCTAAATGACTAACAGAATGGCTCCAGGACTATCTGAGTTGACCCTAGTATTTTAGTTTTGCACTGTCTCCATGCACGCTGACAGGGCTCTACACACGGACACATATAACATGCATTCACGTTTATACAGACTACACCCACTCCCATACAATCATATACGCTGCTGCTACTCTGTTTATCATATATCCTGATGCCTAGTCACCTGACCCCTATACATATCTACCTCCATCACTACATCACAACACATATGCAGGGATACCTACCCCCTAGACCCTACCCCCTAGACCCTACCCCCTAGACCCTACCCCCTAGACCCTAGACCCTACCCCCTAGACCCTACCCCCTAGACCCTACCCCCTACCCCTAGACCCTACCCCCTAGACCCTACCCCCTAGACCCTACCCCCTAGACCCTACCCCCTAGACCCTACCCCTAGACCCTACCCCCTAGACCCTACCCCCTAGACCCTACCCCCTACCCCCTAGACCCTACCCCCTAGACCCTACCCCCTAGACCCTACCCCCTAGACCCTTACCCCCTAGACCCTACCCCCTAGACCCTAGACCCTACCCCCTAGTTCAGTAAAGGAATCGTCTGTAGAACCCCAGAGCTTGGCAATGCTCTGACTTCAGCCTGATTCCAATGCAGAGATGCCCGGCTGACGGTCTCCTCCTTACCATCCCTCTTGTCTCCTCCCTCCCTCAGGTGTGTCCTGCGCAGTGTCTGCAGCCCAGAAGGACGAGTTGATTCTGGAGGGGAACGATATTGAGCTGGTGTCTAACTCTGGTGAGGCTACACGCACTGCAGGGTCCATACATCGCTACACCACTCCTCAGGGTCCATACATCGCTACACCACTCCTCAGGGTCCATACATCGCTACACCACTCCTCTGGGTCCATACATCGCTACACCACTCCTCAGGGTCCATACATCGCTACACCACTCCTCAGGGTCCATACATCGCTACACCACTCCTCAGGGTCCATACATCGCTACACCGCTCCTCTGGGTCCATACATCGCTACACCACTCCTCAGGGTCCATACATCGCTACACCGCTCCTCTGGGTCCATACACCACTCCTCAGGGTCCATACATCGCTACACCACTCCTCAGGGTCCATACATCGCTACACCACTCCTCAGGGTCCATACATCGCTACACCACTCCTCAGGGTCCATACATCGCTACACCACTCCTCAGGGTCCATACATCGCTACACCACTCCTCAGGGTCCATACATCGCTACACCACTCCTCAGGGTCCATACATCGCTACACCACTCCTCAGGGTCCATACAT
Source organism: Coregonus suidteri (assembly GCA_036851935.1). Taxonomy (NCBI): domain Eukaryota; kingdom Metazoa; phylum Chordata; class Actinopteri; order Salmoniformes; family Salmonidae; genus Coregonus; species Coregonus suidteri. The sequence continues at coordinate 5,082,764 of CM072220.1, forward strand.
CACTACACCACTCCTCTGGGTCCATACATCGCTACACCGCTCCTCTGGGTCCATACATCGCTACACCGCTCCTCTGGGTCCATACACCACTCCTCAGGGTCCATACATCGCTACACCACTCCTCTGGGTCCATACATCGCTACACCACTCCTCTGGGTCCATACATCGCTACACCACTCCTCAGGGTCCATACATCGCTACACCGCTCCTCAGGGTCCATACATCGCTACACCACTCCTCTGGGTCCATACATCGCTACACCACTCCTCAGGGTCCATACATCGCTACACCACTCCTCAGGGTCCATACATCGCTACACCACTCCTCTGGGTCCATACATCGCTACACCACTCCTCAGGGTCCATACACCACTCCTCAGGGTCCATACACCACTCCTCAGGGTCCATACATCGCTACACCACTCCTCAGGGTCCATACATCGCTACACCACTCCTCAGGGTCCATACATCGCTCCTCAGGGTCCATACACCACTCCTCAGGGTCCATACATCGCTACACCACTCCTCAGGGTCCATACACCACTCCTCAGGGTCCATACATCGCTACACCACTCCTCAGGGTCCATACATCGCTACACCACTCCTCAGGGTCCATACACCACTCCTCTGGGTCCATACATCACTATACCAATCCTCAGGGTCCATACATCGCTACACCGCTCCTCAGGGTCCATACATCACTACACCACTCCTCAGGGTCCATACACCACTCCTCTGGGTCCATACATCGCTACACCGCTCCTCTGGGTCCATACATCGCTACACCACTCCTCTGGGTCCATACATCGCTACACCGCTCCTCTGGGTCCATACATCGCTACACCACTCCTCAGGGTCCATACATCGCTACACCACTCCTCAGGGTCCATACATCGCTACACCACTCCTCAGGGTCCATACATCGCTACACCACTCCTCAGGGTCCATACATCGCTACACCACTCCTCAGGGTCCATACATCGCTACACCACTCCTCAGGGTCCATACATCGCTACACCGCTCCTCAGGGTCCATACATCGCTACACCACTCCTCAGGGTCCATACATCGCTACACCACTCCTCAGGGTCCATACATCGCTACACCACTCCTCAGGGTCCATACATCGCTACACCACTCCTCAGGGTCCATACATCGCTACACCACTCCTCAGGGTCCATACATCGCTACACCACTCCTCTGGGTCCATACATCGCTACACCACTCCTCTGGGTCCATACACCACTCCTCAGGGTCCATACATCGCTACACCACTCCTCAGGGTCCATACATCGCTACACCACTCCTCTGGGTCCATACATCGCTACACCACTCCTCTCTTTTCATTGTTTCTCTCTGATCTCTCCATCATGACACTGCACTGCTCTCTTTCACTCCAGGATCTAGGCACAACCTCAAGGTTGTAACTCCAATCCCCCGTGTCAACTGATTCCTCTCCTTGCCCAAGTGTGCATCGCAGGAACACAATTAGCTACGCGATATGGGTATCCTGCGTAGTTGAGTTCTCATTTCGGGGCTGCGCACGGTTATGTTCAGCGCCCCTCCCTGTGGGATGAACCCGGTTATGTTCAGCGCCCCTCCCTGTGGGATGAACACGGTTATGTTCAGCGCCCCTCCCTGTGGGAGGAACACGGTTATGTACAGCGCCCCTCCCCCCCTCCCTGTGGAGGAACACGGTTATGTTCAGCGCCCCCCCCCCCCCCCCCCTCCCTGTGGGATGAACACGGTTATGTTCAGCGCCCCTCCCTGTGGGATGAACACGGTTATGTTCAGCGCCCCTCCCTGTGGGATGAACACGGTTATGTTCAGCGCCCCTCCCTGTGGGAGGAACACGGTTATGTTCAGCGCCCCTCCCTGTGGAGGAACACGGTTATGTTCAGCGCCCCTCCCTGTGGAGGAACACGGTTATGTTCAGCACCCCCCCCCCCCCCCCCCCCCCCCCCCCTCCCTGTGGAGGAACACGGTTATGTTCAGCGCCCCTCCCTGTGGAGGAACACGGTTATGTTCAGCGCCCCTCCCTGTGGAGGAACACGGTTATGTTCAGCGCCCCTCCCTGTGGAGGAACTGTGGATGAACACGGTTATGTTCAGCGCCCCTCCCTGTGGGATGAACACGGTTATGTTCAGCGCCCCTCCCTGTGGAGGAACACGGTTATGTTCAGCGCCCCCCCCCCCCCCCCCCCCCCCCTCCCTGTGGAGGAACACGGTTATGTTCAGCGCCCCTCCCTGTGGAGGAACACGGTTATGTTCAGCGCCCCTCCCTGTGGAGGAACACGGTTATGTTCAGCGCCCCTCCCTGTGGAGGAACACGGTTATGTTCAGCGCCCCTCCCTGTGGAGGAACACGGTTATGTTCAGCGCCCTCCCTGTGGAGGAACACGGTTATGTTCAGCGCCCCTCCCTGTGGAGGAACACGGTTATGTTCAGCGCCCCTCCCTGTGGAGGAACACGGTTATGTTCAGCGCCCCTCCCTGTGGAGGAACACGGTTATGTTCAGCGCCCCTCCCTGTGGGATGAACACGGTTATGTTCAGCGCCCCTCCCTGTGGATGAACCCGGTTATGTTCAGCGCCCCCTCCCTGTGGATGAACACGGTTATGTTCAGCGCCCCTCCCTGTGGATGAACACGGTTATGTTCAGCGCCCCTCCCTGTGGAGGAACACGGTTATGTTCAGCGCCCCTCCCTGTGGAGGAACACGGTTATGTTCAGCGCCCCTCCCTGTGGATGAACACGGTTATGTTCAGCGCCCCTCCCTCCCTCCCTGTGGAGGAACACGGTTATGTTCAGCGCCCCTCCCTCCCTCCCTGTGGAGGAACACGGTTATGTTCAGCGCCCCTCCCTCCCTGTGGAGGAACACGGTTATGTACAGCGCCCCTCCCTGTGGATGAAGCCATTCGCCCCTCCCTGCTGTCAGCCATTTGCCCACTACGTTTAGTGCTCCGGTCCATAGCAGTTGGTTTCCAAACATGCGTCAGTCTCTTAATCCCATCACTGTCCCAGACACTCTCCACCCCTAGACCTGTCCCTGTGTATTCCACCTAGAATGTACCCTCTGTCCTCTCCAGTCTGAGGACCTAGTGTGTGTGTTCTAGAATAGATCTGTTATGCCTCTCTTCCCTTTGCTTCTCCCTCTACTTTACGTCTTACAACATCACCGTGTGATTCTAGAATGTTCCGACTGTGGTTCTAGAATGTTCCGACTGTGGTTCTAGAATGTTTCCGACTGTGATTCTAGAATGTTCCGACTGTGGTTCTAGAATGTTTCCGACTGTGATTCTAGAATGTTGTGATTCTAAACTGTATGGTCTCTCCTCATACTATAACCAGACTGTCAATCCAGAGTGGTAGTGATGCTGTCTGTCCCCTAACCTCCCTTCTCTCTTCCTCAACTCCTTTCCCTTTTCATTTCTCTCCTTCCCTCCTTTATATTCTGCTCCCTTCCTCAACCTCCTTTTTCAGCTCTCCTATCTCTTTCTCCTCTTCTCTCCTCTTTCTCCCCTTCTCTCCCTCTCCTTGTCCTCCTCTCCCTCTCCTCTCTTTCTCCCCTTCTCTCCCTCTCCTTGTCCTCCTCTCCCTCTCCTAACTGCTTGCCTATATATTGACCTGTGCCCCTTGACCCCTGTGTGACCCTCCAAGCTGTGTCATGCTGCTCACCACCCCAGCCTCTCTCTCCTCTCTTCCAGCCGCTCTCATCCAGCAAGCCACCACAGTCAAAAACAAGGATATCAGAAAGTTCTTGGACGGTATCTATGTGTCTGAGAAGGGCACGGTCGTCCAGAAGGAGGATTAGAGGTTTGAATTAACTACCACCGAGTGTCTCTGTCAGTCTGTCGCTCAGCACTGTGCTATGACTCCCCCACGCCACCAGGGGGAGCCCCTCGTCTCTGTCCAACTTACGTCCGCTTTGTGTTTTTTGTTGCTACACTCTGGCTGTGGCCCAATAGCACCCTAATCCCCTATATAGTGCACTACTTTAGACCAGAACCCTATGGGGTTGGTAGTGTACTATGTAGGGATGAGGGTGCCATGAGGGTCGTTCGCTCTCTGTCGTTCACCGTGGGGGGGGGGGGGGAAAGTCCATGTTTTTTTTTGTTTTTTTTTTTCTCTTTCATAATTTCTCATCTCAAAGGGTTGTCTGTCTCCGTCCCTGATTCCAATTGTGCAAATCCCACATGGCCACCCTGTTCCCTATGTGGTGCACACCCACAGCCCCTTTGGTCAATACCAGAGCTCTGTATAGAGAGTAGGGTGGCATCTCCCTGTTAGCTAATAGAGAACCATTAACAGCCAGGTCATGTTTAGTATAGGGAGTAGGGTGGCATCTCCCTGTTAGCTAATAGGGAACCATTAACAGCCAGGTCATGTTTAGTATAGGGAGTAGGGGGGCATCTCCCTGTTAGCTAATAGGGAACCATTAACAGCCAGGTCATGTTTAGTATAGGGAGTAGGGTGGCATCTCCCTGTTAGCTAATAGGGAACCATTAACAGCCAGGTCATGTTTAGTATAGAGAGTAGGGTGGCATCTCCCTGTTAGCTAATAGGGAACCATTAACAGCCAGGTCATGTTTAGTATAGGGAGTAGGGTGGCATCTCCCTGTTAGCTAATAGGGAACCATTAACAGCCAGGTCATGTTTAGCATCTTGATGTACACCCCCCCAATGTCAATCAATGCATGTTTTAATGTTGCACTTTTAAAACCTTTTTTTTTATTTTTTATGCTAGAATCTTTAACACGGAATGCATGCAAAGCTTTAACCGACTTAAAGAAATTATAACCCTGTAACCTACGTTATGGTGCACTTAATGGATGTTATGGAGGTACATATTACAGCCCTTTAGTTTGAACTTGTTCTCTCTCTCCTTGTTCTCTCTCTCTCTCCTTGTTCTCTCTCTGTCTCTCTCTCTCTCTCTGTGTCTCTCTCTGTCTCTCTCTCTCTCTGTGTCTCTCTCTCTCTCTGTCTCTCTCTCTGTCTCTCTCTCTGTCTCTCTCTCTGTCTCTCTCTCTCTGTCTCTCTCTCTCTCCTCTTGTCTCTCTCTCTCTCCTCTTCTTGTCTCTCTCTCTCTCCTCTTGTCTCTCTCTCTCTCTCTCTCTGTCTCTCTCTCTCTGTCTCTCTCTCTCTCTCTCTCTCTCTGTCTCTCTCTCTCTCTCCTCTTGTCTCTCTCTCTCTCCTCTTGTTCTCTCTCTCTCTCCCTCCATCCCTCTCTTCCAGCTGCTCTGATCCAACAAGCCACCACGGTCAAGAAGAAGGACATCAGGAAGTTCCTGGATGGGATCTACGTCAGTGAGAAGACCACTGTGGTGGAACAGACGGACGAATAACTGAGGCAGATCATCTACATCTCTGGAACTCACTATTGACCAATAAAAATCCCTCCCCTTTTTCAATGACACTCACATCCTGTCTCTGTGGTTCTTATGGGATGGTTCATGTAGTTTTAATAACCAAGCTGGTATCAACTATTTAAAAAAAAAATCGATACAATTATTTGAAACAAATTTAATTTGGCCTTTTACTTCTATAGCCCATAGAAACACGTTGAATAACACAAACGGCATTCTGTATTTTTTTGGGGGGGAATAAGATTGTCTGCCCTATATCTAGAAGAAATAAGCAGGCTCTGGATATACTTTTTTTAATTACACATTTAACCCCTTTTTTGGGGTGGGGGGGGGGGATACCGGGTTACTTTCAGACAAGTCCCCACCATCTAGAACGTTCAAAGGCGGATGCGGTTGATTGAGATGCAGCCCATACAGAAAGGGTGAGACCGAGTCTGCGTCTCTCACATGGATAGGCAGACCATTCCATTAAAAATGGCGCTCTTTTATTTTTTTTATTTCACCTTTATTTAACCAGGTAAACCAGTTGAGAACAAGTTCTCATTTACAACTGCGACCTGGCCAAGATAAAGCAAAGCAGTGCGATAAAAAACAACAACACAGAGTTACATATGGGGTAAAACAAAACAAAAATAAAAAAAATACAACAGAAATACAATTAATTTGTGCAAATTTAGCAAGTTATGGAGGTAAGGCAATAAAATAGGCTATAGTGCAAAATAATTACAATTTAGTATTAACACTGGAATGATGTGCAAGAGATGATGTGCAAATAGAGATACTGGGGTACAGATGAGCAAAATAAATAACAATATAGGGATGAGGTAGTTGGGCGGGCTAATTTCAGATGGGCTGTGTACAGGTGCAGTGATCGGTAAGGTGCTCTGACAACTGATGCTTAAAGTTAGTGAGGGAGATAAGTGTCTCCAGCTTCAGAGATTCTGCTCTATAGGAGAAAGCCCTGCCTCCAGCTGTTCGCTTAGTAATTCTAGGGGCCAATAAGGAGGCCTGCGTCTTGTGACCTGTAGCGTACGTGTAGGTATGTACGGCAGGACCGAATCGGAGAGATAGGTAGGAGCAAGCCCATGTAACGCTTGCATGCAAGTGGAGATTATGTTTCCTATCTTCACCACCTGGGGGGCGGCCCGTCAGGAAGTCCAGGACCCAGTTGCACAGGTCGGGGTTCAGACCCAGGGCCTTCGAGCTTGATGATGAGCTTGGAGGATAAGATAGTGTTGAATGCTGAGCTATAGATAATGAACGGCATTCTTACATAGGTATTCCTCTTGTCAACCAATCATGTCAATGCGGAGCTTTACAGCGCTATAAGGAGCCCTCCACATTGTTATAAGATTTGGGAGGCACACAGCGATGCAATTTGGAGCTCGATTTGGACTCCGCAAGCCTCCAGAGGCTCCGCAATTGCGTCACACCCTCCGGACCACATTTCGGATCAAGCATTAATTGGCTTTACTCTACCAGGTCCGGAGCCTGCTGGTTTTCTGTTCTACCTGATAATGAATTGCACACACCTGGTGTCCCAGGTCTAAATCAGTACCTGATTAAAGGGGAACAATGACAAAAAAAAGCAGTGGAACTGGCTTTGAGGTTCAGAGTTGAGTTTCAGGGGTATGGCGAGTCCAACAGTTGTGGTTTCATCTCGCTGTGATATTCTCAGCTGGATTTAGAGCTTTCAACATTAAAAAAAATACTAAGTAATTTCATAGAATTGAAACAAGCATTTTCTCTTGGTCACAGACGGACAAATTGACTTTGTGCTTAAAGCTGAAATTGTAACGAGTCTGCACGCAATTTGAATGGTGTCTGCGCCACTCAGTGGACTTTTAGGAGAAAAGTCTGTCGTCAGTTATTTAAAATGGTACTAATATTGTACTAAACCCCTTGAATCAGTTTCCCGGCAACCGTGGAAGTCTAATTAGCATAAAGACATCTCCATAGAAACCGGTCTGTTTAATAAGCTAGAGATATCTACATGGTCGGCGTCTCAATCTACCGATATGAAAAATGTATGCACTCACTAACTGTAAATCGCTCTGGATAAGAGCGTCTGCTAAATGACTAAAATGTAAAAATGTCCAGATGGGGATAGTGCAGTGTGATGGCGATTGCATCGTCTGTGGATCTATTGGGACGGTAAGCAAATTGAAGTGGGTCTAGGGTGACAGGCAAGGTAGAGGTGATATTATCCTTGACTAGTCTCTCAAAGCACTTCATGACAGAGGTGAGTGCTACAGGGCGATAGTCATTTAGTTCAGTTACCTTTGCTTTCTTGGGTATAGGAACATAAAGATAGCATGCATTGGCCGGGAATCGAACCCGGGCCTCCCGCGAGTCCTTACGAATTAGAAGCTGTTGTGTGTCTGACGTAGCTAAAACCGCTAATGTAACAAAACGTAAAATGCTCGGATCAAATGCTGAAATGTAAAAGAAATTCACGAATCAGAAAAAGTAAATAAGGCTCAGATGAGTTGTTCCCGGGTGTTTGTTGTGGTTCGTTGTAATTCGGCTATTATCTTCGCCACCTCTTGCGTAAAACCTGCCACAGCGCCTCGGAGGGCATACGTGGCCATACATATATTGCATCCGTAGTGGTTTAGCACTACCATAGGGAATTAATGGGAAACGCTTTAGGGCTCTTTTTACGCGGGGTAACTGAACTAAATGACTATCGCCACACCATAACACCTCCTCCTCCGTTCTTTACGGTGGGAACTACACATGCGGAGATCATCCACACTGCGTCTCACAAAGACAAGGCGGTTGGAACCAAAAATCTCAAATTTGGACTCCAGACCAAAGGACACATTTCCACCAGTCTAATGTCCATTGCTTGTGTTTCTGGCCCAAGCCGGTCTTGGTTTTATCAAAGCATTGGTGGTTCAGTGGTAGAATTCTCGCCTGCCACGCGGGGGCCAGTCGCGTATAGCTGTAACAGCCGTTTTGTCGAAACAGCGCCACTGAATCAGTGTGTGGCCGAAAATATATTACATCCGTAGTGGTTTAGGACTACCATAGAGAATGAATGGGAAACGCTTTAGGGCTCTTTTTACGCGGGAGGCCGGGTTCGATTCCCGGCCAATGCATGAATTCTTTTTATTGCTGTACCCAAGAAAGCAAAGGTAACTGAACTAAATGACTATCGCCACACCATAACACCTCCTCCTCCGTGCTTTACGGTGGGAACTACACATGCGGAGATCATCCGTTTACCCACACTGCGTCTCACAAAGACAAGGCGGTTGGAACCAAAAATCTCAAATTTGGACTCCAGACCAAAGGACACATTTCCACCAGTCTAATGTCCATTGCTTGTGTTTCTGGCCCAAGCCGGTCTTGGTTTTTATCAAAGCATTGGTGGTTCAGTGGTAGAATTCTCGCCTGCCACGCGCGGGGGGGGGCCAGTCGCGTATAGCTGTAACAGCCGTTTTGTCGAAACAGCGCCACTGAATCAGTGTGTGGCCGAAAATATATTACATCCGTAGTGGTTTAGGACTACCATAGAGAATGAATGGGAAACGCTTTAGGGCTCTTTTTACGCGGGAGGCCCGGGTTCGATTCCCGGCCAATGCATGAATTCTTTTTATTGCTGTACCCAAGAAAGCAAAGGTAACTGAACTAAATGACTATCGCCACACCATAACACCTCCTCCTCCGTGCTTTACGGTGGGAACTACACATGCGGAGATCATCCGTTTACCCACACTGCGTCTCACAAAGACAAGGCGGTTGGAACCAAAAATCTCAAATTTGGACTCCAGACCAAAGGACACATTTCCACCAGTCTAATGTCCATTGCTTGTGTTTCTGGCCCAAGCCGGTCTTGGTTTTTATCAAAGCATTGGTGGTTCAGTGGTAGAATTCTCGCCTGCCACGCGGGGGCCAGTCGCGTATAGCTGTAACAGCCGTTTTGTCGAAACAGCGCCACTGAATCAGTGTGTGGCCGAAAATATATTACATCCGTAGTGGTTTAGGACTACCATAGAGAATGAATGGGAAACGCTTTAGGGCTCTTTTTACGCGGGAGGCCCGGGTTCGATTCCCGGCCAATGCATGAATTCTTTTTATTGCTGTACCCAAGAAAGCAAAGGTAACTGAACTAAATGACTATCGCCACACCATAACACCTCCTCCTCCGTCTTTACGGTGGGAACTACACATGCGGAGATCATCCACCCACACTGCGTCTCACAAAGACACGGCGGTTGGAACCAAAAAATCTCAAATTTGGACTCCAGACCAAAGGACACATTTTCCACCAGTCTAATGTCCATTGCTTGTGTTTCTGGCCCAAGCCGGGTCTTGGTTTTTATCAAAGCATTGGTGGTTCAGTGGTAGAATTCTCGCCTGCCACGCGGGGGCCAGTCGCGTATAGCTGTAACAGCCGTTTTGTCGAAACAGCGCCACTGAATCAGTGTGTGGCCGAAAATATATTACATCCGTAGTGGTTTAGGACTACCATAGAGAATGAATGGGAAACGCTTTAGGGCTCTTTTTACGCGGGAGGCCCGGGTTCGATTCCCGGCCAATGCATGAATTCTTTTTATTGCTGTACCCAAGAAAGCAAAGGTAACTGAACTAAATGACTATCGCCACACCATAACACCTCCTCCTCCGTTCTTTACGGTGGGAACTACACATGCGGAGATCATCATCCACACTGCGTCTCACAAAGACACGGCGGTTGGAACCAAAAATCTCAAATTTGGACTCCAGACCAAAGGACACATTTTCACCAGTCTAATGTCCATTGCTTGTGTTTCTGGCCCAAGCCGGTCTTGGTTTTTATCAAAGCATTGGTGGTTCAGTGGTAGAATTCTCGCCTGCCACGCGGGGGCCAGTCGCGTATAGCTGTAACAGCCGTTTTGTCGAAACAGCGCCACTGAATCAGTGTGTGGCCGAAAATATATTACATCCGTAGTGGTTTAGGACTACCATAGAGAATGAATGGGAAACGCTTTAGGGCTCTTTTTACGCGGGAGGCCCGGGTTCGATTCGATTCCCGGCCAATGCATGAATTCTTTTTATTGCTGTACCCAAGAAAGCAAAGGTAACTGAACTAAATGACTATCGCCACACCATAACACCTCCTCCTCCGTTCTTTACGGTGGGAACTACACATGCGGAGATCATCCACACACTGCGTCTCACAAAGACACGGCGGTTGGAACCAAAAATCTCAAATTTGGACTCCAGACCAAAGGACACATTTCCACCAGTCTAATGTCCATTGCTTGTGTTTCTGGCCCAAGCCGGTCTGGTTTTTATCAAAGCATTGGTGGTTCAGTGGTAGAATTCTCGCCTGCCACGCGGGGGCCAGTCGCGTATAGCTGTAACAGCCGTTTTGTCGAAACAGCGCCACTGAATCAGTGTGTGGCCGAAAATATATTACATCCGTAGTGGTTTAGGACTACCATAGAGAATGAATGGGAAACGCTTTAGGGCTCTTTTTACGCGGGAGGCCCGGGTTCGATTCCCGGCCAATGCATGATTCTCTTTTATTGCTGTACCCAAGAAAGCAAAGGTAACTGAACTAAATGACTATCGCCACACCATAACACCTCCTCCTCCGTTCTTTACGGTGGGAACTACACATGCGGAGATCATCCGTTTACCCACACTGCGTCTCACAAAGACACGGCGGTTGGAACCAAAAATCTCAAATTTGGACTCCAGACCAAAGGACACATTTTCACCAGTCTAATGTCCATTGCTTGTGTTTCTGGCCCAAGCCGGTCTTGGTTTTTATCAAAGCATTGGTGGTTCAGTGGTAGAATTCTCGCCTGCCACGCGGGAGGCCCGGGTTCGATTCCCGGCCAATGCATGCTATCTTTATGTTCCTATACCCAAAAAAGCAAAGGTAACTGAACTAAATGACTATCGCCACACTATAACACCTCCTCCTCCGTGCTTTACGGTGGGAACTACACATGCGGAGATCATCCGTTTACCCACACTGCGTCTCACAAAGACAAGGCGGTTGGAACCAAAAATCTCAAATTTGGACTCCAGACCAAAGGACAAATTTCCACCAGTCTAATGTCCATTGCTTGTGTTTCTGAGCCCAAGCCGGTCTCATCTCTTTATCAAAGCATTGGTGGTTCAGTGGTAGAATTCTCGCCTGCCACGCGGGAGGCCCGGGTTCGATTCCCGGCCAATGCATGAATTCTTTTTATTGCTGTACCCAAGAAAGCAAAGGTAACTGAACTAAATGACTATCGCCACACCATAACACCTCCTCCTCCGTGCTTTACGGTGGGAACTACACATGCGGAGATCATCCGTTTACCCACACTGCGTCTCACAAAGACAAGGCGGTTGGAACCAAAAATCTCAAATTTGGACTCCAGACCAAAGGACACATTTCCACCAGTCTAATGTCCATTGCTTGTGTTTCTGGCCCAAGCCGGTCTTGGTTTTTATCAAAGCATTGGTGGTTCAGTGGTAGAATTCTCGCCTGCCACGCGGGGGCCAGTCGCGTATAGCTGTAACAGCCGTTTTGTCGAAACAGCGCCACTGAATCAGTGTGTGGCCGAAAATATATTACATCCGTAGTGGTTTAGGACTACCATAGAGAATGAATGGGAAACGCTTTAGGGCTCTTTTTACGCGGGAGGCCCGGGTTCGATTCCCGGCCAATGCATGAATTCTTTTATTGCTGTACCCAAGAAAGCAAAGGTAACTGAACTAAATGACTATCGCCACACCATAACACCTCCTCCTCCGTTCTTTACGGTGGGAACTACACATGCGGAGATCATCCACACTGCGTCTCACAAAGACACGGCGGTTGGAACCAAAAATCTCAAATTTGGACTCCAGACCAAAGGACACATTTTCACCAGTCTAATGTCCATTGCTTGTGTTTCTGGCCCAAGCCGGTCTTGGTTTTTATCAAAGCATTGGTGGTTCAGTGGTAGAATTCTCGCCTGCCACGCGGGGGCCAGTCGCGTATAGCTGTAACAGCCGTTTTGTCGAAACAGCGCCACTGAATCAGTGTGTGGCCGAAAATATATTACATCCGTAGTGGTTTAGGACTACCATAGAGAATGAATGGGAAACGCTTTAGGGCTCTTTTTACGCGGGAGGCCCGGGTTCGATTCCCGGCCAATGCATGAATTCTTTTTATTGCTGTACCCAAGAAAGCAAAGGTAACTGAACTAAATGACTATCGCCACACCATAACACCTCCTCCTCCGTGCTTTACGGTGGGAACTACACATGCGGAGATCATCCGTTTACCCACACTGCGTCTCACAAAGACAAGGCGGTTGGAACCAAAAATCTCAAATTTGGACTCCAGACCAAAGGACACATTTCCACCAGTCTAATGTCCATTGCTTGTGTTTCTCTGGCCCAAGCCGGTCTCATCTTTTATCAAAGCATTGGTGGTTCAGTGGTAGAATTCTCGCCTGCCATTCAGTTACCTTTGCTTTCTTGGTACAGCAATAAAAAGAATTCATGCATTGGCCGGGAATCGAACCCGGGCCTCCCGCGTAAAAAGAGCCCTAAAGCGTTTCCCATTCATTCTCTATGGTAGTCCTAAACCACTACGGATGTAATATATTTTCGGCCACACACTGATTCAGTGGCGCTGTTTCGACAAAACGGCTGTTACAGCTATACGCGACTGGCCCCCGCGTGGCAGGCGAGAATTCTACCACTGAACCACCAATGCTTTGATAAAAACCAAGACCGGCTTGGGCCAGAAACACAAGCAATGGACATTAGACTGGTGAAAATGTGTCCTTTGGTCTGGAGTCCAAATTTGAGATTTTTGGTTCCAACCGCCGTGTCTTTGTGAGACGCAGTGTGGATGATCTCCGCATGTGTAGTTCCCACCGTAAAGAACGGAGGAGGAGGTGTTATGGTGTGGCGATAGTCATTTAGTTCAGTTACCTTTGCTTTCTTGGGTACAGCAATAAAAAGAATTCATGCATTGGCCGGGAATCGAACCCGGGCCTCCCGCGTAAAAAGAGCCCTAAAGCGTTTCCCATTCATTCTCTATGGTAGTCCTAAACCACTACGGATGTAATATATTTTCGGCCACACACTGATTCAGTGGCGCTGTTTCGACAAAACGGCTGTTACAGCTATACGCGACTGGCCCCCGCGTGGCAGGCGAGAATTCTACCACTGAACCACCAATGCTTTGATAAAAACCAAGACCGGCTTGGGCCAGAAACACAAGCAATGGACATTAGACTGGTGGAAATGTGTCCTTTGGTCTGGAGTCCAAATTTGAGATTTTTGGTTCCAACCGCCGTGTCTTTGTGAGACGCAGTGTGGATGATCTCCGCATGTGTAGTTCCCACCGTAAAGAACGGAGGAGGAGGTGTTATGGTGTGGCGATAGTCATTTAGTTCAGTTACCTTTGCTTTCTTGGGTACAGCAATAAAAAGAATTCATGCATTGGCCGGGAATCGAACCCGGGCCTCCCGCGTAAAAAGAGCCCTAAAGCGTTTCCCATTCATTCTCTATGGTAGTCCTAAACCACTACGGATGTAATATATTTTCGGCCACACACTGATTCAGTGGCGCTG
>CM072220.1:5097183-5114683 GCA_036851935.1 Coregonus suidteri
GGCTCTGCTAGCTTCCGGCTAGCTAATAGCCTGGGCCATAGCTGCTGTGGCTCTGCTAGCTGCCGGCTAGCTAATAGCCTGGGCCATAGCTGCTGTGGCTCTGCTAGCTGCCGGCTAGCTAATAGCCTGGGCCATAGCTGCTGTGGCTCTGCTAGCTGCCGGCTAGCTAATAGCCTGGGCCATAGCTGCTGTGGCTCTGCTAGCTGCCGGCTAGCTAATAGCCTGGGCCATAGCTGCTGTGGCTCTGCTAGCTGCCGGCTAGCTAATAGCCTGGGCCATAGCTGCTGTGGCTCTGCTAGCTGCCGGCTAGCTAATAGCCTGGGCCATAGCTGCTGTGGCTCTGCTAGCTGCCGGCTAGCTAATAGCCTGGGCCATAGCTGCTGTGGCTCTGCTAGCTGCCGGCTAGCTAATAGCCTGGGGCCATAGCTGCTGTGGCTCTGCTAGCTGCCGGCTAGCTAATATCCTGGGCCATAGCTGCTGTGGCTCTGCTAGCTGCCGGCTAGCTAATAGCCTGGGCCATAGCTGCTGTGGCTCTGCTAGCTGCCGGCTAGCTAATAGCCTGGGCCATAGCTGCTGTGGCTCTGCTAGCTGCCGGCTAGCTAATAGCCTGGGCCATAGCTGCTGTGGCTCTGCTAGCTGCCGGCTAGCTAATAGCCTGGGCCATAGCTGCTGTGGCTCTGCTAGCTGCCGGCTAGCTAATATCCTGGGCCATAGCTGCTGTGGCTCTGCTAGCTGCCGGCTAGCTAATAGCCTGGGCCATAGCTGCTGTGGCTCTGCTAGCTGCCGGCTAGCTAATATCCTGGGCCATATAGCTGCTGTGGCTCTGCTAGCTGCCGGCTAGCTAATAGCCTGGGCCATAGCTGCTGTGGCTCTGCTAGCTGCCGGCTAGCTAATAGCCTGGGCCATAGCTGCTGTGGCTCTGCTAGCTGCCGGCTAGCTAATAGCCTGGGCCATAGCTGCTGTGGCTCTGCTAGCTGCCGGCTAGCTAATAGCCTGGGCCATAGCTGCTGTGGCTCTGCTAGCTGCCGGCTAGCTAATAGCCTGGGCCATAGCTGCTGTGGGCTCTGCTAGCTGCCGGCTAGCTAATATCCTGGGCCATAGCTCGAATTATTAACTGCTTTATATTTACATTTATATTCACCAAGACCGGTATGATATTTACTTTTGAGTTATTTTGGGCATATCACTGCAGTGTCAAAGTGTCCTGAGAGACTAATGTGGACCACTACAACGTTTTAAAAACTGTCGTAGAGCCTCGCCTGGTTTGTACTTGTCTTGTTAATATTAAATCTAATATATTATGTAACACCCGTAGAATATAGATGTGTCATTTTTTTCATTACTGTTGGAATATAATTTCATTTTTTGTCACATGTTATAACATCTCAGAATCCTTCTAGGGGTACATCTCAATAGTGTGGTCTAAAATCCTTCTAGGGGTACATCTCAATAGTGTGGTCTAAAATCCTTCTAGGGGTACATCTCAATAGTGTGGTCTAAAATCCTTCTAGGGGTACATCTCAATAGTTTAGTATAATATCCTTCTAGGGGTACATCTCAATAGTGTAGTCTAAAATCCTTCTGGGGTACATCTCAATAGTGTGGTCTAAAATCCTTCTAGGGGTACATCTCAATAGTGTGGTCTAAAATCCTTCTAGGGGTACATCTCAATAGTGTGGTCTAAAATCCTTCTAGGGGTACATCTCAATAGTGTAGTCTAAAATCCTTCTAGGGGTACATCTCAATAGTGTGGTCTAAAATCCTTCTAGGGGTACATCTCAATCGTGTGGTCTAAAATCCTTCTGGGGTACATCTCAATAGTGTAGTCTAAAATCCTTCTAGGGGTACATCTCAATAGTGTGGTCTAAAATCCTTCTAGGGGTACATCTCAATAGTGAGGTCTAAAATCCTTCTAGGGGTACATCTCAATAGTGAAGTATAATATCCTTCTAGGGGTACATCTCAATAGTGAGGTCTAAAATCCTTCTAGGGGTACATCTCAATAGTGTCGTATAATATCCTTCTAGGGGTACATCAATAATGTCGTTTAATATCCTTCTAGCAGGTAGAGTATAATATTATTAATATTATACCATTTAGCAGACGCTTTTATCCAAAGCGACTTACAGTCATGTGTGCATACATTTTTACGTATGGGTGGTCCCGGGGATCGAACCCACTACCCTGGCGTTAAAAGCGCCATGCTCTACCAATTGAGCTACAGAGGACCCAGTCAAAAGTTTGGACACACCTACTCATTCCAGGGTTTTTATTAATTGTTTTACATTGTAGAATAATAGTGAAGACATCAAAACTATGCAATAACACATATCCACAATCACCCGACCTCAACCCAATTGAGATGGTTTGGGATGACTTGGACCGCAGAGTGAAGGAAAAGCAGCCAACAAGTGCTTATTTTTTTTATTTTTTTTTACTATTTTCTACAAAGCTGTCATCAAGGCAAAGGGTGGCTGCTTTGAAGAATCTCAGATATAAAATATATTTTGATTGTTTAACACTTTTTTGGTTACTACATGATTCCATATGTGTTATTTCATAGTTTTGATGTCTTCACTATTATTCTACAATATAGAAAATAGTAAAAAATAAAGAAAAACCCCTGAATGAGTAGGTGTGTCCAAACTTTTGACTCTTACTGTATATCTCCACTAATTTATGATTTTAACAAAAATATCTTCCCCACGTAGATCAAGAGACTGTATTTCAACCATAAACACAGAAAGAAACCACGTCGCGCCACAATACCAGTATTCAGTCGTCTATTATCAGCGAAAATCTTTACAAAATATAAACACTTCTGCCATTCTCTGGTCCATCAGTCAGAAGGGCTTAACTGTAGTTAGACTAGAAAGGTGCGGTCTCTCCGGTGAAACAGCATCTTTATCCTACAAGGTACATATTTACACGTCACACAGATTTACTGGGCCATCACTCCACACACACACACACACACACACACACACACACACACACACACACACACACACACACACACACACACACACACACAGTTATCATTCAGACATACAGACCTTCCAAACCCACAGCGCTAATATGATATAGGGATAGTAGATAGTAGATACTATTGTGTCCCAAAGGGCACCCTATTCCCTACATAGTGCACTACTTTAGTTGTCTCATAGTCAGAGGTCAAGGGTCAGAGGTTAGGGGTCACTTCCTGGCTTTGCCCTTGCCTTTGCCCTTTCCCTTCCCAGAATCCCCGGCTGTTGCCTTCTCCTTTTTGGGCTCCTTAGAGGGTTTGGCCTTCTTCTGCTGTGGAGGGGAGAGGAGAGGGGCGGGAGAAACAGGAGGAGGGGGGAGAGGGAAAACAGGGGGGAGGGAGAAAACAGGGGGGAGGGGGGAGAGGGAAACAGGGGGAGAGGGGCGGGAGAAACAGGGAGGAGGGGGGAGGGAGAAACAAGGGGAGGGAGAAAAACAGGGGGAGGGGGAGAGAGAAACAGGAGGGAGGGGGAGGGAGAAACAGGAGGGAGGGGGAAACGGGGGAGGGAGAAACAGGAGGGAGGGGGGAGGGGGAAACAGGAGGGAGGGGGAGGGAGAAACAGGAGGGAGGGGGGAGGGAGAAACAGGAGGGGAGGGGGAGGGAGAAACAGGAGGGAGGGG
This sequence comes from Coregonus suidteri, assembly GCA_036851935.1. Classification (NCBI taxonomy): domain Eukaryota; kingdom Metazoa; phylum Chordata; class Actinopteri; order Salmoniformes; family Salmonidae; genus Coregonus; species Coregonus suidteri. The sequence goes on from CM072220.1 coordinate 5,100,829, forward strand.
GAAACGGGGGAGGGAGAAACAGGAGGGAGGGGGGAGGGGGAAACAGGGGGAGGGAGAAACAGGAGGGGAGGGGGCGGGAGAAACAGGGGGGAGGGAGAAACAAGGGGAGGGAGATTCTCTCTCTCACACACACACACACACACACACACACACACTAAAGCATATACCCAAACACAGACACACACAGAGAGATTAACCCACTACAGGATAATAAACACAATATTTACCTTTTACTAAAAATATCATTAAGGTCTATATTTTCATAGAGACTATGTACATGGTTGGAGACACTTCCATTTGAATTCCAGTCCAGTCAGAAAGTTAACCAAATTCCAAATCCAAATTGTCTTCATTGAAAAGCATTGAGGAGAATTGGAATTAGAATGTCAGTCTACTTCCTGAATTGACTGGAATTTAAATGAAATCGACCCCAACCCTGACTATGTATTGGTTTACCAACGTTTCTCTATATATTTTTCAATAATTAAATTCTCACACCCAGGGGCTATTTAAATGAAATCAAATGTTATTGGTCGCATACACATATTTAGCAGATGTTATTGTGGGTGTAGTGAAATGCTTGGGTTCCTAGCTCCAACAGTGCAGTAGTATCTAACAATACACAACAATACACACGAATCTAAAAGTAGAAGAATGAATTAAGAAATATAGAAATATGTGAAGACAGACAGACAGACAGACAGACAGACAGACAGACAGACAGACTCACCTTCCCGCTAACTTTAGACCATGCGTATTCACAGTTTCTAGCGGTTGAAGTATTGCATTGCAGGAAGGCAAGTAGATTAGTATTTAGTGTAAATGTGGGATATGATGGACACGCTTATTCATAACAATAAAAAGGTTAATAACAAGATGCAATCATTTGCCGTTAGTGAAAATCAATTCATCTTTACATTCTAAAATAATTAGAAATAGGCATATAATATTGCAGAACAAAGCCTGATACTCGCCAAATATCCTATAGGCCTATAACAAGTTCGGATTGGCTACCATTCGTCCCATCTCTCATTTAATAGGACCCACTTCACAGTAGTAAATAGATCAGCTACAGTATTTCCAGCAGCCTATTTTGCTCTATATAGATGCAGGCAAGAGTGTGCAAGGCGGTATTGGATGTGTCACTGTCAGCTTGATTACTCATTCATAGGCTAGGTTGTAGCAACCTCATGATGGGTACATGGAAAATGTGAGTATCATGTAGTAGCCTAAACCTATCGATGTTACTTTGAGCTCGGTGAATGGAATATGAATGACTGTCATCCATTATGCTGTAATAGAAATGAGGCCCAGCTCATAAACAAAAATATCATCCTCCCTCATCTTTAAACGGAACCCGACCGTCACTGGTGGATACATCTCATTATTCTTAATCTTTGTTTGAATATTGGATGAGGTTTGATAACGTCAACCGCCTGTATTCAATTGGGGTGCGATGCTATGCTGCTAGCCTCATGCTATGAATATGCATAGCCATCTCAGATATTATTTTTTTTAGTCATTTTAGCAGACGCTCTTATCCAGAGTAAAATACCATATTTGGAGGAGGATTTGTTTTTTTGGGGGGAAGTATTACATTTTACAGATGTTGAAATCTGTCTCTTTGAGTGCATACATTTTCATACTGGCCCCCCCGTGGGAAACGAACCCACAACCCTGGCGTTGCAAGTGCCATGCTCTACCATATATAAAGTGTTTATTCTGAAATGTACCGGGATGTCACGTGTCCTACTTATACCAGTACACCCTGTAACAACTTAAGCATTACGAAACTTATATTCGATCAAATAAAAACCTCGCATAGCAAATAAGCCCTTTCATGTTTTTGTTGACCAAATTCGACAGTCTCTCATTGACCTCCGTACAAAAAACGACTTGCTTTGGGTTTTGGTGCGAAACAAAAGGAAGAAAACGCCACCTGCTGGAGGGGAGACAGATGTTCCGCCGAGTTGGGCCTTCCTCTTCCTCTTCCTCTCTCATCATACTTCGCGCCAAGGAAGGGGTTTTTCCAGAAGCTGCGCTGTCAACTAGTATCATCACAATCAATAAGAAAACTCCCTTATTTAGTTGATTATGGTAAGTCACGGCGTCTATGCATCGATTGTCCGAAATTCATCAACTCATTCCCCGGAGAAATAAAAACCAGTTTTTTGGTATTGCATGGGGGGGAATGGGACGTTTTGGCCATGTGTTAGCTAGCAGGCTAGCAGTGTGGATAAAAGCTAGTTAGCCAGCTAGACACCACCTCTAGTTGCCCTATTTGGTTATTTTAGTTGGATTTCTTAACTAGCTATCGTGCTCATGAAAAACAATGCATGTAGCTAACGAACTCGCTAGTCAGCTGTTTACATGGCAAACATGGAAAAAATGGCAGTCGTGTTGTCAATATTGACAACGAGTTATGGCAACAAGTGGCATTTTTACATGGGCAGATCATAAAGCTGATTAAGTTGACGGTACTTGAACTAGATACAGCATCTGGCCCTTGCCACATATCGTGCATGTGTAACTTTTCAATACGTCTTCAAATCAAATGTCATTTCACGTCTAAGGTTGATCCCAAATCACACCCTATTCTGATATATAGTGCACTACTTACTTTTAACCAGAACCCTATAGTGCACTATATAGGGAATAGGGTGCCAATGAGGCACAGTGGACTAATTTACCCTCTCCTTCTATTCTCAGGACATCAGGCGGTTCTTTGCACCAAGCAAACCAGCAGCGCAGAAATCATCTCAGAATGAAACCCTCAACACAGAGGAGGAGTCCAAGAAGAAGAAGAAGAAGAAATCCGTGTCAACTGACGAAGAAGTGAAGAAAAAGAAAATTGCGACCAAGGTATATATTTATATTATAATAAACCAGAGTCTTTAGTCAGTGAACTGGTCGGCGCTAGCTTCTATAGCCACAAAGTGCTAAACCTCGGCTATTTCTACAATCTCTTAACCCCAACCACACTGCTAAGCTTATGATTAGAATGACTGTGGTTATAATGACCGTGATGATGATGATGATGATGATGATGTGTTCCAGATCACCAGCCCCAAGGTGGAGGAGAAGAAGAAGAAGGACGGTGATAAAAAGAGAAAGAAGCGTGCTGTCATTGAGTCAGGTAATAATTCCGACTGCACCTCTGTAGGCCATTTAATGGTCATTGAGTCAGGTAATAATTCCGACTGCACCTCTGTAGGCCATTTAATGGTCATTGAGACAGGTAATAATTCTGACTGCACCTTTGTAGGCCATTTAATGGTCATTGAGTCAGGTAATAATTCCGACTGCACCTCTGTAGGCCATTTAATGGTCATTGAGTCAGGTAATAATTCTGACTGCACCTCTGTAGGCCATTTAATGGTCATTGAGTCAGGTAATAATTCCGACTGCACCTCTGTAGGCCATTTAATGGTCATTGAGTCAGGTAATAATTCCGACTGCACCTCTGTAGGCCATTTAATGGTCATTGAGTCAGGTAATAATTCCGACTGCACCTCTGTAGGCCATTTAATGGTCATTGAGACAGGTAATAATTCCGACTGCACCTCTGTAGGCCATTTAATGGTCATTGAGTCAGGTAATAATTCCGACTGCACCTCTGTAGGCCATTTAATGGTCATTGAGTCAGGTAATAATTCCGACTGCACCTCTGTAGGCCATTTAATGGTCATTGAGTCAGGTAATAATTCCGACTGCACCTCTGTAGGCCATTTAATGGTCATTGAGTCAGGTAATAATTCCGACTGCACCTCTGTAGGCCATTTATGGTCATTGAGTCAGGTAATAATTCCGACTGCACCTCTGTAGGCCTGCATTGAGTCTCTGTAGGCCATTTAATGGTCATTGAGTCAGGTAATAATTCCGACTGCACCTCTGTAGGCCATTTAATGGTCATTGAGTCAGGTAATAATTCCGACTGCACCTCTGTAGGCCATTTAATGGTCATTGAGTCAGGTAATAATTCCGACTGCACCTCTGTAGGCCATTTAATGGTCATTGAGTCAGGTAATAATTCCGACTGCACACCTCTGTAGGCCATTTAATGGTCATTGAGTCATGTATAATTCCGACTGCACCTCTGTAGGCCATTTAATGGTCATTGAGTCAGGTAATAATTCCGACTGCACCTCTGCCATTTAGGCCATTTAATGGTCATTTAATGAGTCATTGGTCAGGTAATAATCCGACTGCACCTCTGTAGGCCATTTAATGGTCATTGAGTCAGGTATAATTCTGACTGCACCTCTGTAGGCCATTTAATGGTCATTGAGTCAGGTAATAATTCCGACTGCACCTCTGTAGGCCATTTAATGGTCATTGAGTCAGGTAATAATTCCGACTGCACCTCTGTAGGCCATTTAATGGTCATTGAGTCAGGTAATAATTCTGACTGCACCTCTGTAGGCCATTTAATGGTCATTGAGTCAGGTAATAATTCTGACTGCACCTCTGTAGGCCATTTAATGGTCATTGAGTCAGGTAATAATTCTGACTGCACCTCTGTAGGCCATTTAATGGTCATTGAGTCAGGTAATAATTCTGACTGCACCTCTGTAGGCCATTTAATGGTCATTGAGTCAGGTAATAATTCTGACTGCACCTCTGTAGGCCATTTAATGGTCATTGAGTCAGGTAATAATTCATTGAGTGACTGCACCTCTGTAGGCCATTTAAAATGGTCATTGAGTCAGGTAATAATTCCGACTGCAATGGCCATTTCTGTCATTGGTCAGGTAATAATTCTGACTGCACCTCTGTAGGCCATTTAATGGTCATTGAGTCAGGTAATAATTCTGACTGCACCTCTGTAGTAGCCATTTAATGGTCATTGAGTCAGGTAATAATTCTGACTGCACCTCTGTAAGGCCATTTCCGACTGCATGGTCATTGAGTCAGGTAATAATTCTGACTGCACCTCTGTAGGCCATTTAATGGTCATTGAGTCAGGTAATAATTCTGACTGCACCTCTGTAGGCCATTTAATGGTCAGGTAATAATTGAGTCAGGTAATTTAATTCTGACTGACTGCACCTCTGTAGGTCCATTTAATGGTCATTGAGATCAGGTAAATAATTCCGACTGCACCTCTGTAGGCCATTTAATGGTCATTGAGTCAGGTAATAATTCTGACTGCACCTCTGTAGGCCATTTAATGGTCATTTCCAATTGAGCCGACATATGCATGGTTTAGGCTGAATCCCGGCCTAACACAATGGAGGTCATATGACATAAAGGCGGGTCAGAGGGGCGGGGTCAGAGGGGCGGGGTCAGGGGCGGGGTCATAATGGGGCGTGAGGTCAGATGGGCGGGGTCAGAGAGGCGGGGTCAGAGGGGCGGGGTCATAGTGATTTGCAGTAGACAGACATATAGCAGTAAACCCAAATGATTTGTCGTGCTCAACATATATAATATGCCTCTGTGTAACTATTGGATCATTCAGACTTTATCGTCCAGGATTTCTACTCTTCCATATTCATTGAACCTGTTTTGGTTGTAAACTCAAATGGACAGTGAGCAGTGATGTCCAACGGGCCTTCGGAAAAACAAAATACTTTCTCTGACTGTTGTCATAGAATATGGGGTCATCCTGCATGTGGTTTCTGGAACTAATGACATGGAGTCTTAAGTTAAGGAGGGTTTCCTCCCAAGGGTGGCGAGAGGAGAGGACTGTTGTACGCTCCAGCCACTAACAAGCTGCTTGTGTCTGTGTTGTCATGGCAACAACACTGATGGAATGGTTAGTTAGTCATGGCAACAACACTGATGGAATGGTTAGTTAGTCAGGTCAACAACACTGATGGAATGGTTAGTTAGTCATGGCAACAACACTGATGGAATGTTTTAGTTAGTCATGGCAACAACACTGATGGAATGGTTAGTTAGTCATGGCAACAACACTGATGGAATGGTTAGTTAGTCATGGCAACAACACTGATGGAATGGTTAGTTAGTCATGGCAACAACACTGATGGAATGGTTAGTTAGTCATGGCAACAACACTGATGGAATGGTTAGTTAGTCATGGCAAACAACACTGATGGGATGGTTAGTTAGTCATGGCAACAACAAATGATGGAATGGTTAGTTAGTCATGGCAACAACACTGATGGAATGGTTAGTTTAGTCATGGCAACAACACTGATGAATGGTTAGTTAGTCAGGTCAACAACACTGATGGAATGGTTAGTTAGTCAGGTCAACAACACTGATGGAATGGTTAGTTAGTCAGGTCAACAACACTGATGGAATGGTTAGTTAGTCAGGTCAACAACACTGATGGAATGGTGTAGTTAGTCAGGTCAACAACACTGATGGAATGGTTAGTTAGTCAGGCAACAACACTGATGGAATGGAATGGTTAGTTAGTCATGTCAACAACAATGATGGAATGGTTAGTTAGTTAGTCATGTCAACAACAATGATGGAATGGTTAGTTAGTCAGGTCAACAACACTGATGGAATGGTTAGTTAGTCATGGCAACAACACTGATGGGAATGGTTAGTTAGTCATGGCAACAACACTGATGGAATGGTTAGTTAGTTAGTCAGGTCAACAACACTGATGGAATGGTTAGTTAGTCATGTCAACAACACTGATGGAATGGTTAGTTAGTCATGTCAACAACACTGATGGAATGGTTAGTTAGTCATGTCAACAACACTGATGGAATGGTTAGTTAGTCAGGTCAACAACACTGATGGAATGGTTAGTTAGTCATGTCAACAACACTGATGGAATGGTTAGTTAGTCAGGTCAACAACACTGATGGAATGGTTAGTTAGTCATGTCAACAACACTGATGGAATGGTTAGTTAGTCATCATGTCAACAACACTGATGGAATGGTTAGTTAGTCAGGTCAACAACACTGATGGAATGGTTAGTTAGTTAGTCATGTCAACAACACTGACGGAATGGTTAGTTAGTCATGTCAACAACACTGATGGAATGGTTAGTTAGTCATGTCAACAACACTGATGGAATGGTTAGTTAGTCATGTCAACAACACTGATGGAATGGTTAGTTAGTCATGGCAACAACACTGATGGAATGGTTAGTTAGTCATGGCAACAACACTGATGGAATGGTTAGTTAATCATGGCAACAACACTGATGGAATGGTTAGTTAGTCATGGCTACAACACTGATGGAATGGTTAGTTAGTCATGGCAACAACACTGATGGAATGGTTAGTTAGTCATGTCAACAACACTGATGGAATGGTTAGTTAGTCATGGCAACAACACTGATGGAATGGTTAGTTAGTCAGGTCAACAACACTGATGGAATGGTTAGTTAGTCAGGTCAACAACACTGATGGAATGGTTAGTTAGTCAGGTCAACAACACTGATGGAATGGTTAGTTAGTCAGGTCAACAACACTGATGGAATGGTTAGTTAGTCAGGTCAACAACACTGATGGAATGGTTAGTTAGTCAGGTCAACAACACTGATGGAATGGTTAGTTAGTCATGTCAACAACACTGATGGAATGGTTAGTTAGTTAGTCATGTCAACAACACTGATGGAATGGTTTAGTTAGTCAGGTCAACAACACTGATGGAATGGTTAGTTAGTCATGTCAACAACACTGATGGAATGGTTAGTTAGTCATGTCAACAACACTGACGGAATGGTTAGTTAGTCATGTCAACAACACTGATGGAATGGTTAGTTAGTCATGGCAACAACACTGATGGAATGGTTAGTTAGTCATGTCAACACTGATGGAATGGTTAGTTAGTCATGGCAACAACACTGATGGAATGGTTAGTTAGTCATGGCAACAACACTGATGGAATGGTTAGTTAGTCATGGCAACAACACTGATGGAATGGTTAGTTAGTCATGTCAACAACACTGATGGAATGGTTAGTTAGTCAGGTCAACAACACTGATGGAATGGTTAGTTAGTCAGGTCAACAACACTGATGGAATAGTTAGTTAGTCATGTCAACAACAATGATGGAATGGTTAGTTAGTTAGTCATGTCAACAACACTGATGGAATGGTTAGTTAGTCAGGTCAACTACACTGATGGAATGGTTAGTTAGTCATGTCAACGACACTGACGGAATGGTTAGTTAGTCATGTCAACAACACTGACGGAATGGTTAGTTAGTCATGTCAACAACACTGACGGAATGGTTAGTTAGTCATGTCAACAACACTGATGGAATGGTTAGTTAGTCATGTCAACAACACTGATGGAATGGTTAGTTAGTCATGGCAACAACACTGATGGAATGGTTAGTTAGTCATGGCAACAACACTGATGGAATGGTTAGTTAATCATGGCAACAACACTGATGGAATGGTTAGTTAGTCATGGCAACAACACGGATGGAATGGTTAGTTAGTCATGGCAACAACACTGATTTAATGGTTAGTTAGTCATGTCAACAACACTGATGGAATGGTTAGTTAGTCATGGCAACAACACTGATGGAATGGTTAGTTAGTCATGGCAACAACACTGATGGAATGGTTAGTTAGTTAGTTATGTCAACAACACTGATGGAATGGTTAGTTAGTTAGTCATGTCAACAACACTGATGGAATGGTTAGTTAATCATGGCAACAACACTGATGGAATGGTTAGTTAGTCAGGGCAACAACACTGATGGAATGGTTAGTTAATCATGGCAACAACACTGATGGAATGGTTAGTTAATCATGGCAACAACACTGATGGAATGGTTAGTTAGTCATGGCAACAACACGGATGGAATGGTTAGTTAGTCATGGCAACAACCTGATGGAATGGTTAGTTAGTCATGTCAACAACACTGATGGAATGGTTAGTTAGTCATGTCAACAACACTGATGGAATGGTTAATGGTCACCTGGCTATTTATACTCCCCCTCCCCTCGTCTCTCTCCCTCCCTCTCCTCCTCTCCCCTCCCTCCTCTCTCCCCTCCCTCCTCTCCCCTCCCCTCCTCTCTCACATCCCCTTCCTCCTCTCCCCTCCCTCCTCTCCCCTCCCTCCTCTCTCCCCCCCTCCCCTCTCCCTCCTCCCCTCCTCCTCTCCTCCCCCTCCTCTCCCCCTCCCTCCTCCCTGCCTCCCTCTCCTTACTCCCCTCCCCTCCCCTCCTCCTCTCCTCCTCCCTCCTCCTCTCTCTCTCTCCTCCTCTCCCCTCCCCTCCTTTCTCCTCTCCTCCCCCCCCTCCTCTCTCCGCTCCCCCTCCCTCCTCTCTCCCCCCTTCATCTCCCTCCCCCATCCCTCCTTCCCTCTGTCCTGTAGACTCTGAGGAGGAGGTAGTGGAGCAGAAGCCGAAGGCCCAGAAACCAGACCCTCCTCTTCCTCCTGCCAAGAAAGACCCGGTGCAGTACGTCTCTGAGACAGGTGAGACAGACTAGACTCCATACTGGGAGAATACCAGAACATACCGGAAATAACCTCAGAATACCGGAAATAACCTCAGAATACCAGAACTAAACAGGAGAATAGGAATCATACTGACAGACTCTAGCACAACTCTTGTAGCATGTATCAACCTCTCTCCATTTCTCTTCCCTTCTCTCTGTTTCCCCCTCTCTCTCTCTCTCTCTCTCTCTCTCTCTCTCTCTCTCCCCCTTACCCCCCCTCTCTCTCTCTCTCTGTCCCTCACCCCCCCCCCTCTCTCTCTCTCCCTCTCCTCTCTCTCTCTCCCCCCTCCTTACCTCCCTCTCATCTCTCTCTCTCTCTCTCTCTCTCTCTCTCTCTCTCTCTCTCTCTCTCTCTCTCTCTCTCTCTCTCTCTCTCTCTCCTCTTACCTCCCCACCCCCTCTCTTTCCCCCCTCTCGTTAGATTCAGACAGTGATAACTTCCTGACTCTGAAGAAGCCTGCTAAGCCCCAGGAGAATGTAGTGTCCAAACCAGGGAAGACCCGAACCGGGACCAAAGAGCGGTCCCCCCCGAAACCCAACCCTGCACTCGCCACAGGGAAAGGAGGGGTAAAGAAGTCTCCTCCAGTCCCCGTCACCCCTAAATCAGCGCCCCCGCAGACCAAACGCACCCCCACCTCTGTCCTGGACTACTTCGGCAGTGGGAGTGTCCAGCGCTCGGACAAGAAACTGGTGGCTAGTACCAAGAGGAAAGCTGTGAGTAGCTGCTCTCCCCCTCTCTCTCTCCCCCATATCTCTCTCTCTCTCCCCCATATCTCTCTCTCCCCTGCTCTGTTCTCTCTCTCTCCCACCGCTCTCTCCCCCCCTCTCTCTCCCCCGCTCTCTCTCCCCCGCTCTCTCTCCCCCCCTCTCTCTCCCCCCTCTCTCTCTCTCCCCCCGCTCTCTCTCCTCATATCTCTCCCCTCGCTCTCTCTCTCCCATATCTCTCCCCCGCTCTCTCTCCCCCATATATCTCCCCCGCTCTCTCCTCTCTCTCCCCCGCTCTCTCCTCCCCCATATCTCTCCCCCGCTCTCTCTCCCCCATATCTCTCTCTCCCCCTTATCTTTCTCTCTCTACCCCATATCTCTCTCCCCCATATCGCTCTCTCTCTCTCTACCCATATCTCTCTCTCTCTACCCCATATCTCTCTCTCTCTCTACCCCATATCTCTCTCTACCCCATATCTCTCTCTCTCTACCCCATATCTACCCCCGTAAATGTAAATGTAATATATCTCTCTCTACCCCATATCTCTCTCCCCCATATCTCTCTCTACCCCATATCTCTCTCTCTCATCTCTCTCTACCCCATATCTCTCTCTCTCTACCCCATATCTCTCTACCCCCATATCTCTCTCTCTCTCTCTCTCTCCCCACATCGCTCTCTCCCTCCCCCCCATATATCTCTCTCTCTCTCTCTCTACCCCATATCTCTCTCTCTCTACCCCATATCTCTCTACCCCATATTCTCTCTCTCTCTCTCTCTCCCCACTCTCTCCTCTCTCCCTCCCCCCATATCTCTCTCTCTCTCTCTCCCCATATCTCTCTCTCTCTCCCCCATATCTCTCTCTCTCTCTCCCCCATATCTCTCTCTCTCTCCCCCTTATCTCTCTCTCTCTCTCCCCTTATATCTCTCCCCCTTTATCTCTCTCTCCTCCCCCTCCAGCCCTCTCAGGACCCAGGTCTAGTGTGTAGTCTGACTGGTTGTTGTTGTTGTTGTTGTTGTTGTTGTTGTTGTTGTTGTTGTTGTTGATGGCTGTGTGTTGTCCCTCCAGCCCTCTCAGGACCATGAGGAGTCGCTGACTGATGAGGTCATCGCCCAGCAGCTGCAGATGGACGAGGTCATGGAGTTGGAGAGGCAGGTCCATGAGGATGAGGAGTTTGCCAGGACACTGGCCATGTTGGACAATCAACCACACGCCAAAAAGGTGACGAATACACGTACTACAAACTCTCTTCCTCTCTCTCTCTCTCTCTCTCTCTCTCTCTCTCTCTCTCTCTCTCTCTCTGTCTCTCTCTGTCTGTCTCTCTCTCTCTCTCTCTCTCTGTCTCTCTGTCTCTCTCCTCTCTCTCTCTCTCTCTCTCTCTCTCTCTCTCTCTCTGACAGATTCAACATGTCTATATTTGTGGTTGTGTGTGTGTGCAGGCTCGTAAGGACTCTGGTGAGAAGCGAGAGTCTGCCACGTCACCCAACAAAAGCAGCGCTGACTCCTCCCACAGCAGCACTAAAAGCCAATCACAGTCCAATGGGCGTGACCACAACCAGGAAGGGATCGGTCCGTCCCCTAGAAAGGTCCCGCCTCCCGTTAAGACCAGTTCCAAACTGGCCATGATGAAGAAACGAGAGGAGGAAGAGGAGGGAGGAGGGAAGAGAGATCTGAATAGCGAAGCACCCATCTCTCCCAAAACGGAGTCCCTAACCCCTTCAGGCACAGACAGGAAGTCCAAGCCCAAAACAGGAAGTGTAACCGTGATGACCACACCCACGACTCTTAAAACCTCCCCCAAGAAAGAGGTGAAACGTTTAAATCAACGGTTAGAGTTTAAAGACAATAACCCAAAGCTGTGTGTGTGTGTGTGTGACTGTGTGTGTGACTGTGTGTAACCGTGACTGTGTGTGTGTGTGTGTGTGTGTGTGTGTGTGTGTGTAACCGTGACTGTGTGTAACCGTGACTGTGTGTGACTGTGTGTAACCGTGACTGTGTGTAACCGTGACTGTGTGTAACCGTGACTGTGTGTGTGTGTGTAACCGTGACTGTGTGTAACCGTGACTGTGTGTGTAACCGTGACTGTGTGTAACCGTGACTGTGTGTGTAACCGTGACTGTGTGTAACCGTGACTGTGTGTGTAACCGTGACTGTGTGACTGTGTGTAACCGTGACTGTGTGACTGTGTGTAACCGTGACTGTGTGTGTGTGTGTAACCGTGACTGTGTGTAACCGTGACTGTGTGTGTGTGACTGTGTGTGTGTGTGTGTGTGTGTGTGTAACCGTGACTGTGTGTGTGTGTGACTGTGTGTGTAACCGTGACTGTGTGTGTAACCGTGACTGTGTGTGTGACTGTGTGTAACCGTGACTGTGTGTGTAACCGTGACTGTGTGTGTGTAACCGTGTGACTGTGTGTGTGACTGTGTGTAACTGTGTGTGTGTGTGTGTGTGTGACTGTGTGTGTGTGTGTAACCGTGACTGTGTGTGTGTGTGACTGTGTGTGTGTGTGACTGTGTAACCTGTGTGTAACCGTGACCTGTGTGTGTGTGTAACCGTGTGACTGTGTGTAACCGTGACTGTAACCGGACCGTGACTGTGTGTGTAACCGTGACTGTGTGTGACTGTGACTGTGTGTGTAACCGTGACTGTGTGTGTGTGTAACCGTGACTGTGTGTGTAACCGTGACTGTGTGTGACTGTGTGTAACCGTGACTGTGTGTAACCGTGACTGTGTGTGTGTGTGTGACTGTGTGTAACCGTGACTGTGTGTGTGTGTGACTGTGTGTAACCGTGACTGTGTGTAACCGTGTGTGTGTAACCGTGACTGTGTAACCGTGTGTGACTGTGTGTGTGCAGTGTGTGTGTGACTGTGTGTGTGTGACCTGCTGTGTGTGTGTGTCCTGTGGCGTGACTGTGTGTACTCGTGACTGTGTGTGTGTCGTGACTGTGTGTGTCTTACCGTGACTGTGTGTAACCTGGTGACTGTGACCTGTGTGTGACTGTGGTGTGACTGTGTGTGTGTGTGTGTGGTGACTGTGTGTGTCACTGTGTGTGTGTGTGTGTGACTGTGTGTGTGTGTGTGTGTGACTGTGTGTAACCGTGACTGTGTGTGTGTGTGTGTCCAGAGCACCAGTCCAGAGGATTCAGAGAGGAAGCGGGGAAACCCGTCAGCCTTCCGTAGTTACCTGAACAGAGACGGACCCAGAGCCCTGGGGTCTAAAGAAATACCCACTGTAAGACACAGACGCAATATCACGCATTTCACTAACACAATAAAACTACACTATTCACGTGTGTATAACCCGTGTGTGTATAACCCGTGTGTATAACCCGTGTGTGTATAACCCGTGTGTGTGTAACCCGTGTGTGTGTAACCCGTGTGTGTGTAACCCGTGTTGTATAACCCGTGTGTATAACCCGTGTGTATAACCCGTGTGTGTAACCCGTGTGTATAACCCGTGTGTGTAACCCGTGTGTTCATAACCCGTGTGTTCATAACCCGTGTGTGCAGGGAGCAGAGAACTGCCTGGAGGGATGTGTGTTTGTGATATCAGGTGTGTTGGAGTGTATGGAGCGGGATGAGGCCAAGTCCCTGATAGAGCGCTATGGGGGGAAGGTGACCGGGAACGTCAGTAAGAGGACCACGTACCTGGTGATGGGGAGAGATGGAGGAGCGGCCAAGACTGAGAAGGTACGCAAAGGGTTCCCTTATTTAGCTTTCTCTCTCTGACTCTCTCTCTCGCTCGCTCCTCTCTTTCGCTCTC
>CM072220.1:5117183-5119683 GCA_036851935.1 Coregonus suidteri
AAAGGACCTGATGGCTGCAGAGGTGAGGGGGGGAACAATGGGCTCTGGTCAAAAGGACCTGATGGCTGCAGAGGTGAGGGGAACATGGGCTCGGGTCAAAAGGACCTGATTGCTGCTGAGGCAGAGGTGAGGGGAACAATGGGCTCTGGTCAAAAGGACCTGATGGCTGCAGAGGCAGAGGTGAGGGGAACAATTGGGCTCTGGTCAAAAGGACCTGATGGCTGCTGAGGCAGAGGTGAGGGGAACAGTGGGCTCTGGTCAAAAAGACCCTGATGGCTGCAGAGGTGAGGGGAACAATGGGCTCTGGTCAAAAGGACCTGATGGCTGCAGAGGTGAGGGGAACAATGGGCTTCTGGTCAAAAAGGACCTGATGGCTGCAGAGGTGAGGGGAACAATGGGCTCTGGTCAAAAGGACCTGATGGCTGCAGAGGTGAGGGGAACAATGGGCTCTGGTCAAAAGGACCTGATGGCTGCAGAGTCGTGAGGGGAACAATGGGCTCTGGTCAAAAGGACCTGATGGCTGCAGAGGTGAGGGGAACAATGGGCTCGGGTCAAAAGGACCTGATTGCTGCTGAGGCAGAGGTGAGGGGAACAATGGGCTCTGGTCAAAAAGGACCTGATGGCTGCAGAGGCAGAGGTGAGGGGAACATGTGGGCTCTGGTCAAAGGACCTGATGGCTGCTGAGGCAGAGGTGAGGGGAACAGTGGGCTCTGGTCAAAAGGACCTGATGGCTGCTGAGGCAGAGGGGAACAATGGGCTCTGGTCAAAAGTACTGCCACTATTCATGGACAGCACATTTCCTCACAATATTGTTTAGAATTGTAGTTTTAGGACTGAAGCCTGACTGAGCGTTCTCCTCAGTGCATTGAGCGCTGACAGACTGTGCTAGCTGATGACAGCGTCTGTCTAAAGTACATTTGACGACATGATGAATGATGACAAAGTTGTTTCCTGCTAAATATTTACGTACTTCAGCAATGTCATCATATATCCAGGACACTATAGTGTAATCTAGACCGAACAGTCATTAGCTTCCGTTCTACTGTTGGGCATCGATGTGGCATCTACACGTTTTTTTTAAACATTTTACGTCATTTTAGCAGACGCTCTTATCCAGAGCGACTTACAGGAGCAATTAGGGTTAAGTGCCTTGCTCAAGGGCACATCGACAGATTTTTCACCTAGTCGGCTCGGGGATTAGAACCAGCGACCGAGTGACGGGAGGTCCAACCTAGTAATATAGGGAGTAGGGTGCCATTTGGTCCAACCTAGTAATATAGGGAGTAGGGTGCCATTTGGTCCAACCTAGTAATATAGGGAGTAGGGTGCCATTTGGTCCAACCTAGTAATATAGGGAGTAGGGTGCCATTTGGTCCAACCTAGTAATATAGGGAGTAGGGTGCCATTTGGTCCAACCTAGTAAAATAGGGAGTAGGGTGCCATTTGGTCCAACCCAGTAAAATAGGGAGTAGGGTGCCATTTGGTCCAACCTAGTAAAATAGGGAGTAGGGTGCCATTTGGTCCAACCTAGTAATATAGGGAGTAGGGTGCCATTTGGTCCAACCCAGTAATATAGGGAGTAGGGTGCCATTTGGTCCAACCTAGTAATATAGGGAGTAGGGTGCCATTTGGTCCAACCTAGTAAAATAGGGAGTAGGGTGCCATTTGGTCCAACCCAGTAATATAGGGAGTAGGGTGCCATTTGGGAAAATAGGGAGTAGGGTGCCATTTGGTCCAACCTAGTAATATAGGGAGTAGGGTGCCATTTGGTCCAACCTAGTAATATAGGGAGTAGGGTGCCATTTGGTCCAACCCAGTAATATAGGGAGTAGGGTGCCATTTGGTCCAACCCAGTAATATAGGGAGTAGGTTGCCATTTGGTCCAACCTAGTAATATAGGGAGTAGGGTGCCATTTGGAATGCAAGATCATATTACAAGTGAATCATGATTGCGGTCGGATGCAGGTCTCTGAATGAACCGTAACTAATATAATATACTAAAACTATATTTAACTAATATAATATACTAAAACTATATTTTACTAATATAATATACTAAAACTATATTTAACTAATATAATATACTAAAACTATATTTAACTAATATAATATACTAAAACTATATTTAACTAATATAATATACTAAAACTATATTTAACTAAAACTATATTTAACTAATATAATATACTAAAACTATATTTAACTAATATAATATACTAAAACTATATTAAATAATATACTAAAACTATATTTAAATAATATACTAAAACTATATTTAAATAATATACTAAAACTATATTTAAATAATATAATATACTAAAACTATATTTAAATAATATACTAAAACTATATTAAATAAATATACTAAAAACTATATTTAATAATATAATATACTAAAACTATAAAAGTTCTATTTGGTTTCATCTGGACCATATGACATTCTCCCAATCCTCTTCTGGATCATCCAAATGCACTCTAGCAAACTTCAGACGGGCCTGGA
>CM072220.1:5127183-5144683 GCA_036851935.1 Coregonus suidteri
GTCAGGTAGACAGGATAGAGTTGTCTCCATGTCAGGTAGACTATAGACAGGATAGAGTTGTCTCCATGTCAGGTAGACTATAGACAGGATAGAGTTGTCTGTCTCCATGTCAGGTAGACTATAGACAGGATAGAGTTGTCTCCATGTCAGGTAGACTATAGACAGGATAGAGTTGTCTCCATGTCAGGTAGACTATAGACAGGATAGAGTTGTCTCCATGTCAGGTAGACTATAGACAGGATAGAGTTGTCTCCCATGTCAGACTATAGAGAGTTGTCTCCATGTATAGACAGGATAGAGTTGTCTCCATGTCAGGTAGACTATAGACAGGATAGAGTTGTCTCCATAGAGACTATAGACAGGATAGAGTTGTCTCCATGTCAGGTAGACTATAGACAGGATATAGAGTTGTCTCCATGTCAGGTAGACTATAGACAGGATAGAGTTGTCTCATGTCCTATGTCAGGATAGTCTCCATGTCAGGTAGACTATACAGGATAGAGTTGTCTCCATGTCAGGTAGACTATAGACAGGATAGAGTTGTCTCCATGTCAGGTAGACATAGACAGGATAGAGTTGTCTCCATGTCAGGTAGACTATAGACAGGATAGAGTTGTCTCCTCCAGGTAGACAGGTCAGGTAGACTATAGACAGGATAGAGTTGTCTCCATGTCAGGTAGACTATAGACAGGATAGAGTCCTCCATGTCTCAGGATAGAGTTGTCTCCATGTCAGGTAGACTATAGACAGATAGAGTTGTGTCTCCATGTCAGGTAGACTAGAGTTGTCTAGACAGGATAGAGTTGTCTCCATGTCAGGTGTCAGGGTAGACTCCATGTCAGGTAGACAGGATAGAGTTGTCTCCATGTCAGGTAGACTATAGACAGGATAGAGTTGTCTCCATGTCAGGTAGACTATAGACAGGATAGAGTTGTCTCCATGTCAGGTAGACTATAGACAGGATAGAGTTGTCTCCATGTCAGGTAGACTATAGACAGGATAGAGTTGTCTCCATGTCAGGTAGACTATAGACAGGATAGAGTTGTCTCCATGTCAGGTAGACTATAGACAGGATAGAGTTGTCTCCATGTCAGGTAGACTATAGACAGGATAGAGTTGTCTCCATGTCAGGTAGAGGATAGTTGTCAGGATAGAGTTGTCTCCATGTCAGGTAGACTATAGACAGGATAGAGTTGTCTCCATGTCAGGTAGACTATAGACAGGATAGAGTTGTCTCCATGTCAGGTAGACTATAGACAGGATAGAGTTGTCTCCATGTCAGGTAGACTATAGACAGGATAGAGTTGTCTCCATGTCAGGTAGACTATAGACAGGATAGAGTTGTCTCCATGTCAGGTAGACAGGACTAGTTGACAGTCATATAGACAGGATAGAGTTGTCTCCATGTCAGGTAGACTATAGACAGGATAGAGTTGTCTCCATGTCAGGTAGACTATAGACAGGATAGAGTTGTCTCCATGTCAGGTAGACAGGATAGAGTTGTCTCCATGTCAGGTAGACTATAGACAGGATAGTTGTCTCTCCATGTCAGGTAGGTAGACAGGATAGACATGTCAGGTAGACTATAGACAGGATAGAGTTGTCTCCATGTCAGGTAGACTATAGACAGGATAGAGTTGTCTCCATGTCAGGTAGACTATAGACAGGATAGAGTTGTCTCCATGTCAGGTAGACTATAGACAGGATAGAGTTGTCTCCATGTCAGGTAGACTATAGACAGGATAGAGTTGTCTCCATGTCAGGTAGACTATAGACAGGATAGAGTTGTCTCCATGTCAGGTAGACTATAGACAGGATAGAGTTGTCTCCATGTCAGGTAGACTATAGACAGGATAGTTGACAGGTAGACTATAGACAGGATAGAGTTGTCTCCATGTCAGTTGTCTCCATGTCAGGTAGACAGGATAGAGTTGTCTCCATGTCAGGTAGACTATAGACAGGATAGAGTTGTCTCCATAGAGATAGAGTTGTCTCATGTCATAGACTATAGACAGGATAGAGTTGTCTCCATGTCAGGTAGACTATAGACAGGATAGAGTTGTCTCCATGTCAGGTAGACTATAGACAGGATAGAGTTGTCTCCATGTCAGGTAGACAGGTAGACTCTCCATGTCAGGTAGACTATAGACAGATAGAGTTGTCTGTCCATAGACTATAGACAGGATAGAGTTGTCTCCATGTCAGGTAGACTATAGACAGGATAGAGTTGTCTCCATGTCAGGTAGACTATAGACAGGATAGAGTTGTCTCCATGTCAGGTAGACATGTCAGGATAGACATGTCAGGTATAGACAGTCTCCATGTCAGGTAGACTATAGAGTTGTCTCCATCCAGGTAGACAGGTAGAGTTGTCTCCATGTCAGGTAGACAGGATAGAGTTGTCTCCATGTCAGGTAGACTATAGACAGGATAGAGTTGTCTCCATGTCAGGTAGACTATAGACAGGATAGAGTTGTCTCCATGTCAGGTAGATGTCAGGTAGACAGGATAGAGTTGTCTCCATGTCAGGTAGACTATAGACAGGATAGAGTTGTCTCCATGTCAGGTAGACTATAGACAGGATAGAGTTGTCTCCCACAGGTAGTCATGTCAGGTAGACTATAGGATAGAGTTGTCTCCATGTCAGGTAGACTATAGACAGGATAGAGTTGTCTCCATGTCAGGTAGACTATAGACAGGATAGAGTTGTCTCCATGTCAGGTAGACTATAGACAGGATAGAGTTGTCTCCATGTCAGGTAGACAGGTAGACAGGTAGACTATAGACAGGATAGAGTTGTCTCCATGTCAGGTAGACTATAGACAGGATAGAGTTGTCTCCATGTCAGGTAGACAGGATAGAGTTGTCTCCATGTCAGGTAGACTATAGACAGGATAGAGTTGTCTCCACATGTCAGGTAGACAGACAGGATAGAGTTGTCTCCATGTCAGGTAGACTATAGACAGGATAGAGTTGTCTCCATGTCAGGGTAGACAGGATAGAGTTGTCTCCATGTCAGGTAGACTATAGACAGGATAGAGTTGTCTCCATGTCAGGTAGACTATAGACAGGATAGAGTTGTCTCCATGTCAGGTAGACTATAGACAGTTGTCTCCATGTCAGGGACTATAGAGTTGTCTCCATGTCAGGTAGAGTTGACTATGTCAGACAGGATAGAGTTGTCTCCATGTCAGGTAGACTATAGACAGGATAGAGTTGTCTCCATGTCAGGTAGACTATAGACAGAGTTGTCTCCATGTCAGGTAGACTATAGACAGGATAGAGTTGTCTCCATGTCAGGTAGGTATAGACAGGATAGAGTTGTCTCCATGTCAGGTAGACTATAGACAGGATAGAGTTGTCTCCATGTCAGGTCCATGACAGGATAGAGTTGTCTCCATGTCAGGTAGACTATAGACAGGATAGAGTTGTCTCCATGTCAGGTAGAGTTATAGACAGGATAGAGTTGTCTCCATGTCAGGTAGACTATAGACAGGATAGAGTTGTCTCCATGTCAGGTAGACAGGATAGAGTTGTCTCCATGTCAGGTAGACTATAGACAGGATAGAGTTGTTGTCTCCATGTCAGGTAGACTATACACAGGATAGAGTTGTCTCCATGTCAGGTAGACTATAGACAGGATAGAGTTGTCTCCATGTCAGGTAGACTATAGACAGGATAGAGTTGTCTCCATGTCAGGTAGACAGGATAGAGTTGTCTCCATGTCAGTAGTAGACAGGATAGAGTTGTCTCCATGTCAGGTAGTAGACTCAGGTAGACTATAGACAGGATAGAGTTGTCTCCATGTCAGGTAGACTATAGACAGGATAGAGTTGTCTCCATGTCAGGTAGACTATAGACAGGATAGAGTTGTCTCCATGTCAGGTAGACTATAGACAGGATAGAGTTGTCTCCATGTCATGTCAGGTAGACTATAGACAGGATAGAGTTGTCTCCATGTCAGGTAGACTATAGACAGGATAGAGTTGTCTCCATGTCAGGTAGACTATAGACAGGATAGAGTTGTCTCCATGTCAGGTAGACAGGATAGAGTTGTCTCCATGTCAGGTAGACTATAGACAGGATAGAGTTGTCTCCATGTCAGGTGTATAGACCATTGTCTCCATGTCAGACTATAGACAGGATAGAGTTGTCTCCATGTCAGGTAGACTATAGACAGGATAGAGTTGTCTCCATGTCAGGTAGACTATAGACAGGATAGAGTTGTCTCCATGTCAGGTAGACTATAGACAGGATAGAGTTGTCTCCATGTCAGGTAGACTATAGACAGGATAGAGTTGTCTCCATGTCAGGTAGACTATAGACAGGATAGAGGATAGAGTTGTCTCCATGTCAGGTAGACTATAGACAGGATAGAGTTGTCTCCATGTCAGGTAGACAGGATAGAGTTGTCTCCATGTCAGGTAGACAGGATAGAGTTGTCTCCATGTCAGGTAGACTATAGACAGGATAGAGTTGTCTAGACCAGGATAGAGTTGTCTCCATGTCAGGTAGACTATAGACAGGATAGAGTTGTCTCCATGTCCATGTCAGGTAGACTATAGACAGGATAGAGTTGTCTCCATGTCAGGTAGACTATAGACAGGATAGAGTTGTCTCCATGTCAGGTAGACTATAGACAGGATAGAGTTGTCTCCATGTCAGGTAGACTATAGACAGGATAGAGTTGTCTCCATGTCAGGTAGACTATAGACAGGATAGAGTTGTCTCCATGTCAGGTAGACTATAGACAGGATAGAGTTGTCTCCATGTCAGGTAGACTATAGACAGGATAGAGTTGTCTCCATGTCAGGTAGACTATAGACAGGATAGAGTTGTCTCCATGTCAGGTAGACTATAGACAGGATAGAGTTGTCTAGACATGTCAGGTAGACTATAGACAGGATAGAGTTGTCTCCATGTCAGGTAGACTATAGACAGGATAGAGTTGTCTCCATGTCAGGTAGACTATAGACAGGATAGAGTTGTCTCCATGTCATGTCAGTCAGGATAGAGTTGTCTCCATGTCATAGACAGGATAGAGTTGTCTCCATGTCAGGTAGAGATAGACAGGATAGAGTTGTCTCCATGTCAGTAGACTATAGACAGATAGAGTTGTCTCCATGTCAGGTAGACTATAGACAGGATAGAGTTGTCTCCATGTCAGGTAGACTATCTCCAGATAGAGTTGTCTCCATGTCAGGTAGACTAGGATAGAGTTGTCTCCAGACTATAGACAGGATAGAGTTGTCTCCATGTCAGGAGACTACTATAGACAGGATAGAGTTGTCTCCATGACAGGATAGAGGATAGAGTTGTCTCCATGTCAGGACTATAGACAGGATAGACAGGAGACAGGATAGAGTTGTCTCCATGTCAGGTAGACTATAGACAGGATAGAGTTGTCTCCATGTCAGGTAGACTATAGACAGGATAGAGTTGTCTCCATGTCAGGTAGACTATAGACAGGATAGAGTTGTCTCCATGTCAGGTAGACTATAGACAGGATAGAGTTGTCTCCATGTCAGGTAGACTATAGACAGGATAGAGTTGTCTCCATGTCAGGTAGACTATAGACAGGATAGAGTTGTCCATGTCCATAGACAGGATAGAGTTGTCTCCATGTCAGGTAGACAGGATAGAGTTGTCTCCATGTCAGGTAGACTATAGACAGGATAGAGTTGTCTCCATGTCAGGTAGACTATAGACAGGATAGAGTTGTCTCCATGTCAGGGAGAGTTGTATAGACTATAGGACAGATAGAGTTGTCTCCATGTCAGGTAGACTATAGACAGGATAGAGTTCTCCATGTCATGTCAGGTAGACTCCATGTCAGGATAGAGTTGTCTCCATGTCAGGTAGACTATAGACAGGATAGAGTTGTCTCCATGTCAGGTAGACTATAGACAGGATAGAGTTGTCTCCATGTCAGGTAGACTATAGACAGGATAGAGTTGTCTCCATGTCAGGTAGACTATAGACAGGATAGAGTTGTCTCCATGTCAGGTAGACTATAGACAGGATAGAGTTGTCTCCATGTCAGGTAGACTATAGACAGGATAGAGTTGTCTCCATGTCAGGTAGACAGGATATAGTTTGTCTCCATGTCAGGTAGACTATAGATAGAGTTGTCTCCATGTCAGGTAGACAGGATAGGAGAGTTGTCTCCCATGTCAGGTAGACTATAGACAGGATAGAGTTGTCTCCATGTCAGGTAGACAGGATAGAGTTGTCTCCATGTCAGGTAGACTATAGACAGGATAGAGTTGTCTCCATGTCAGGTAGACTATAGACAGGATAGAGTTGTCTCCATGTCAGGTAGACTATAGACAGGATAGAGTTGTCTCCATGTCAGGTAGACAGGATAGAGTTGTCTCCATGTCATAGGATAGACTCCATGTAGACAGGATAGAGTCTCCATGTGACTATACAGGATAGAGTTGTCTCCATGTCAGGTAGACTATAGACAGGATAGAGTTGTCTCCATGTCAGGTAGACTATAGACAGGATAGAGTTGTCTCCATGTCATGTCAGGTAGACTATAGACAGGATAGAGTTGTCTCCATGTCAGGTAGACTATAGACAGGATAGAGTTGTCTCCATGTCAGGTAGACTATAGACAGGATAGAGTTGTCTCCATGTCAGTAGACTATAGACAGGATAGAGTTGTCTCCATGTCAGGTAGACTATAGACAGGATAGAGTTGTCTCCATGTCAGGTAGACTATAGACAGGATAGAGTTGTCTCCATGTCAGGTAGACTATAGACAGGATAGAGTTGTCTCCATGTCAGGTAGACTATAGACAGGATAGAGTTGTCTCCATGTCAGGTAGACTATAGGACAGGATAGAGTTGTCTCCATGTCAGGTATAGACAGGATAGAGTTGTCTCCATGTCAGGTAGACTATAGACAGGATAGAGTTGTCTCCATGTCAGGTAGACTATAGACAGGATAGAGTTGTCTCCATGTCAGGTAGACTATAGACAGGATAGAGTTGTCTCCATAGGTAGACTATAGACAGGATAGAGTTGTCTCCATGTCAGGTAGACTATAGACAGGATAGAGTTGTCTCCATGTCAGGTAGACTATAGACAGGATAGAGTTGTCTCCATGTCAGGTAGACTATAGACA
The DNA here is from genome assembly GCA_036851935.1 of Coregonus suidteri. Classification (NCBI taxonomy): domain Eukaryota; kingdom Metazoa; phylum Chordata; class Actinopteri; order Salmoniformes; family Salmonidae; genus Coregonus; species Coregonus suidteri. The sequence goes on from CM072220.1 coordinate 5,134,316, forward strand.
GGATAGAGTCTTGTCTCCATGTCAGGTAGACTATAGACAGGATAGAGTTGTCTCCATGTCAGGTAGACTATAGACAGGATAGAGTTGTCTCCATGTCAGGTAGACTAGTTGTCTATGTCAGGTAGACAGATAGAGTTGTCTCCATGTCATAGACAGGATAGAGTTGTCTCCATGTCAGGTAGACTATAGACAGGATAGAGAGTTGTCTCCATGTCAGGTAGACTATAGACAGGATAGAGTTGTCTCCATGTCAGGTAGACTATAGACAGGATAGAGTTGTCTCCATGTCAGGTAGACAGGTAGAGAGTTGTCTCCATGTCAGGTAGACTATAGTCTCCATAGAGTTGTCTCCATGTCAGGTAGACTATAGACAGGATAGAGTTGTCTCCATGTCAGTAGACTATAGACAGGATAGAGTTGTCTCCATGTCAGGTAGACTATAGACAGGATAGAGTTGTCTCCATGTCAGGTAGACTATAGACAGGATAGAGTTGTCTCCATGTCAGGTAGACTATAGACAGGATAGAGTTGTCTCCATGTCATGTCAGGATAGACTCATAGACAGGATAGAGTTGTCTCCATGTCAGGTAGACTATAGACAGGATAGAGTTGTCTCCATGTCAGTAGACTATAGACAGGATAGAGTTGTCTCCATGTCAGTAGACTATAGACAGTTGTCTCCATATAGACAGTTGTCTCCATGTCAGGTAGACTATAGACAGGATAGAGTTGTCTCCATGTCAGGTAGACTATAGACAGGATAGAGTTGTCTCCATGTCAGGTAGACTATAGACAGGATAGAGTTGTCTCCATGTCAGGTAGACTAGATAGACAGGATAGAGTTGTCTCCATGTCAGGTAGACTATAGACAGGATAGAGTTGTCTCCATGTCAGTAGTAGACAGGATAGAGTTGTCTCCATGTCAGGTAGACTATAGACAGGATAGAGTTGTCTCCATGTCAGGTAGACTATATGTCAGGAGACTATAGACAGGATAGAGTTGTCTCCATGTCAGGTAGACTATAGACAGGATAGAGTTGTCTCCATGTCAGGTAGACTATAGACAGGATAGAGTTGTCTCCATGTCAGGTAGACTATAGACAGGATAGAGTTGTCTCCATGTCAGGTAGACTATAGACAGGATAGAGTTGTCTCCATGTCAGGTAGACTATAGACAGGATAGAGTTGTCTCCATGTCAGGTAGAGTTGTCTCCATGTCAGGTAGACAGGATAGAGTTGTCTCCATGTCAGGTAGACTATAGACAGGATAGAGTTGTCTCCATGTCAGGTAGACTATAGACAGGATAGAGTTGTCTCCATGTCAGGTAGACTATAGACAGGATAGAGTTGTCTCCATGTCAGGTAGACTATAGACAGGATAGAGTTGTCTCCATGTGTCATGTCAGGTAGACAGGATAGACAGGATAGAGTTGTCTCCATGTCAGTCAGTAGACTATAGACAGGATAGAGTTGTCTCCATGTCAGGTAGACTATAGACAGGATAGAGTTGTCTCCATGTCAGGTAGACTATAGACAGGATAGAGTTGTCTCCATGTCAGGTAGACTATAGACAGGATAGAGTTGTCTCCATGTCAGGTAGACTATAGACAGGATAGAGTTGTCTCCATGTCAGGTAGACTATAGACAGGATAGAGTTGTCTCCATGTCAGGTAGACAGGATAGAGTTGTCTCCATGTCAGGTAGACTATAGACAGGATAGAGTTGTCTCCATGTCAGGTAGACTATAGACAGGATAGAGTTGTCTCCATGTCAGGTAGACAGGATAGAGTTGTCTCCATGTCAGGTAGACAGGATAGAGTTGTCTCCATGTCAGGTAGACTATACAGGATAGAGTTGTCTCCATGTCAGGTAGACTATAGACAGGATAGAGTTGTCTCCATGTCAGGTAGACTATAGACAGGATAGAGTTGTCTCCATGTCAGGTAGACTATAGACAGGATAGAGTTGTCTCCATGTCAGGTAGAGAGTTGTCTCCATGTCAGGATAGAGTTGTCTTGTCTCCATGTCAGGTAGACTATAGACAGGATAGAGTTGTCTCCATGTCAGGTAGACTATAGACAGGATAGAGTTGTCTCCATGTCAGGTAGACTATAGACAGGATAGAGAGTTGTCTCCATGTCAGGTAGACTATAGACAGGATAGAGTTGTCTCCATGTCAGGTAGACTATAGACAGGATAGAGTTGTCTCCATGTCAGGTAGACTATAGACAGGATAGAGTTGTCTCCATGTCAGGTAGAGACTATAGACAGGATAGAGTTGTCTCCATGTCATAGACACAGGATAGAGTTGTCTCCATGTCAGGTAGACAGGATATAGAGTTGTCTCCATGTCAGGTAGACTATAGACAGGATAGAGTTGTCTCCATGTCAGGTAGACTATAGACAGGATAGAGTTGTCTCCATGTCAGGTAGACTATAGACAGGATAGAGTTGTCTCCATGTCAGGTAGACTATAGACAGGATAGAGTTGTCTCCATGTCAGGTAGACTATAGACAGGATAGAGTTGTCTCCATGTCAGGTAGACTATAGACAGGATAGAGTTGTCTCCATGTCAGGTAGACTATAGACAGGATAGAGTTGTCTCCATGTCAGGTAGACTATAGACAGAGTTGGATAGAGTTGTCTCCATGTCAGGTAGACTATAGACAGGATAGAGTTGTCTCCATGTCAGGTAGACTATAGACAGGATAGAGTTGTCTCCATGTCAGGTAGACTATAGACAGGATAGAGTTGTCTCCATGTCAGGTATAGACTATAGACAGGATAGAGTTGTCTCCATGTCAGGTAGACTATAGACAGGATAGAGTTGTCTCCATGTCAGGTAGACTATAGACAGGATAGAGTTGTCTCCATGTCAGGTAGACTATAGACAGGATAGAGTTGTCTCCATGTCATGTCAGACAGGATAGAGTTGTCTCCATGTCAGGTAGACAGGATAGAGTTGTCTCCATGTCAGGTAGACTATAGACAGGATAGAGTTGTCTCCATGTCAGGTAGGTAGACAGGATAGAGTTGTCTCCATGTCAGGTAGACTATAGACAGGATAGAGTTGTCTCCATGTCAGGTAGACTATAGACAGGATAGAGTTGTCTCCATGTCAGGTAGACTATAGACAGGATAGAGTTGTCTCCATGTCAGGACAGGAGACTCTCCATGTAGTAGACTATACAGGATAGAGTTGTCTCCATGTCAGGTAGACTATAGACAGGATAGAGTTGTCTCCATGTCAGGTAGACTATAGACAGGATAGAGTTGTCTCCATGTCAGGTAGACTATAGACAGGATAGAGTTGTCTCCATGTCAGGTAGACTATAGACAGGATAGAGTTGTCTCCATGTCAGGTATAGACTATAGACAGGATAGAGTTGTCTCCATGTCAGGTAGACAGGATAGAGTTGTCTCCATGTCAGGACAGGATAGAGTTGTCTCCATGTCAGGTAGACTATAGACAGGATAGAGTTGTCTCCATGTCAGGTAGACTATAGACAGGAGTTGTCTAGTTGTCTCCATGTCAGGTTAGAGTTGTCTCCATGTCAGGTAGACTATAGACAGGATAGAGTTGTCTCCATGTCAGGTAGACTATAGACAGGATAGAGTTGTCTCCATGTCAGGTAGACTATAGACAGGATAGAGTTGTCTCCATGTCAGGTAGACTATATGTCAGTAGATAGAGGATAGAGTTGTCTCCATGTCAGGTAGACTATAGACAGGATAGAGTTGTCTCCATGTCAGGTAGACTATAGACAGGATAGAGTTGTCTCCATGTCAGGTAGACTATAGACAGGATAGAGTTGTCTCCATGTCAGGTAGACTATAGACAGGATAGAGAGTTGTCTCCATGTCAGGTAGACACAGGATAGAGTTGTCTCCATGTCAGGTAGACTATAGACAGGATAGAGTTGTCTCCATGTCAGGTAGACTATAGACAGGATAGAGTTGTCTCCATGTCAGGTAGACTATAGAGTTGACAGGATAGAGTTGTCTCCATGTCAGGTAGACTATCAGACAGGATAGAGTTGTCTCCATGTCAGGTAGACTATAGACAGGATAGAGTTGTCTCCATGTCAGGTAGACTATAGACAGGATAGAGTTGTCTCCATGTCAGGTAGACTATAGACAGGATAGAGTTGTCTCCATGTCAGGTAGACTATAGACAGGATAGAGTTGTCTCCATGTCAGGTAGACTATAGACAGGATAGAGTTGTCTCCATGTCAGGTAGACTATAGACAGGATAGAGTTGTCTCCATGTCAGGTAGACTATAGACAGGATAGAGTTGTCTCCATGTCAGGTAGACTATAGACAGGATAGAGTTGTCTCCATGTATGGTAGACAGGATAGAGTTGTCTCCATGTCAGGTAGACTATAGACAGGATAGAGTTGTCTCCATGTCAGGTAGACTATAGACAGGATAGAGTTGTCTCCATCAGGTCAGGTAGAGACTATAGACAGGATAGAGTTGTCTCCATGTCAGGTAGACAGGATAGAGTTGTCTCCATGTCAGGTAGACTATAGACAGGATAGAGTTGTCTCCATGTCAGGTAGACAGGATAGAGTTGTCTCCATGTCAGGTAGACTATAGACAGGATAGAGTTGTCTCCATGTCTCAGGTCAGGTAGTTGACTATAGACAGGATAGAGTTGTCTCCATGTCAGGTAGACTCAGACAGGATAGAGTTGTCTCCTATAGACAGGATAGAGTTGTCTCCATGTCAGGTAGACTATAGACAGGATAGAGTTGTCTCCATGTCAGGTAGACAGGATAGAGTTGTCTCCATGTCAGGTAGACTATAGACAGGATAGAGTTGTCTCCATGTCAGGTAGACTATAGACAGGATAGAGTTGTCTCCATGTCAGGTAGACTATAGACAGATGAGAGTTGTCTCCATGTCAGGTAGACTATAGACAGGATAGAGTTGTCTCCATGTCAGGTAGACTATAGACAGGATAGAGTTGTCTCCATGTCAGTAGACTATAGACAGGATAGAGTTGTCTCCATGTCAGTTGTAGATGTCAGGTAGTGCCTAAGACAGGATAGATAGTCTCCATGTCAGGTAGACTATGTAGAGGTCCAGACTATAGACAGGATAGAGTTGTCTCCATGTCAGGTAGACTATACAGGATAGAGTTGTCTCCATGTCAGGTAGACTATAGACAGGAGAGTTGTTGTCTCCATGTCAGTTGGTCACTATAGACAGGATAGAGTTGTCTCCATGTCAGGTAGACTATGTCAGACAGGATAGAGTTGTCTCCATGTCAGGTAGACTATAGACAGGATAGAGTTGTCTCCATGTCAGGTAGACTATCAGGATAGAGTTGTCTCCATGTCAGGTAGACTATAGACAGGATAGAGTTGTCTCCATGTCAGGTAGACTATAGACAGGATAGAGTTGTCTCCATGTCAGTAGACTATAGACAGGATAGAGTTGTCTCCATGTCAGGTAGACTATAGACAGGATAGAGTTGTCTCCATGTCAGGTAGACTATAGACAGGATAGAGTCTCCATGTCAGGTAGACTATAGACAGATAGAGTTGTCTCCATGTCAGGTAGACTATAGACAGGATAGAGTTGTCTCCATGTCAGGTAGACTATAGACAGGATAGAGTTGTCTCCATGTCAGGTAGACTATAGACAGGATAGAGTTGTCTCCATGTCAGGTAGACTATAGACAGGATAGAGTTGTCTCCATGTCAGGTAGACTATAGACAGGATAGAGTTGTCTCCATGTCAGGTAGACTATAGACAGGATAGAGTTGTCTCCATGTCAGGTAGACTATAGACAGGATAGAGTTGTCTCCATGTGTCAGGTAGATAGAGTTGTCTCCATGTCAGGTAGACAGGATAGAGTTGTCTCCATGTCAGGTAGACTATAGACAGGATAGAGTTGTCTCCATGTCAGGTAGACTATAGACAGGATAGAGTTGTCTCATGTCAGGTATGTCAGGTAGAGTTGTCTCCATGTCAGGTAGACTATAGACAGGATAGAGTTGTCTCCATGTCAGGTAGACTATAGACAGGATAGAGTTGTCTCCATGTCAGGTAGACTATAGACAGGATAGAGTTGTCTCCATGTCAGGTAGACTATAGACAGGATATAGAGTTGTCTCCATGTCAGTCTCCACTGTCAGTAGACATAGATAGAGTTGTCTCCATGTCAGGTAGACTATAGACAGGATAGAGTTGTCTCCATGTCAGGTAGACTATAGACAGGATAGAGTTGTCTCCATGTCAGGTAGACTATAGACAGGGATAGAGTTGTCTCCATGTCAGGTAGACTATAGACAGGATAGAGTTGTCTCCATGTCAGGTAGACTATAGACAGGATAGAGACAGGATAGAGTTGTCTCCATGTCAGGTAGACTATAGACAGGATAGAGTTGTCTCCATGTCAGGTAGACAGGATAGAGTTGTCTCCATGTCAGGTAGACTATAGACAGGATAGAGTTGTCTCCATGTCAGGTAGACTATAGACAGGATAGAGTTGTCTCCATGTCAGGTAGACAGGATAGAGTTGTCTCCATCTGTATGTGTAATGACCGTTAACCCCTGACCCCTGTAGGAGATGATAGGTCTGATTAAACAGTCCAAGATCCCCATCATCTGTATGTGTAATGACCGTAACCACCAGAAGATCCGCTCCTTGGCCAACTACTGCTTTGACCTGCGCTTCCAGAGACCACGACTAGAACAGATCAAGGTACACACACACACACACACACACACAGGAAAACACACGCCAGGAAAACTTGCACAATGCATCACATTAACACACAGAAACGCATTACACGTCAATGTAGAGTCAAATAGTTTTTCTCCCCAATTTTCGATCTTGTCTCATCGCTGCAACTCCCCAAACGGGCTCGGGAGAGGCGAATGTGGAGTCATGCGTCCTCCGAAACATGACCCGCCTTAACCGCGCTCCTTAAACACCCCTCCCCTAACTGGACGACGCTGCGGCCAAACCCCTCCCCTAACGACGCTGGGCCAAACCCTCCCCTAACCCGGACGACGCTGGGCCAAACCCTCCCCTAACCCGGACGACGCTGGGCCAAACCCTCCCCTAACCCGGACGACGCTGGGCCAAACCCTCCCCTAACCTGGACGACGCTGGGCCAAACCCTCCCCTAACGACGCTGGGCCAAACCCTCCCCTAACCCAGACGACGCTGGGCCGAACCCTCCCCTAAACCCATGGGACGACGCTGGGCCAAACCCTCCCCTAACCCTGACGACGCTGGGCCAAACCCTCCACTAACCCGGACGACGCTGGGCCAAACCCTCCCCCTAACCCGGACGACGCTGGGCCAAACCCTCCACTAACCCGGAACACGCTGGGCCAAACCCTCCCCTAACCCGGACGACGCTGGGCCAAACCCTCCACTAACCCGGACGACGCTGGGCCAAACCCTCCCCTAACCCGGACGACGCTGGGCCAAACCCTCCCCTAACCCGGACGACGCTGGGCCAAACCCTCCCCTAACCCGGACGACGCTGGGCCTAACCCTCCCCTAACCCGGACGACGCTGGGCCAAACCCTCCCCTAACCCGGACGACGCTGGGCCAAACTCTCCCCTAACCCGGACGACGCTGGGCCAAACCCTCCCCTAACCCGGACGACGCTGGGCCAAACCCTCTCCCTAACCCGGACGACGCTGGGCCAAACCCTCCCCTAACCCGGACGACGCTGGGCCAAACCCCTCCCCTACCCGGACGACGCTGGGGGCCAAACCCTCCCCTAACCCGGACGACGCTGGGCCAAACCCTCCCCTAACCCGGACCACGCTGGGCCAAACCCTCCCCTAACCCGGACAACGCTGGGCCAAACCCTCCCCTAACCTGGACGACGCTGGGCCAAACCCTCCCCTAACCCGGACGACGCTGGGCCTAACCCTCCCCTAACCCTCCCCTAACCCCCCCCTAACCCAGACGACGCTGGGCCAAACCCTCCCCTAACCCGGACGACGCTGGGCCAAACCCTCTCCCCTAACCCTCCCCTAACCCGGACGACGCTGGGCCAAACCCTCCCCTAACCCGGACCACGCTGGGCCAAACCCTCCCCTAACCCGGACGACGCTGGGCCAAACCCTCCACTAACCCGGACGACGCTGGGCCAAACCCTCCACTAACCCGGACGACGCTGGGCCAATTGTGCGCCGTCCTATGGGACTCCCGGCCACGGCCGGTTGTGGCACAGCCCGGGAATGAACCCGGGTCTGTAGTAACGCCCTTAGACCGCTGCACCGCTCGGGAGGCCATCATCTCTCTTTTCATATTAATACCTCTCACTCTCTCCTTCTCTCTCTCTCTCTCTCTCTCCCTCCGTCTCCCTCCCTCCCTTCTCTCTCCCTCCTCTCTCTCTCTTCCTCCGTCTCTCTCCCTTCATTTCTCTCCCTCCTTCTCTCCTCTCTCTCTCTCCCTCCTCTCTCCCTCCGTCTCTCTCCCTCCGTCTCCCTCCCTCCGTCTCTCTCTCTCCCTCCTTCTCTCTCCCTCCGTCTCTCTCCCTCCATCTCTCTCTCTCAGGGTGCCATGATGTCCATTGCTTTCAAAGAGGGTCTGAAAATCCCGCCTCCTGCCCTAAACGAGATGATCCTGGCGTCCAATCAAGACATCCGACAGGTAAATAAGGGAATTAATACTTTTAAAAAAAACATGTTGTTAAATGAAATCATCCGTAGCTATTACAATCGTCGGTAACTATGACAATCTTCTGTAACTGTGGCAACCGTCGATAACCATGGCAACTGGTCTGCAGGTCCTCCACAACTTGAGAATGTGGTCGGCCAAGGACAAGGTCATGACCTACGACCGGGTCAAAGAGGACGCCAACAACGCACGCAAGGTCAGAGAGAAAGTGTTTCTGTTTGTAAGGTCTGTGTCTGTGTGATGATGAGAAAATTGAGACTAAGATATGGGTGAGATTTCGACTACCCTTGACAAGTATTGTGTAACCGTGTGTGTGTGTGTGTGTGTGTAACCCTGTCGTGTGTTAATTAGTTAGGTGTGTGTGTTTGCGTGACCATGTTGTGTGTGTGTGTGTGTGTGTATGCAGGACATGAAGCTGGGTCCGTTTGACGTGTGCAGGAAGGTGTTCTCCAAGGGGGAGGAGTCAAGTCACATGACGTTGATTGACAAGTCAGACCTGTTCTTCCATGATTACTCTCTGGCGCCGCTGTTCATCCAAGAGAACTACATACATGTTAAACCTGCAGCTGCTGGGTGAGACACACTCAGACATAAACCCTATCTCACCAGGTTAATACACAGACATAAACCCTATCTCACCAGGTTAATACACAGACATAAACCCTGTATCACCAGGTTAATACACAGACATAAACCCTGTCTCACCAGGTTAATACACAGACATAAACCCTATCTCACCAGGTTAATACACAGACATAAACCCTGTCTCACCAGGTTAATACACAGACATAAACCCTGTCTCACCAGGTTAATACACAGACCTAAACCATGTCTCACCAGGTTAATACACAGACATAAACCCTATCTCACCAGGTTAATACACAGACATAAACCCTATCTCACCAGGTTAATACACAGACATAAACCCTGTATCACCAGGTTAATACACAGACATAAACCCTATCTCACCAGGTTAATACACAGACATAAACCCTATCTCACCAGGTTAATACACAGACATAAACCCTGTATCACCAGGTTAATACACAGACATAAACCCTGTATCACCAGGTTAATACACAGACATAAACCCTGTATCACCAGGTTAATACACAGACATAAACCCTATCTCACCAGGTTAATACACAGACATAAACCCTATCTCACCAGGTTAATACACAGACATAAACCCTGTATCACCAGGTTAATACACAGACATAAACCCTAAACCCTATCTCACCGGGGTTTAATAAATCCTATCTCAATAATATGCCATTTAGCAGACGCTTTTATCCAAAGACGACTTACAGTCATGCGTGCATACATGTTTTTTTTTTGTGTATGGGTGGTCCGGGGATCACAGACCCACTACCTTGGCGTTACAAGCGCCGTGCTCTAAACCCTATCTCTACAGAGGATTAATACACAGACATAAACCCTGTATCACCAGGTTAATACACAGACATAAACACTATCTCACCAGGTTAATACACAGACATAAACTCCATCTCACCAGGTTAATACACAGACATAAACCCTGTATCACCAGGTTAATACACAGACATAAACCCTGTATCACCAGGTTATATACACAGACATAAACTCCATCTCACCAGGTTAATACACAGACATAAACTCCATCTCACCAGGTTAATACACAGACATAAACTCCATCTCACCAGGTTAATACACAGACATAAACTC
>CM072220.1:5149683-5193670 GCA_036851935.1 Coregonus suidteri
ACCACTGGTATAGACACACAGTCTGATACACACTGGTATAGACACACAGTCTGATACACACACTGGTATAGACACACAGTCTGATACACACTGGTATAGACACACAGTCTGATACACACTGGTATAGACACACAGTCTGATACACACTGGTATAAGACACACAGTCTGATACACACTGGTATAGACACACAGTCTGATACACACTGGTATAGACACACAGTCTGTTACACACTGACACGCAGTCTGATACCCACTGGTATAGACACACAGTCTGATACACACTGGGTATAGACACACAGTCTGATACACACTGGTATAGACCACACAGTCTGATACACACTGGTATAGACACACAGTCTGATACACACTGGTATAGACACACAGTCTGATACACCACTGGTATAGACACACAGTCTGATACACACTGGTATAGACACACAGTCTGATACACACTGGTATAGACACACAGTCTGATACACACTGACACACAGTCTGATATACCACTGGTATAGACACACAGTCTGATACACACTGGTATAGACACACAGTCTGATACACACTGGTATAGACACACAGTCTGATACACACTGAACACACAGTCTGATACCACTGGTATAGACACACAGTCTGATACACACTGGTATAGACACACAGTCTGATACACACTGGTATAGACACACAGTCTGATACACACTGGTATAGACACACGTCTGATACACACTGGTATAGACACACAGTCTGATACACACTGTATAGACACACAGTCTGATACACACTGGTATAGACACACAGTCTGATACACACTGGTATAGACACACAGTCTGATACACACTGGTATAGACACACAGTCTGATACACACTGGTATAGACACACAGTCTGATACACACTGGTATAGACACACAGTCTGATACACACTGGTATAGACACACAGTCCTGATACACACTGGTATAGACACACAGTCTGATACACACTGGTATAGACACACAGTCTGATACACAAACTGACACACAGTCTGATACACACTGGTATACACAGTATAGACACAGTCTGATACACACTGGTATAGACACACAGTCTGATACACACTGGTATAGACACACAGTCTGATACACACTGGTATAGACACCACAGTCTGATACACACTGGTATAGACACACAGTCTGATACACACTGGTATAGACACACAGTCTGATACACACTGGTATAGACACACAGTCTGATACACACTGGTATAGACACACAGTCTGATACACACTGGTATAGACACGCAGTCTGATACACACTGGTATAGACACACAAGTCTGATACACACTGGTATAGACACACAGTCTGATACACACTGGTATAGACACACAGTCTGATACACACTGGTATAGACACACAGTCTGATACACACTGGTATAGACACACAGTCTGATACACACTGGTATAGACACACAGTCTGATACACACTGACACACAGTCTGATACACACTGGTATAGACACAGTCTGATACACACTGGTTATAGACACACAGTCTGATACACACTGGTATAGACACACAGTCTGATACACACTGGTATAGACACACAGTCTGATACACACTGGTATAGACACACAGTCTGATACACAACTGGTATAGACACACAGTCTGAATACACACTGGTATAGACACACAGTCTGATACACTGGTATAGACACACAGTCTGATACACACTGGTATAGACACACAGTCTGATACACACTGGTATAGACCACACGTCTGATACACACTGGTATAGGACACACAGTCTGATACACACTGACACACAGTCTGATACACACTGACACACAGTCTGATACACACTGGTATAGACCACAGTCTGATACACACTGGTATAGACACACAGTCTGATACACACTGGTATAGACACACAGTCTGATACACACTGGTATAGACACACAGTCTGATACACACTGGTATAGACACACAGTCTGATACACACTGACACACAGTCTGATACCCCACTGGTATAGACACACAGTCTGATACACACTGGTATAGACACACAGTCTGATACACACTGACACACAGTCTGATACACACTGACACCCAGTCTGATACCCCCTGGTATAGACACACAGTCCTGATACACACTGACACACAGTCTGATACCCACTGGTATAGACACACAGTCTGATACACACTGGTATAGACACACAGTCTGATACACACTGACACACAGTCTGATACACACTGGTATAGACACACAGTCTGATACACACTGTATAGACACACAGTCTGATACACACTGGTATAGACACACAGTCTGATACACACTGGTATAGACACACAGTCTGATACACACTGGTATAGACACACAGTCTGATACACACTGACACACAGTCTGATACACACTGGTATAGACACACAGTCTGATACACACTGGTATAGACACGCAGTCTGATACACACTGGTATAGACACACAGTCTGATACACACTGGTATAGACACACAGTCTGATACACACTGGTATAGACACACAGTCTGATACACACTGGTATAGACACACAGTCTGATACACACTGGTATAGACACAGTCTGATACACACTGGTATAGACACACAGTCTGATACACACTGGTATAGACACGCAGTCTGATACACACTGGTATAGACACACACAGTCTGATACACACTGGTATAGACACACAGTCTGATACACACTGGTATAGACACACAGTCTGATACACACTGGTATAGACACACAGTCTGATACACACTGGTATAGACACACAGTCTGATACACACTGGTATAGACACACAGTCTGATACACACTGACACACAGTCTGATACACACTGGTATAGACACACAGTCTGATACACACTGGTATAGACACACAGTCTGATACACACTGGTATAGACACGCAGTCTAATACACACTGGTATAGACACACAGTCTGATACACACTGGTATAGACACGCAGTCTAATACACACTGGTATAGACACACAGTCTGATACACACTGGTATAGACCACGCAGTCTAATACACACTGGTATAGACACACAGTCTGAATACACACTGGTATAGACACACAGTCTGATACACACTGGTATAGACACACAGTCTGATACACACTGGTATAGACACACAGTCTGATACACACTGACACACAGTCTGATACACACTGGTATAGACACACAGTCTGATACACACTGGTATAGACACACAGTCTGATACACACTGGTATAGACACACAGTCTGATACACACTGACACACAGTCTGATACACACTGGTATAGACACACAGTCTGATACACACTGGTATAGACACACAGTCTGATACACACTGGTATAGACACACAGTCTGATACACACTGGTATAGACACACAGTCTGATACACACTGACACAACAGTCTGATACACACTGGTATAGACACACAGTCTGATACACACTGGTATAGACACACAGTCTGATACACACTGGTATAGACACGCAGTCTAATACACACTGGTATAGACACACAGTCTGATACACACTGGTATAGACACCGCAGTCTAATACACACTGGTATAGACACACAGTCTGATACACACTGGTATAGACACACAGTCTGATACACACTGGTATAGACACACAGTCTGATACACACTGACACCACAGTCTGATACACACTGGTATAGACACACAGTCTGATACAACACTGGTATAGACACCACAGTCTGATACACACTGGTATAGACACACAGTCTGATACACACTGGTATAGACACACAGTCTGATACACACTGGTATAGACACACAGTCTGATACACACTGGTATAGACACACAGTCTGATACACACTGGTATAAGACACACAGTCTGATACACACTGGTATAGACACACAGTCTGATACACACTGGTATAGACACACAGTCTGATACACACTGGTATAGACACACAGTCTGATACACACTGGTATAGACACACAGTCTGATACACACTGACACACAGTCTGATACACACTGGTATAGACACACAGTCTGATACACACTGGTATAGACACACAGTCTGATACACACTGGTATAGACACGCAGTCTAATACACACTGGTATAGACACACAGTCTGATACACACTGTATAGACACGCAGTCTAATACACACTGGTATAGACACACAGTCTGATACACACTGGTATAGACACACGCAGTCTAATACACACTGGTATAGACACACAGTCTGATACACACTGGTATAGACACACAGTCTGATACACACTGGTATAGACACACAGTCTGATACACACTGGTATAGACACGCAGTCTGATACACACTGACACACAGTCCCTGATACACACTGGTATAGACACACAGTCTGATACACACTGACACACACAGTCTGATACACACTGGTATAGACACACAGTCTGATACACACTGGTATAGACACACAGTCTGATACACACTGGTATAGACACACAGTCTGATACACACTGGTATAGACACACAGTCTGATACACACTGGTATAGACACACAGTCTGATACACACTGGTATAGACACACAGTCTGATACACACTGGTATAGACACACAGTCTGAATACACTGGTATAGACACGCAGTCTGATACACACTGGTATAGACACACAGTCTGATACACACTGGTATAGACACACAGTCTGATACACACTGGTATAGACACACAGTCTGATACACACTGGTATAGACACACAGTCTGATACACACTGGTATAGACACACAGTCTGATACACACTGGTATAGACACACAGTCTGATACACACTGGTATAGACACACAGTCTGATACACACTGGTATAGACACACAGTCTTACAGCCTCACACTCAACCAGGAGCTTGGACTCATCTGGGGTATAATTCATTAGTTGCACACTGTAGCTAAATGTTTTGCAACAATACGTTTTCTATTGAACAAATTCCCCCCTCCTCTCTCCCCCTTCTTCTCTCCCCCCTCCCCCCTCCTCCTATCTCTCCCCCCTCTTCTCTCCCCCATCCTCCCCTATCTCTCCCCCCTCCTCCTACCCTCCCTCTTCTCTCCCCCCACCTCTCTCCTCTTCTCTCAACCTCCTCTCTCCCCTCTCCCCCCTCCCATCTCCCCCCTCCCATCCTCCTCTCCCCTCCCTCCTCCGATCTCTTCCCCCCCTCCTCCTTTCTCCCCCTCCTCCTATCTCTTCCTTTCTCCCCCCTCCTCCTATCTCTTCCTTTCTCCCCCCCTCCTCCTCTCTCCCCTCCTCTCCCCCCCTCCTCTCCCCTCCCCTCCTCCTCCTATCTCCCCCCTCCTCTCCCCTCCCCTCTTCTCCCCCCCTCCTCTCTCCCTCTTATCTCCCCCCCCCCCCTCTCTCATCTCCCCCCATCTCTCCCTCCTCTCTCCCCCCTCCTCCTTTCTTCCCCCTCTCCCCCCCTCCTCCTCTCTCCCCTCCTTCTCTCTTCCCCCCTCCTCCTCCCCCCTCCCTCCCCCTCCTCCTCTCTCCCCCCCTCCTCCTCCCCCCTCCCTCCCCTCCTCCTCTCTCCCTCCCCCCTCCTCCTTTCTCCCCCTCTCTCCCCCTCCTCTTATCTCCCCTCCTTCTATCTCTTCCCCCCTCCTCCTCCCCCTCCCTCCTCTCTCTCCCCCCCTCTCTCCCCTCCTCCTCTCTCCCCCCCTCTCTCCCCCTCCTCCTCTCTCCCCCCCTCCTCCTCTTCCCCCCTCCTCCTCTCTCCCCCTCCTCCTCCTCTCTTCCCCCCTCCTCCTCTCTCCCCTCCTCCTCTCCCCTCCTCCCTCTCTCCTCCCCCCCCTCCTCTCATTCCCCCCTCCTCTCCATCCTTCAGGACATTAAGTAGCAGACAGGCAGTGAGCCTGGACTACCTGCCCTACCTCCGCATGGCCCTGTTGTGTCCTCTCCAGAGGCAGGGGGCGGAGGGGGCTGGTCAGGCCGTCCAGCTGTTAGATGACTACCACCTGGTCAGAGAGGATGTGGACAGCCTCATGGAGATCAGCCTCTGGGGGGGGCAGCCTGACCCCTATGCTAAACTAGACCCCAAGGTCAGAGGATGAAGGGGGGAGGGGTGGGGGGGGCTGACCCCTATGCTAAACTAGACCCCAAGGTCAGAGGAGACGGGGGGAGGGTGGGGGGGCTGACCCCTATGCTAAACTAGACCCCAAGGTCAGAGGAGACAGGGGGGAGGGGTGGGGGGCTGACCCCTATGCTAAACTAGACCCCAAGGTCAGAGGCGACGGGGGGAGGGGTGGGGGGCTGACCCCTATGCTAAACTAGACCCCAAGGTCAGAGGCGACGGGGGGAGGGGTGGGGGGCTGACCCCTATGCTAAACTAGACCCCAAGGTCAGAGGTGGGGGGGGCTGACCCCTATGCTAAACTAGACCCCCAAGGTCAGAGGAGGACAGGGGGAGGGGTGGGGGGGCTGACCCCTATGCTAAACTAGACCCCAAGGTCAGAGGAGACGGGGGAGGGGTGGGGGGGCTGACCCCTATGCTAAACTAGACCCCAAGGTCAGAGGAGACGGGGGGAGGGTGGGGGGGCTGACCCCTATGCTAAACTAGACCCCAAGGTCAGAGGAGACGGATTAGGGGTGGGGGCGAGGGTGGGCAGCCTGACCTGACCTGACCCCTATGATAAACTAGACCAGAGCCCTATTATAATAATAATCCCAATCTGTGATTGTAATAATGGTATTAATCTAATCTGTGCCCAGGTGAAGTCAGCGTTCACGAGGGCCTATAACCGTGAGACCCACCTGACAACACCCTACTCCCTCCAACCAATCAAGAAGGGCCGTCGTGGCGGGGGAGCGGAGGCGGAGCTGGGAGGAGAGGGGGCGAGAGGAACAGGCTGAGGAAGAGGAGGAGGAAGGTGTTGCAGCTGACGCCATGATCAAAGTAAGGAGGAACACACTTCTAGACAGTGTATATATATATACCCCCCACTTCTCTTACAAATATTTTTTTCCCAACTTATTTTTAGAAGAAATTGGGAATTATTTAAAGGTCAGCTGCCCCTTAGAACCAACTTCTCTGGTTTTAAACGGCCTATGTGGCATCGATATGAGTCAGAAACATTCATTCTAGTGTCGAAATGTACTGTACCACTGCGCGCACACACACACACACACACACACACACACACACTTATATATACAGATAACTTTCCAAATAAAGGAAACACTTGAGTAAAGGGTTCTGGCAGCTCTGTGGTGTGGGGTGCAGTTTCCTGGCATGGTTTGGGTCCACTCAGCCCCTTAGAGGACATGGGGAAACGCCAGTAAACACACAGACATTCTGAGGGATCACCTTCGACCTCTGGTGAATCATTTCTATCCTGATTGGAGTGGTCTCTTCCAGGATGTCAAATCAAAATCAAATCAAATTGTATTTGTCACGTGCGCTGAATACAACAGGTGTAGACCTTACAGTGAAATGCTTACTGACAAGCCCCTTAACCAACAATGCAGTTTTAAGAAAGAATACCAAAACAATACAATATAAAATAATACTAAATAAAAGTAACAAATAATTAAAGAGCAGCAGTAAAATAACAGTAGGGAGGCTATATACAGGGGGTACCGGTACAGAGTCAATGGGAAATAACAGTAGGGAGGCTATATACAGGGGGGGTACCGGTACAGAGTCAATGGGAAATAACAGTAGGGAGGCTATATACAGGGGGTACCGGTACAGAGTCAATGGGAAATAACAGTAGGGAGGCTATATACAGGGGGTACCGGTACAGAGTCAATGGGAAATAACAGTAGGGAGGCTATATACAGGGGGGTACCGGTACCGAGTCAATGGGAAATAACAGTAGGGAGGCTATATACAGGGGGTACCGGTACCGAGTCAATGTGAAATAACAGTAGGGAGGCTATATACAGGGGTACCGGTACAGAGTCAATGGGAAATAACAGTAGGGAGGCTATATACAGGGGGTACCGGTACAGAGTCAATGGGAAATAACAGTAGGGAGGCTATATACAGGGGGTACCGGTACAGAGTCAATGGGAAATAACAGTAGGGAGGCTATATACAGGGGTACCGGTACCGAGTCAATGGGAAATAACAGTAGGGAGGCTATATACAGGGGGTACCGGTACAGAGTCAATGGGAAATAACAGTAGGGAGGCTATATACAGGGGGTACCGGTACCGAGTCAATGGGAAATAACAGTAGGGAGGCTATATACAGGGGGTACCGGTACAGAGTCAATGGGAAATAACAGTAGGGAGGCTATATACAGGGGGGTACCGGTACCGAGTCAATGGGAAATAACAGTAGGGAGGCTATATACAGGGGGTACCGGTACCGAGTCAATGGGAAATAACAGTAGGGAGGCTATATACAGGGGGGTACCGGTACCGAGTCAATGGGAAATAACAGTAGGGAGGCTATATACAGGGGGTACCGGTACCGAGTCAATGTGAAATAACAGTAGGGAGGCTATATACAGGGGGTACCGGTACAGAGTCAATGGGAAATAACAGTAGGGAGGCTATATACAGGGGGGTACCGGTACCGAGTCAATGGGAAATAACAGTAGGGAGGCTATATACAGGGGGTACCGGTACCGAGTCAATGTGAAATAACAGTAGGGAGGCTATATACAGGGGGTACCGGTACAGAGTCAATGGGAAATAACAGTAGGGAGGCTATATACAGGGGGTACCGGTACAGAGTCAATGGGAAATAACAGTAGGGAGGCTATATACAGGGGGTACCGGTACAGAGTCAATGGGAAATAACAGTAGGGAGGCTATATACAGGGGGGTACCGGTACCGAGTCAATGGGAAATAACAGTAGGGAGGCTATATACAGGGGGGTACCGGTACAGAGTCAATGGGAAATAACAGTAGGGAGGCTATATACAGGGGGTACCGGTACCGAGTCAATGGGAAATAACAGTAGGGAGGCTATATACAGGGGGTACCGGTACAGAGTCAATGTGAAATAACAGTAGGGAGGCTATATACAGGGGGTACCGTACAGAGTCAATGTGAAATAACAGTAGGGAGGCTATATACAGGGGGTACCGGTACCGAGTCAATGTGAAATAACAGTAGGGAGGCTATATACAGGGGGTACCGGTACAGAGTCAATGGGAAATAACAGTAGGGAGGCTATATACAGGGGGTACCGGTACAGAGTCAATGGGAAATAACAGTAGGGAGGCTATATACAGGGGGTACCGGTACAGAGTCAATGGGAAATAACAGTAGGGAGGCTATATACAGGGGGTACCGGTACCGAGTCAATGGGAAATAACAGTAGGGAGGCTATATACAGGGGGTACCGGTACAGAGTCAATGGGAAATAACAGTAGGGAGGCTATATACAGGGGTACCGGTACCGAGTCAATGGGAAATAACAGTAGGGAGGCTATATACAGGGGGGTACCGGTACAGAGTCAATGGGAAATAACAGTAGGGAGGCTATATACAGGGGGTACCAGTACAGAGTCAATGGGAAATAACAGTAGGGAGGCTATATACAGGGGGTACCGGTACAGAGTCAATGGGAAATAACAGTAGGGAGGCTATATACAGGGGGTACCGGTACCGAGTCAATGGGAAATAACAGTAGGGAGGCTATATACAGGGGGTACCGGTACCGAGTCAATGGGAAATAACAGTAGGGAGGCTATATACAGGGGGTACCGGTACAGAGTCATGGGAAATAACAGTAGGGAGGCTATATACAGGGGGTACCGGTACCGAGTCAATGGGAAATAACAGTAGGGAGGCTATATACAGGGGGTACCGGTACTGAGTCAATGGGAAATAACAGTAGGGAGGCTATATACAGGGGGTACCGGTACAGAGTCAATGGGAAATAACAGTAGGGAGGCTATATACAGGGGGTACCGGTACCGAGTCAATGTGAAATAACAGTAGGGAGGCTATATACAGGGGGTACCGGTACAGAGTCAATGGGAAATAACAGTAGGGAGGCTATATACAGGGGGTACCGGTACAGAGTCAATGGGAAATAACAGTAGGGAGGCTATATACAGGGGGTACCGGTACAGAGTCAATGTGAAATAACAGTAGGGAGGCTATATACAGGGGGTACCGGTACAGAGTCAATGGGAAATAACAGTAGGGAGGCTATATACAGGGGGTACCGGTACAGAGTCAATGTGTAATAACAGTAGGGAGGCTATATACAGGGGGGTACCGGTACAGAGTCAATGTGTAATAACAGTAGGGAGGCTATATACAGGGGGGTACCGGTACAGAGTCAATGGGAAATAACAGTAGGGAGGCTATATACAGGGGGGTACCGGTACAGAGTCAATGTGAAATAACAGTAGGGAGGCTATATACAGGGGGTACCGGTACAGAGTCAATGGGAAATAACAGTAGGGAGGCTATATACAGGGGGTACCGGTACAGAGTCAATGGGAAATAACAGTAGGGAGGCTATATACAGGGGGTACCGGTACAGAGTCAATGTGTAATAACAGTAGGGAGGCTATATACAGGGGGGTACCGGTACAGAGTCAATGGGAAATAACAGTAGGGAGGCTATATACAGGGGGTACCGGTACAGAGTCAATGGGAAATAACAGTAGGGAGGCTATATACAGGGGGGTACCGGTACAGAGTCAATGGGAAATAACAGTAGGGAGGCTATATACAGGGGGTACCGGTAGAGTCAATGGGAAATAACAGTAGGGAGGCTATATACAGGGGGTACCGGTACAGAGTCAATGTGCGGGGGCACCGGTTAGTCGAGGTAATTGGGGTAATATGTACATGTAGGTAGAGTTATTAAAGTGGATATGCATAGATAATAAACAGAGAGTAGCAGCAGCGTAAAAGAGGGGGTTGGGGGGGAACAGTGCAAATAGTCTGGGTGGCCATTTGATTAGATGTTCTTGAGTCTTATGGCTTGTGAGTAGAAGCTGTTAAGGAAGCCTTTTGGACCTAGACTTGGCGCTCCGGTACCGCTTGCCGTGCGGTAGCAGAGAGAACAGTCTATGACTAGGGTGGCTGGAGTCTTTGACAGTTTGTAGGGGCTTCCTCTGACACCGCCTGGTATAGAGGTCCTGGATGGCAGGAAGCTCGGCCCCAGTGATGTACTGGTATAGAGGTCCTGGATGGCAGGAAGCTCGGCCCCAGTGATGTACTGGTATAGAGGTCCTGGATGGCAGGGAGCTCGGCCCCAGTGATGTACTGGTATAGAGGTCCTGGATGGCAGGAAGCTCGGCCCCAGTGATGTACTGGTATAGAGGTCCTGGATGGCAGGAAGCTCGGCCCCAGTGATGTACTGGTATAGAGGTCCTGGATGGCAGGAAGCTCGGCCCCAGTGATGTACTGGTATAGAGGTCCTGGATGGCAGGAAGCTCGGCCCCAGTGATGTACTGGTATAGAGGTCCTGGATGGCAGGAAGCTCGGCCCCAGTGATGTACTGGTATAGAGGTCCTGGATGGCAGGAAGCTTGGTCCCAGTGATGTACTGGTATAGAGGTCCTGGATGGCAGGAAGCTCGGCCCCAGTGATGTACTGGTATAGAGGTCCTGGATGGCAGGAAGCTCGGCCCCAGTGATGTACTGGTATAGAGGTCCTGGATGGCAGGAAGCTTGGTCCCAGTGATGTACTGGTATAGAGGTCCTGGATGGCAGGAAGCTCGGCCCCAGTGATGTACTGGTATAGAGGTCCTGGATGGCAGGAAGCTTGGTCCCAGTGATGTACTGGTATAGAGGTCCTGGATGGCAGGGAGCTCGGCCCCAGTGATGTACTGGTATAGAGGTCCTGGATGGCAGGAAGCTCGGCCCCAGTGATGTACTGGTATAGAGGTCCTGGATGGCAGGGAGCTCGGCCCCAGTGATGTACTGGTATAGATGTCCTGGATGGCAGGAAGCTCGGCCCCAGTGATGTACTGGGCCGTACGGGGGGGAATGCACCCATCCACAGGGAATGAGCGGTCCCTGAATGGTGGAGATTCTGGAGTGGCACAGACACTTGTAGAATCTATGCCAAGGCGCATTGAAGCTGTTCTGGCTTGTGGAGGCCCAACGCCCTGTTAAGACTCTTCATGTTGGGGTTTCCTTTATTTTGGCAGTTACCTGTAGATATACACACACAACACACACACGTGTACAAACACAACACAACACACACACACACACACAACACACACACACACACACACACACACACACACGTTTATGCACACACATGCTCGTTCTGAAAGATGAACAATCCATTCCTTGACCTGAATATAGAACTGGTGATGTAGAACACACTGGTGAATCTGAATCAGATAATCACTTTTCTCTCTTCCTGTTTTCTCCCTCCCCCCTCCCCCCTGTTTCTCTCCCCCCCCCTCCCTCCTGTTTCTCTCTCCCCCCCTCCCCCCTGTTTCTCCCCCCCCCCCTCCTGTTTCTCCCTCCCCCCTCCCTCCTGTTTCTCCCTCCCCCTCCCTCCTGTTTCTCTCTCCCCCCTCCCTCCTGTTTCTCCCTCCCCCTCCCCCCTGTTTCTCCCTCCCCCCTGTTCCCCCTCCCTCCTGTTTCTCTCTCCCCCCTCCCCCCCTGTTTCCCCCTCCCCCCTGTTTCCCCCTCCCCCCTGTTTCCCTCTCCCCCCTCCTCCCTGTTTCCCTCTCCCCCCTCCTCCCTGTTTCCCTCTCCCCCCTCCTCCCTGTTTCTCTCTCCCCCCTCCCCCCTGTTTCCCCCTCCCTCCTGTTTCTCTCTCCCCCCTCCCCCCTGTTTTTTCTCCCTCCCCCCTGTTTCTCCTCCCCCCTGTTTCCCCCCCCCCCCCCTGTTTTTTCTCCCTCCCCCCTGTTTCCCTCTCCCCCCTCCTCCCTGTTTTCCCTCTCCCCCCTCCTCCCTGTTTCTCTCTCCCCCTCCCTCCTGTTTTCTCCCTCCCCCCTCCCCCCTGTTTCCCCCTCCCTCCTGTTTCTCTCTCCCCCCTCCCTCCTGTTTCTCTCTCCCCCCCCTCCCCCCTGTTTCTCTCTCTCACCCCCTCCCTCCTGTTTTCCCCCTCCCCCCTCCCTCCTGTTTTCTCTCTCCCCCCTCCCCCCTGTTTCTCTCTCCCCCCTCCCTCCTGTTTCTCTCTCCCCCCTCCCCCCTGTTTCTCTCTCCCCCCCTCCCTCCTGTTTTCCCCCCTCCCCCCTCCCTCCTGTTTCTCTCTCCCCCCTCCCCCCTGTTTCTCTCTCCCCCCTCCCTCCTGTTTCTCTCCTCCCCCCTCCCCCTGTTTCTCCCTCCCCCCTCCCTCCTGTTTCTCCCTCCCCCCTGTTTCCCCCTCCCCCCTCCCTCCTGTTTCTCCCTCCCCCCTCCCTCCTGTTTCTCCCCCCCCCCTCCCTCCTGTTTCTCCCTCCCCCCTCCCTCCTGTTTCTCCCTCCCTCCTGTTTCTCTCTCCCCCTCCCTCCTGTTTCTCTCTCCCCCTCCCTCCTGTTTCTCTCCCTCCCCCCTCCCCCCTGTTTCTCCCTCCTCCCTCCCCCCTGTTTCCCCCTCCCCCCTGTACCTCCCTCCCCCCTGTTTCCCTCTCCCCCCTCCTCCCTGTTTCTCCCTCCCCCCTGTTTCCCTCTCCCCCCTCCTCCCTGTTTTCTCCCTCCCCCCTGTTTCCCTCTCCCCCCTCCTCCCTTTTCTCTCCGCGCCCCTCTCCTCTCCCCTCCACAGCAGAAGAAGGCCAAACCCTCCAAGGAGCCCAAAAAGGAGAAGGCAACAGCCGGGGATTCTGGGAAGGGAAAGGGCAAAGGCAAGGGCAAAGCCAGGAAGTGACCCCTAACCTCTGACCCTTGACCTCTGACTATGAGACAACTAAAGTAGTGCACTATGTAGGGAATAGGGTGCCCTTTGGGACACAATAGTATCTACTCTCTACTATCCCTATATCATATTAGCGCTGTGGGTTTGGAAGGTCTGTATGTCTGAATGATAACTGTGTGTGTGTGTGTGTGTGTGTGTGTGTGTGTGTGTGTGTGTGTGTGGAGTGATGGCCCAGTAAATCTGTGTGACGTGTAAATATGTACCTTGTAGGATAAAGATGCTGTTTCTTTCAACTGCTCACCGGAGAGACCGCACCTTTCTAGTCTAACTACAGTTAAGCACTTCTGACTGATGGACCAGAGAATGGCAGAATGTTTATATTTTGTAAAAGATTTTCGCTGATAATAGACGACTGAATACTGGTATTGTGGCGCGACGTGGTTTCTTTCTGTGTTTATGGTTGAAATACAGTCTCTTGATCTACGTGGGGAAGATATTTTTGTTAAAATCATAAATTAGTGGAGATATACAGTAGCAGTCAAACGTTTGGACACACCTACTCATTCAAGGGTTTTTTCCTTTATTTGTACTATTTTTTACATTGTAGAATAATAGTGAAGACATCAAACTATGAAATAACAAATATGGAATCATGTAGTAACCAAAAAGTGTTAAACAATCAAAATATATTTTATATCTGAGATTCTTCAAAGTAGCCACCCTTTGCCTTGATGACAGCTTTGCACACACAACTCTTGGCATTCTCTCAACCAGCTTCACCTGGAATGCTTTTCCAACAGTCTTGAAGGAGTTCCCACATATGCTGAGCACTTGTTGGCTGCTTTTCCTTCACTCTGCGGTCCGAGTCATCCCAAACCATCTCAATTGGGTTGAGGTCGGGTGATTGTGGATATGTGTTATTGCATAGTTTTGATGTCTTCACTATTATTCTACAATGTAAAACAATTATAAAAACCCTGGAATGAGTAGGTGTGTCCAAACTTTTGACTGGGTCCTCTGTAGCTCAATTGGTAGAGCATGGCGCTTGTAACGCCAGGGTAGTGAGTTCGATCCCCGGGACCACCCATACGTAAAAATTTATGCACACATGACTGTAAGTCGCTTTGGATAAAAGCGTCTGCTAAATGGTATAATATTAATAATATTATACTCTACCTGCTAGAAGGATATTAAACGACATTATTGATGTACCCCTAGAAGGATATTATACCACACTATTGAGATGTACCCCTAGAAGGATTTTAGACCACACTATTGAGATGTACCCCTAGAAGGATTTTAGACCACACTATTGAGATGTACCCCTAGAAGGATTTTAGACCACACTATTGAGATGTACCCCTAGAAGGATTTTAGACCACACTATTGAGATGTACCCCTAGAAGGATTTTAGACCACACTATTGAGATGTACCCCTAGAAGATTTTAGACCACACTATTGAGATGTACCCCTAGAAGGATTTTAGACCACACTATTGAGATGTACCCCTAGAAGGATTTTAGACCACACTATTGAGATGTACCCCTAGAAGGATATTATACCACACTATTGAGATGTACCCCTAGAAGGATTTTAGACCACACTATTGAGATGTACCCCTAGAAGGATTTTAGACCACACTATTGAGATGTACCCCTAGAAGGATTTTAGACCACACTATTGAGATGTAGCCCTAGAAGGATTTTAGACCACACTATTGAGATGTACCCCTAGAAGGATTCTGAGATGTTATAACATGCGACAAAAAATGAAATTATATTCCAACAGTAATGAAAAAAAATGACACATCTATATTCTACGGGTGTTACATAATATATTAGATTTAATATTAACAAGACAAGTACAAACCAGGCGAGGCTCTACAACAGTTTTTTAAAACGTTGTAGTGGTCCACATTAGTCTCTCAGGACACTTTGACACTTCAGTGATATGCCCAAAATAATTCAAAAGTAAATAAATATCATACCGGTCTTGGTGAATATAAATATAAAGCAGTTAATAATTCGAGGGAACTAAGATCAAATAAAACATAAGAAAAAAAACATGTTACATTATTTTTATTTTTTTAAGCAAACATTCTACAATAGGAAACATTTTTGTGATCTTTTCAGTATAAAAAATTTGACGGATAAATAGTGTGTGCAAAGTTGCTTTGTACAAGGTACCTGGTGCAAATACATAATGTACTGATGTCTGTGAGAGCCTGTATGGGGAAGTGGTAAATAACAACGAAAGATAAGAGCTTCAATCAAATCAGCTGTTAACCAGCAAATAGCCGACACACGCACATAGCTGGTGTTTTGGCAGTGTAACTGCGTTGGAGCAGTCAAATCGGTGAGCAGCTGCTCTTGATCATTGTCACGAAGCCACACCCCATCCCACTCTCGCGGTTTTAGATGTTCAGAAGGAGAAAATGTAGTCTATATATATATAGAAATGAATCTCAAATTGAAAATCATTATAATGAGGATCTCCATCAGCCTTATCTAGGTGTAGTTTACATCTCACATTCCAGTGTTTCGAACAAGGCTGCATGGGGATTTTTCTGTTGATGCAATTCCGTGCAGCCAATGGCAATGTCCGCTTTAGGGGGGCCCACTTGTGGATTTGACCGCTCTATCGCAGTTCCACCTCCGACACCATCAAAACAATCGCTATTCGGATTTCAGTTAGCACGGATCAGATAGAATCTAGCCCAAGGTATATCCATTTAAACTTGTCACATACAGTTTTAGTATTGGTTTGTAAAAAATAAAAAATCCATAGAAAAATGTATCCCTTAATTAACAATACTATGAATATCAATATTCATGAACAAAAAACAATACGAATTCTTAAAGGATGTCACGAATATCGTACTTGACATCAAAAAGTAATTAGCTGAGTTTTTTGTGTATGAATGTAGGGGAATGTACATAAAATAAATATATATTTTTGGCAATTAACACGGTTTAAAATGTGTTGTGTACTCTCACGCTTAAGAAGGTAATTCATCTTAAAGCTAGAGTCCTTAATTGAAACAATAACAAATTCACAACCCGCTCTCTTTTTTTTGGTAATAAAAATGTGACCAATCTCAATTCATAGACAGAGCTATGGATGCAAGGACTGACCATCCATGATATCAAAATGATAGTTTTAATAATGTTTTGAGGCTATACAGTGTTTGTTTACATTTGCATTGTTTAGAAACATTGGAGTAAAACAATCTTTATATTTTGGGTTCTGATGAGGTACGACAGTTGAACTAAACTCATGAGGTATTTATATGTTATATTCTTCAAGAATCAATGGCTACATATAATTAATTTCTATGTGAAAAAATGGGTGTAGCAACTAAAGATTCTAGCTTTAAGGCTGTATCTATGAGAGCTGGGAAACCGTTGATTGATGCACACAGCAGCTATGGCCCAGGCTATTAGCTAGCCGGCAGCTAGCAGAGCCACAGCAGCTATGGCCCAGGCTATTAGCTAGCCGGCAGCTAGCAGAGCCACAGCAGCTATGGCCCAGGCTATTAGCTAGCCGGCAGCTAGCAGAGCCACAGCAGCTATGGCCCAGGCTATTAGCTAGCCGGCAGCTAGCAGAGCCACAGCAGCTATGGCCCAGGCTATTAGCTAGCCGGCAGCTAGCAGAGCCACAGCAGCTATGGCCCAGGCTATTAGCTAGCCGGCAGCTAGCAGAGCCACACAGCTATGGCCCAGGCTATTAGCTAGCCAGCAGCTAGCAGAGCCACAGCAGCTATGGCCCAGGCTATTAGCTAGCCGGCAGCTAGCAGAGCCACAGCAGCTATGGCCCAGGCTATTAGCTAGCCGGCAGCTAGCAGAGCCACAGCAGCTATGGCCCAGGCTATTAGCTAGTCGGCAGCTAGCAGAGCCACAGCAGCTATGGCCCAGGCTATTAGCTAGCCGGCAGCTAGCAGAGCCACAGCAGCTATGGCCCAGGCTATTAGCTAGCCAGCAGCTAGCAGAGCCACAGCAGCTATGGCCCAGGCCTATTAGCTAGCCGGCAGCTAGCAGAGCCACAGCAGCTATGGCCCAGGCTATTAGCTAGCCGGCAGCTAGCAGAGCCCACAGCAGCTATGGCCCAGGCTATTAGCTAGCCAGCAGCTAGCAGAGCCACAGCAGCTATGGCCCAGGCTATTAGCTAGCCAGCAGCTGTACCATTAACAGAGCCAAACTGAGAGGCAAGGCAGCCAGAGAGAAGGCAGTGGGTCGGGGAGCACTTCCTGATGTGGCTGATGAGTCTGAAAAAGTAAGAAAAAACAGATATGGTTCAGTAAATTATAAAAGTGGATTGTCTTTTCATGTTTCCGTTCAAATGTTGACTTTGCTCTTTATAGATGTGTATGGAGACAGTGAAACAGGGGCGGACTGAGACCCAGAAATTGGCCCTGGGATTTCTAACACACTGGCCCGTTTTTCCTTGAGGCCCCCATTATTAAACCAGATAATTATAATTTTTGCAACAAAAAAAAAAACACGTTAGACAGGCCCACTGGCTGGAAATGGACCAGCCCATCTGGGCATTTGCCCGAAATGCCAGATGACCAGTCCGCCCACAGCGGTGAATACTTACCAACAATTGTGCTTCCTGATACAATGTTCAGGGACGTGGAACTGTTGGTGAAAGTTGCTTGTGCGCTGCTTGAGCTGGGAACCGAAGTCTTGTTGTCAAACACGAGGGTCATGTTGGTAACTACAGATCCACTCCTACTCGGGAGAAGGAGAGAAAATGGACAACCCTCAGAAATCACCGTCAAAGTTTTCAAGTTTTTAATATCACGCTCACAAGTACAGTGAAATGCATTTTTTTTAACAAGCTCTGAACCCAACAATGCAGTAATCAATATAAATGTAGTACTAAAAATAATATCAGGTAGAACAAAAAGCCCCAGTCAGTCGGTAATGAGAATTCATACACTTACCTGAATGAGTTGACAATGGAACGACGAAAGCTTGGGGTCCTTGCATAAACCCTGTTCACCTGCATTGAAAGATTACCACAGGATGATCAAAGGTTCAATGAAAACAGGGCCCTTTGACTGCATTAACAGAAGCTTTGTTTTAATGTCTTTCACAGCAAACAGACCTCTCAAAAGTACCCGTTTTTTTTTTTCATTTTTTTTTTTCATTTTAAGACATATTGTCTGGAACAATATACTCTATAGGAACATCCCATTTCCAGAGCGGGCTCTCTGCTGATTTCTGAAGTTCTGATCCATTTTATGAGCACCACCAACACTGTTAATGGTAAATGGATTCAAAGGGAACTCCCCTTTGCTGGTGATTTGCTGAATGTACAATCCTTAAGGAGGGGGGCTGTGATTTAGTTAATGACCTATAATGTCAATTTCTATGTATAAAATGGGGTCATATCATTAAATGTACCAGAGAGCCCACTCTGGAAGTTTGACGTGTTTTTGAAGAGTATATTGTCCCAAAATCAAAACGGTACTTTTGAGATATTAAAGCTGCGATATGTAACTTTTTTTTTGGGCGACCCGACCAAATTCCCATAGAAATGTGTGTCGTTCTCATTGAAAGCAAGTCGAAGAAGTGGTACATCTGTTCTACGTGCGCTATTTCGATGCTTCTCATTCTTAAGTTTAGGTTTTTGCGTATTTCACTTTAGGCTTTGTACACCAGTTTCAAACAGCTAAAAATACAATATATTTTGGGTATTTAAAAATATATTTGTTTTGTCACAAAAACAATTTTTTTTAGCGAACTATTAGAATTTTAGCAACCAGGAAATGGCGGAGCGATTTCTGCCCAGTGCATCTTTAATATTGTTTTGTTGAATAAATGAATGTGACATTTTCTATTTCAGAATGTAGACATACTCTATATTTGAGAACACACTATATTAGGAGTATTATGACACCAAGATGTTGTCTGTATCGTGAACAGTTCACTGATCATAGGGTCTTTTTTACAACAGGCATGTACAGGTCTAAAAAGGGTCTAAAATGGCCACTGTCATCATGATTTAAAAATAAAAATGGTTTGTGATACAAATGTAAAAAAGTCTGTCAAACAACTTTCCTCCCAATGACGTTTCTGTGTGAGAATTGCCAGAACAATCTGAGATACCAAAAAGTATTGTCCACCCACGCTGGCGTGGAATCACCCGATACGTACCTCAGAGACCACTTTGGCAGCCAGAGTCTTGAACATTGAAGAGGACGGGTTGGAAAGATCCGAGTTGAATGTCTGGTTGAGACTGAACTGAAGACTCAGGGTTCCTTCACTAGAAGATGGAGGGTCAGTTGATACGACAGCAGCGGAAGTTGTTGCTGCTGCAGTGGTGGTGGTGGTGATAGCTGCTGGAGTGGTGGTGGTGGTGATAGCTGCTGCTGGAGTGGTGGTGGTGGTGATAGCTGCTGCTGGAGTGGTGGTGGTGGTGATAGCTGCTGCTGGAGTGGTGGTGGTGGTGATAGCTGCTGCTGGAGTGGTGGTGGTGGTGATAGCTGCTGCTGGAGTGGTGGTGGTGGTGATAGCTGCTGCTGGAGTGGTGGTGGTGGTGATAGCTGCTGCTTGAGTGGTGGTGGTGGTGATAGCTGCTGCTTTAGTGGTAGTGGTGGTGATAGCTGCTGCTGGAGTGGTGGTGGTGGTGATAGCTGCTGCTGGAGTGGTGGTGGTGGTGATAGCTGCTGGAGTGGTGGTGGTGGTGATAGCTGCTGCTGGAGTGGTGGTGGTGGTGATAGCTGCTGCTGGAGTGGTGGTGGTGGTGATAGCTGCTGCTGGAGTGGTGTGTGGTGGTGATAGCTGCTGCTGGAATGGTGGTGGTGGTGATAGCTGCTGGAGTGGTGGTGGTGGTGGTGATAGCTGCTGGAGTGGTGGTGGTGGTGATAGCTGCTGCTGGAGTGGTGGTGGGGATAGCTGCTGGAGTGGTGGTGGTGGTGATAGCTGCTGCTGGAATGGTGGTGGTGGTGATAGCTGCTGGAGTGGTGGTGGTGGTGATAGCTGCTGGAGTGGTGGTGGTGGTGATAGCTGCTGGAGTGGTGGTGGTGATAGCTGCTGCTGGAGTGGTGGTGGTGGTGATAGCTGCTGCTGCAGTGGTGGTGGTGGTGATAGCTGCTGAGTGGTGGTGGTGGTGATAGCTGCTGGAGTGGTGGTGGTGGTGGTGATAGCTGCTGCTGCAGTGGTGGTGGTGGTGATAGCTGCTGGAGTGGTGGTGGTGGTGATAGCTGCTGCTGGAGTGGTGGTGGTGGTGATAGCTGCTGCTGGAGTGGTGGTGGTGGTGATAGCTGCTGGAGTGGTGGTGGTGGTGATAGCTGCTGGAGTGGTGGTGGTGGTGATAGCTGCTGCTGGAGTGGTGCTGGTGATAGCTGCTGGAGTGATGGTGGTGGTAGCTGCTGCAGTGGTGGTGGTGGTGATAGCTGCTGGAGTGGTGGTGGTGGTGATAGCTGCTGGAGTGGTGGTGGTGGTGATAGCTGCTGGAGTGGTGGTGGTGGTGATAGCTGCTGCTGGAGTGGTGCTGGTGATAGCTGCTGGAGTGGTGCTGGTGATAGCTGCTGGAGTGGTGCTGGTGGTGATAGCTGCTGGAGTGGTGGTGGTGATAGCTGCTGCTGGAGTGGTGCTGGTGATAGCTGCTGGAGTGATGGTGGTGGTAGCTGCTGCAGTGGTGGTGGTGGTGATAGCTGCTGGAGTGGTGGTGGTGGTGATAGCTGCTGCTGGAGTGGTGGTGGTGGTGATAGCTGCTGGAGTGGTGGTGGTGATAGCTGCTGGAGTGGTGGTGGTGGTAGCTGCTGCTGGAGTGGTGGTGGTGGTGATAGCTGCTGGAGTGGTGGTGGTGATAGCTGCTGGAGTGGTGGTGGTGGTGATAGCTGCTGGAGTGGTGGTGGTGATAGCTGCTGGAGTGGTGGTGGTGATAGCTGCTGCTGGAGTGGTGGTGCTGGTGGTAGCTGCTGCAGTGGTGGTGGTGGTGATAGCTGCTGGAGTGGTGGTGGTGATAGCTGCTGCTGGAGTGGTGGTGGTGATAGCTGCTGGAGTGGTGGTGGTGATAGCTGCTGGAGTTGTGGTGGTGGTAGCTGCTGCTGGAGTGGTGGTGGTGGTGATAGCTGCTGGAGTGGTGGTGGTGATAGCTGCTGCTGGAGTGGTGGTGGTGATAGCTGCTGCTGGAGTGGTGGTGGTGGTGATAGCTGCTGGAGTGGTGGTGGTGATAGCTGCTGCTGGAGTGGTGGTGGTGATAGCTGCTGGAGTGGTGGTGGTGATAGCTGCTGCTGGAGTGGTGGTGGTGATAGCTGCTGGAGTGGTGGTGGTGGTGGTGATAGCTGCTGCTGGAGTGGTGGTGGTGGTGATAGCTGCTGGAGTGGTGGTGGTGGTGATAGCTGCTGGAGTGGTGGTGGTGGTGATAGCTGCTGGAGTGGTGGTGGTGGTGATAGCTGCTGCTGGAGTGGTGGTGGTGATAGCTGCTGGAGTGGTGGTGATGGTGGTGATAGCTGCTGGAGTGGTGGTGGTGATAGCTGCTGCAGTGGTGGTGGTGGTGATAGCTGCTGGAGTGGTGGTGGTGGTGATAGCTGCTGGAGTGGTGGTGGTGGTAGCTGCTGGAGTGGTGGTGGTGATAGCTGCTGGAGTGGTGCTGGTGATAGCTGCTGGAGTGGTGCTGGTGGTGATAGCTGCTGGAGTGGTGGTGGTGATAGCTGCTGGAGTGGTGGTGGTGGTAGCTGCTGCTGGAGTGGTGGTGGTGATAGCTGCTGGAGTGGTGCTGGTGATAGCTGCTGGAGTGGTGGTAGCTGCTGCTGGAGTGGTGGTGGTGGTAGCTGCTGGAGTGGTGGTGGTGGTGATAGCTGCTGGAGTGGTGGTGGTGATAGCTGCTGCTGGAGTGGTGGTGGTGATAGCTGCTGCTGGAGTGGTGTGGTGGTGATAGCTGCTGCTGGAGTGGTGGTGGTGATAGCTGCTGGAGTGGTGGTGGTGGTGATAGCTGCTGCTGGAGTGGTGGTGGTGGTGATAGCTGCTGCTGGAGTGGTGGTGGTGGTGATAGCTGCTGGAGTGGTGGTGGTGATAGCTGCTGCAGTGGTGGTGGTGGTGATAGCTGCTGGAGTGGTGCTGGTGGTGATAGCTGCTGCTGGAGTGGTGCTGGTGGTGATAGCTGCTGGAGTGGTGCTGGTGATAGCTGCTGGAGTGGTGGTGATAGCTGCTGGAGTGGCTGATGAGTCTGAAAAAGTAAAAACAGATATGGTTCAGTAAATTATAAAAGTGGATTGTCTTTTCATGTTTCTGTTCAAATGTTGACTTTGCTCTTTATAGATGTGTATGGAGACAGTGAAACAGGGGCGGACTGAGACCAGAAATTGGCCCTGGGGATTTCTAACACACTGGCCCGTTTTTTCCCCTTGAGGCCCCCATTATTAACAGATAATTATAATTTTTTTGCAACAAAAAAAAAACACGTTAGACAGGCCCACTGGGCTGGAAATGGACCAGCCCATCTGGGCATTTGCCCGAAATGCCAGATGACCAGTCCGCCCACAGCGGTGAATACTTACCAACAATTGTGCTTCCTGATACAATGTTCAGGGAGGTGGAACTGTTGGTGAAAGTTGCTTGTGCGCTGCTTGAGCTGGGAACGCGAAGTCTTGTTGTCAAACACGAGGGTCATGTTGGTAACTACAGATCCACTCCTACTCGGGAGAAGGAGAGAAAATGGACAACCCTCAGAAATCACCGTCATCGTCAAGTTTTTCAAGTTTTTAATATCACGCTCACAAGTACAGTGAAAAGCCTTTTTTTTTAACTAGCTCTGACCCCAACAATGCAGTAATAAATATAAATGTAGTACTAAAAAATAATATCAGGTAGAACAAAAAGCCCCAGTCAGTTGGTAATGAGAATTCATACACTTACCTGAATGAGTTGACAATGGAACGACGAAAGCTTGGGGTCCTTGCATAAACCCTGTTCACCTGCATTGAAAGATTACCACAGGATGATCAAAGGTTAAATGAAAACAGGGCCCTTTGACTGCATTAACAGAAGCTTTGTTTTAATTGTCTTTCACAGCAAACAGACCTCTCAAAAGTACCAGTTTTTTTTTTCTTTTTTTTTTTTTCATTTTAAGACATATTGTCTGGAACAATATACTCTATAGGAACATCCCATTTCCAGAGCGGGCTCTCTGCTGATTTCTGAAGTTCTGATCCATTTTATGAGCACCACCAACACTGTTAATGGTAAATGGATTCAAAGGGAACTCCCTTTGCTGGTGATTTGCTGAATGTACAATCCTTAAGGAGGGGGGCTGTGATTTAGTAAATGACCTATAGTGTCAATTTATATGTATAAATGGGTCATATCATTAAATGTACCAGAGAGCCCACTCTGGAAGTTTGACGTGTTTTTGAAGAGTATATTGTCCCAAATCAAAAACGGTACTTTTGAGATATTAAAGCTTCGATATGTAACTTTTTTGGGCGACCCGACCAAATTCACATAGAAATGTGTGTCGTTCTCATTGAAAGCAAGTCGAAGAAGTGGTAGATCTGTTCTACGTGCGCTATTTCGATGCTTCTCATTCTTAAAGTTTAGGTTTTTGCGTATTTCACTTTAGGCTTTGTACACCAGTTCCAAACAGCTAAAAATACAATATTTTTGGTTATTAAAAATATATTTGTTTTGTCACAAAAATTGAAATTTTAGCGAACTATTAGAATTTTAACAACCAGGAAATGGCGGAGCGATTTCTGCCCCAGTGCATCTTTAATATTATTTTGTTGAATAAATGAATGTGACATTTTCTATTTCAGAATGTAGACATACTCTATATTTGAGAACACACTATATTAGGAGTATTATGACACCAAGATGTTGTCTGTATCGTGAACAGTTCACTGATCATAGGGTCTTTTTTACAACAGGCATGTACAGGTCTAAAAGGGTCTAAAATGGCCACTGTCATCATGATTTAAAAATAAATAATGGTTTGTGATACAAATGTAAAAAGTCTGTCAAACAGCTTTCATCCCAATGACGTTTTCTGTGTGAGAATTGCCCAGAACAATCTGAGATACACAAAAGTATTGTCCACCTACGCTGGCGTGGAATCACCCGATACGTACCTCAGAGACCACTTTGGCAGCCAGAGTCTTGAACATTGAAGAGGACGGGTTGGAAAGATCCGAGTTGAATGTCTGGTTGAGACTGAACTGAAGACTCAGGGTTCCTTCACTAGAAGATGGAGGGTCAGTTGATACGACAGCAGCGGAAGTTGCTGCTGCTGCGGTGGTGCTGGTGGTGATAGCTGCTGGAGTGGTGGTGGTGGTGATAGCTGCTGGAGTGGTGGTGGTGGTGATAGCTGCTGGAGTGGTGGTGGTGGTGATAGCTGCTGCTGGAGTGGTGGTGGTGGTGATAGCTGCTGCTGGAGTGGTGGTGGTGGTGATAGCTGCTGCTGGAGTGGTGGTGGTGGTGATAGCTGCTGCTGGAGTGGTGGTGGTGGTGATAGCTGCTGCTGGAGTGGTGGTGGTGGTGATAGCTGCTGGAGTGGTGGTGGTGGTGATAGCTGCTGGAGTGGTGGTGGTGATAGCTGCTGGAGTGGTGGTGGTGGTGATAGCTGCTGCTGGAATGGTGGTGGTGGTGATAGCTGCTGGAGTGGTGGTGGTGGTGATAGCTGCTGCTGGAGTGGTGGTGGTGGTGGTGATAGCTGCTGGAGTGGTGGTGGTGGTGATAGCTGCTGCTGGAGTGGTGGTGGTGGTGATAGCTGCTGCTGGAGTGGTGGTGGTGGTGATAGCTGCTGCTGGAGTGGTGGTGGTGGTGATAGCTGCTGGAGTGGTGGTGGTGGTGATATCTGCTGCTGGAGTGGTGGTGGTGGTGATAGCTGCTGCTGGAGTGGTGGTGGTGGTGGTGATAGCTGCTGGAGTTGTGGTGGTGGTGATAGCTGCTGGAGTGGTGGTGGTAGTGATAGCTGCTGGAGTGGTGGTGGTGGTAGCTGCTGGAGTGGTGGTGGTGGTGATAGCTGCTGCTGGAGTGGTGGTGGTGGTGATAGCTGCTGCTGGAGTGGTGGTGGTGGTGATAGCTGCTGCTGGAGTGGTGGTGGTGGTGGTGATAGCTGCCGCCACAGTGGTGGTGGTGGTGATAGCTGCTGGAGTGGTGGTGGTGGTGATAGCTGCTGGAGTGGTGGTGGTGGTGATAGCTGCTGCTGGAGTGGTGGTGGTGGTGATAGCTGCTGCTTGAGTGGTGGTGGTGGTGATAGCTGCTGCTGGAGTGGTGCTGGTGATGATAGCTGCTGGAGTGGTGGTGGTGGTGATAGCTGCTGGAGGAGTGGTGGTGGTGGTGATAGCTGCTGCTGGAGTGGTGGTGGTGGTGATAGCTGCTGCTGGAGTGGTGGTGGTGGTGGTGATAGCTGCTGCTGGAGTGGTGGTGGTGGTGATAGCTGCTGGAGGAGTGGTGGTGGTGGTGATAGCTGCTGCTGGAGTGGTGGTGGTGGTGTGATAGCTGCTGCTGGAGTGGTGGTGGTGGTGATAGCTGCTGCTGGAGTGGTGGTGGTGGTGATAGCTGCTGCTGGAGTGGTGGTGGTGGTGATAGCTGCTGCTGGAGTGGTGGTGGTGGTGATAGCTGCTGCTGGAGTGGTGGTGGTGGTGATAGCTGCTGCTGGAGTGGTGGTGGTGGTGGTGATAGCTGCTGGAGTGGTGCTGGTGATGATAGCTGCTGGAGTGGTGGTGGTTGTGATAGCTGCTGCTGGAGTGGTGGTGGTGGTTGTGATAGCTGCTGCTGGAGTGGTGGTGGTGGTGATAGCTGCTGGAGTGGTGGTGGTGGTGATAGCTGCTGGAGTGGTGGTGGTGGTATCTGCTGGAGTGGTGGTGGTGGTGATAGCTGCTGCTGGAGTGGTGGTGGTGGTGGTGATAGCTGCTGCCACAGTGGTGGTGGTGGTGATAGCTGCTGGAGTGGTGGTGGTGGTGATAGCTGCTGGAGTGGTGGTGGTGGTGATAGCTGCTGGAGTGGTGGTGGTGGTGATAGCTGCTGGAGTGGTGGTGGTGGTGTGATAGCTGCTGCTGGAGTCGTGGTGGTGGTGATAGCTGCTGCTGGAGTGGTGGTGGTGGTGATAGCTGCTGCTGGAGTGGTGGTGGTGGTGATAGCTGCTTCCTGAGTGGTGGAGGTGGTGATAGCTGCTGCTGGAGTGGTGGTGGTGGTGATAGCTGCTGCTGGAGTGGTGGTGGTGGTGATAGCTGCTGGAGGAGTGGTGGTGGTGGTGATAGCTGCTGCTGGAGTGGTGGTGGTGGTGATAGCTGCTGGAGTGGTGGTGGTGGTGATAGCTGCTGCTGGAGTGGTGGTGGTGGTGATAGCTGCTGCTGGAGTGGTGGTGGTGGTGATAGCTGCTGCTGGAGTGGTGTGGTGGTGATAGCTGCTGGAGTGGTGCTGGTGATGATAGCTGCTGGAGTGGTGGTGGTGGTGATAGCTGCTGGAGTGGTGGTGGTGGTGATAGCTGCTGGAGTGGTGGTGGTGGTTGTGATAGCTGCTGCTGGAGTGGTGGTGGTGGTGATAGCTGCTGGAGTGGTGGTGGTGGTGATAGCTGCTGGTGTGGTGGTGGTGATAGCTGCTGCTGGAGTGGTGGTGGTGGTGATAGCTGCTTCCTGAGTGGTGGTGGTGGTGGTGATAGCTGCTGGAGTGGTGGTGGTGGTGATAGCTGCTGCTGGAGTGGTGCTGGTGATAGCTGCTTCCTGAGTGGTGGTGATAGCTGCTGGAGTGGTGGTGGTGATATAAAAATATA
Source organism: Coregonus suidteri (assembly GCA_036851935.1). Taxonomy (NCBI): domain Eukaryota; kingdom Metazoa; phylum Chordata; class Actinopteri; order Salmoniformes; family Salmonidae; genus Coregonus; species Coregonus suidteri. The sequence continues at coordinate 5,177,093 of CM072220.1, forward strand.
AGACATGAACACATTCACTATATCTATCCCCCCTTATACACTCTACAACACCTAGATCCACTATATACAGTATATATCCCCCTTATACACTCTACAACACCTAGATCCACTATATACAGTATCTATCCCCCCTTATACACTCTACAACACCTAGATCCACTATATACAGTATCTATCCCCACTTATACACTCTACAACACCTAGATCCACTATATACAGTATATATCCCCCTCTATACACTCTACAACACCTAGATCCACTATATACAGTATCTATCCCCCCTTATACCCCCTACAACACCTAGATCCACTATAATACAGTATCTATCCCCCCTTATACACTCTACAACACCTAGATCCACTATATACAGTATCTATCCCCCCTCTATACACTCTACAACACCTATAACCTCTGTGTACAGTAGGCTGAGAGAGTCCTACAGATGTAGGATCTTAATTTGAGCCAGTTTCACACAGCAGGAAAATAATCCTGCAGCAACAGGAAATGTGAATTATTGTGTGGATTATATAATTAATTGACATTTTTGTAGAGGTTGATAGATTTTTCGAAAACGGGGAATGAAGTCTGACATTTTAAATAGTAAATTACAAACTATGGAATGCGGATAATGCTTTTTAAACCTTTAACAGGCAACAAGTTTGTCCAGGAAATGTACTGCAACAACAGGGTGACCTAATGAACATCTCCAGGCTGATAGACATAACCCTTATTTCTAGCTATAGTGGTCAAATCTGGCTGTGCAACTCCTCATGAGCTCTATAGCGATTTTAACCTAACGAAAGGTTAGCAACTAAGGAACACACACACACACTCACTCACTCAACTCACTCACTCTCACTCACTCACTCACTCACTCACTCACTCACTCACTCACTCAATCACTCACTCACTCTCTCAACCTAATGAAAGGTTAGCAACTAAGGAACACTCACTCACTCACTCACTCACTCACTCACTCACTCAACCTAATGAAAGGTTAGCAACTAAGGAACACACACACTCACTCACACATTCACTCACTCACTCAATCACTAACTCACTCACACATTCACTCACTCAATCACCACTCACTCACTCACACATTCACTCACTCACTTCTCTCTCACTCACTCCAAACCTAATGAAAGGTTAGCAACTAAGGAACACACACGCACACTCACTCACTCACTCACTCACTCACTCACTCACTCACTCACTCACTCCTCATCCACCCTCCCACCCACCCACCCACCCACCCACCCACCAACCCTCCCTCCCACACCACTCACCCTCCCCACCCACCCACCCTCCCTCCCACCCACCCACCCACCCACCCTCCCTCCCACCCACCTCCCACCCACCCACCCACCCAGTTTATTACCTGCTAGCAGGAGGAAGATGATCAGAAGCTTCATATCCATGTCCTTTTAGTTCTCTGTAGAGGTAAAAACCACACAACATCAATCAGAAATTAACCCAATTAGAGCTTCCATTAACCACTGTTTGAAGTATGCTATTATAGACCAACGTTAATTAGAGATCAGTCAATATTTTCCGAAATCATACAATGTTCATTGGTATTTCAAAAAGCAATCCCATAATCCTTAGTTGTATCAACAGCATCCCTATGAAATTACCAGTAGGTGTTCTTACCAGCCCTGTGTTCTGCTCTCACTGTACATTACTGTATTATCTTAACATCCAGAAGAAGAAAAAACGAGTGTTGCTAAGGTTACCAGTAATCAAGTGTGTGGCTTCTTTTTATTTTTTTATTTTTTTTACAACATGATCAAACTATCAGAGACGTGACTGGACGTTCCCAAAAGGTAGTTCTTTTGACCCAAAAACAACGGTGGCCCTATCTAGCGCACGAGTTCACACAATTCCTTCAACTACAGTAGCCCCCAACCCCCCAACCCCGTTCTAGTCTTGTAATTACCAGACTAGCCAACCATGTGTGGTAGTTGTTTGATTGTAAGCTTGTGAAGCAAGACCCATCCTCTGAAGGTGCAAATTCTAACAAGCCTCAAAACTCATTGATTCAGTGTGGTAGTTGTCATTTGATTCATGGGTCTTGATTCAGTGTGGTAGTTTCTTAAAGTCATTGATTCAGTGTGGTAGTTATCTTAAAGTCATTGATTCAGTGTGGTAGTTATCTTAAAGTCATTGATTCAGTGTGGTAGTTTATCTTAAAGTCATTGATTCAGTGTGGTAGTTGTCTTAAAGTCATTGATTCAGTGTGGTAGTTGTCTTAAAGTCATTGATTCAGTGTGGTAGTTGTCTTAAAGTCATTGATTCAGTGTGTGTTAGTTATCTTAAAGTCATTGATTCAGTGTGGTAGTTGTCTTAAAGTCATTGATTCAGTGTGGTAGTTGTACTTAAAGTCATTGATTCAGTGTGGTAGTTGTATTTAAAGTCATTGATTCAGTGTGGTAGTTTGTCTTAAAGTCATTGATTCAGTGTGGTAGTTGTATCTTAAAGTCATTGATTCAGTGTGGTAGTTGTATCTTAAAGTCATTGATTCAGTGTGGTAGTTATCTTAAAGTCATTGATTCAGTGTGGTAGTTGTCTTAAAGTCATTGATTCAGTGTGGTAGTTGTCTTTTAAAGTCATTGATTCAGTGTGTGTAGTTATCTTAAAGTCATTGATTCAGTGTGGTAGTTATCTTAAAGTCATTGATTCAGTGTGGTAGTTATCTTAAAGTCATTGATTCAGTGTGGTAGTTGTCTTAAAGTCATTGATTCAGTGTGGTAGTTTGTCTTAAAGTCATTGATTCAGTGTGGGTAGTTGTCTTAAAGTCTTGATTCAGTGTGGTAGTTGTCTTTTAAAGTCATTGATTCAGTGTGGTAGTTATCTTAAAGTCATTGATTCAGTGTGGTATCTTTAGTCATTAAAGTCATGTGATTTCAGTGTGGTAGTTGTCTTAAAGTCATTGATTCAGTGTGGTAGTTGTCTTAAAGTCATTGATTCAGTGTGGTAGTTGTCTTAAAGTCATTGATTCAGTGTGGTAGTTGTCTTAAAGTCATTGATTCAGTGTGGTAGTTATCTTAAAGTCATTGATGAGTGTGGTAGTTATGGTAAAGTTCATTGATTCAGTGTAAGTTTATCTTAAAGTCATTGATTCAGTGTGGTAGTTATCTTAAAGTCATTGATTCAGTGTGGTAGTTATCTTAAAGTCATTGATTCAGTGTGTAGTAGTTGTCTTAAAGTCATTGATTCAGTGTGGTAGTTGTCTTAAAGTCATGATTCAGTGTGGTAGTTGTCTTAAAGTCATTGATTCAGTGTAGTTAGTGTATCTTTTAAAGTCATTGATTCAGTGTGGTAGTTATCTTAAAGTCATTGATTCAGTGTGGTAGTTATCTTTTAAAGTCATTGATTCAGTGTGGTAGTTGTCTTTTAAAGTCCTTTGATTCAGTGTGGTAGTTGTCTAAAGTCATTGATTCAGTGTGGTAGTGTCTTAAAGTCATTGATTCAGTGTGGTAGTTGTCTTTTAAAGTCATTGATTCAGTGTGGTAGTTGTCTTAAAGTCATTGATTCAGTGTGGTAGTTTAGTTGTCTTAAAGTCATTGATTCAGTGTGGTAGTTGTCTTAAAGTCTTGATTCAGTGTGGTAGTTGTCTTTTAAAGTCATTGATTCAGTGTGGTAGTTAGTCTTTTAAAGTCATTGATTCAGTGTGGTAGTTGTCTTAAAGTCATTGATTCAGTGTGGTAGTTATCTTAAAGTCATTGATTCAGTGTGGTAGTTGTAGTCATTGTTCAGTGTGGTAGTTGTCCTTAAAGTCATTGATTCAGTGTGGTAGTTGTCTTTAAAAGTCATTGGATTCAGTGTGGTAGTTGTCTTAAAGTCATTGATTCAGTGTGGTAGTTGTCTTAAAAAGTCATTGATTCAGTGATGGTAGTCAGTCATTGATTCAGTGTGGTAGTTGTCTTAAAGTCATTGATTCAGTGTGGTAGTTGTCTTAAAGTCATTGATTCAGTGTGGGTAGTTGTCTTAAAGTCATTGATTCAGTGTGGTAGTTGTCTTAAAGTCATTGATTCAGTGTGGTAGTTGTCTTAAAGTCATTGATTCAGTGTGGTAGTTGTCTTAAAGTCATTGATTCAGTGTGGTAGTTATCTTTAAAGTCATTGATTCAGTGTGGTAGTTGTCTTAAAGTCTTAAAGTTGATTCAGTGTGGTAGTTGTCTTAAAGTCATTGATTCAGTGTGGTAGTTGTCTTAAAGTCATTGATTCAGTGTGGTAGTTATCTTAAAGTCATTGATTCAGTGTGGTAGTTGTCTTAAAGTCATTGATTCAGTGTGTGGTAGTTGTCTTAAAGTCATTGATTCAGTGTGGTAGTTGTCTTAAAGTCATTGATTCAGTGTGGTAGTTATCTTAAAGTCATTGATTCAGTGTGGTAGTTGTCTTAAAGTCATTGATTCAGTGTGGTAGTTGTCTTAAAGTCATTGATTCAGTGTGGTAGTTGTCTTTTAAAGTCATTGATTCAGTGTGGTAGTTGTCTTTAAAGTCATTGATTCAGTGTGGTAGTTATCTTAAAGTCATTGATTCAGTGTGGTAGTTGTCTTAAAGTCATTGATTCAGTGTGGTAGTTGTCTTAAAGTCATTGATTCAGTGTGGTAGTTGTCTTAAAGTCATTGATTCAGTGTGGTAGTTGTCTTAAAGTCATTGATTCAGTGTGGTAGTTATCTTAAAGTCATTGATTCAGTGTGGTAGTTGTCTTAAAGTCATTGATTCAGTGTGGTAGTTGTCTTAAAGTCATTGATTCAGTGTGGTAGTTGTCTTAAAGTCATTGATTCAGTGTGTAGTTGTCTTAAAGTCATTGATTCAGTGTGGTAGTTGTCTTAAAGTCATTGATTCAGTTGGTAGTTTCTCTTAAAGTCAGTGTGGTAGTTGTCTTAAAGTCATTGATTCAGTGTGGTAGTTGTCTTAAAGTCATTGATTCAGTGTGGTAGTAAAGTCATTGATTCAGTGTGGTAGTTGTCTTAAAGTCATTGATTCAGTGTGGTAGTTGTCTTAAAGTCATTGATTCAGTGTGGTAGTTGTCTTTTAAAGTCATTGATTCAGTGTGGTAGTTGTCTTTTAAAGTCATTGATTCAGTGTGTAGTTATCTCTTAAAGTCATTGATTCAGTGTGGTAGTTGTCTTTTAAAGTCATTGATTCAGTGTGGTAGTCAAGTTGTCAGTGTGGTAAAGTCATTGTCATTGATTCAGTGTGGTAGTTTATCTTAAAGTCATTGATTCAGTGTGGTAGTTGTCTTAAAGTCATTGATTCAGTGTGGTAGTTGTTGTCTTAAAGTCATTGATTCAGTGTGGTAGTTGTCTTAAAGTCATTGATTCAGTGTGGTATTTGTCTTAAAGTCATTGATTCAGTGTGGTAGTTGTCTTAAAGTCATTGATTCAGTCAGTGTGGTAGTTGTCTTAAAGTCATTGATTCAGTGTGGTAGTTGTCTTAAAGTCATTTGATTCAGTGTGGTAGTTGTCTTAAAGTCATTGATTCAGTGTGGTAGTTGTCTTAAAGTCATTGATTCAGTGTGGTAGTTTGTCTTAAAGTCATTGATTCAGTGTGGTAGTTGTCTTTAAAGTCATTGATTCAGTGTGGTAGTTGTCTTAAAGTCATTGATTCAGTGTGGTAGTTGTCTTAAAGTCATTGATTCAGTGTGGTAGTTGTCTTAAAGTCATTGATTCAGTGTGGTAGTTGTCTTAAAGTCATTGATTCAGTGTGGTAGTTGTCTTAAAGTCATTGATTCAGTGTGGTAGTTGTCTTAAAGTCATTGATTCAGTGTGGTAGTTGTCTTAAAAGTCAGTTGATTCTTAAAGTCATTTGTCAGTGTGGTAGTTGTCTTAAAGTCATTGATTCAGTGTGGTAGTTGTCTTAAAGTCATTGATTCATTGGTAGTTTCTTAAAGTGATTGGTAGTTGTCTTAAAGTCATTGATTCAGTTCAGTAGTTGTCTTAAGTCATTGATTCAGTGTAGTTTATCTTAAAGTCATTGATTCAGTGTGGTAGTTGTCTTAAAGTCATTGATTCAGTGTGGTAGTTGTCTTAAAGTCATTGATTCAGTGTGGTAGTTGTCTTAAAGTCATTGATTCAGTGTGGTAGTTGTCTTAAAGTCATTGATTCAGTGTGGTAGTTGTCTTAAAGTCATTGATTCAGTGTGGTAGTTGTCTTAAAGTCATTGATTCAGTGTGGTAGTTGTCTTAAAGTCAGTTGATTTTCTTAAAGTGTGGTAGTTGTCTTTAAAGTCATTGATTCAGTGTGGAGTTTGTCTTAAAGTCATTGATTCAGTGTGGTAGTTGTCTTAAAGTCATTGATTCAGTGTGGTAGTTGTCTTAAAGTCATTGATTCAGTGTGGTAGTTGTCTTTAAGTCATTGATTCAGTGTGGTAGTTGTCTTAAAGTCATTGATTCAGTGTGGTAGTTGTCTTAAGTCATTGATTCAGTGGTGATTTCTTAAAGTCATTGATTCAGTGTGTAGTTGTCTTAAAGTCATTGATTCAGTGTGGTAGTTGTCTTAAAGTCATTGATTCAGTGTGGTAGTTGTCTTAAAGTCATTGATTCAGTGTGGTAGTTGTCTTAAAGTCATTGATTCAGTGTGGTAGTTGTCTTAAAGTCATTGATTCAGTGTGGTAGTTGTCTTAAAGTCCCATTGATTTCAGTGTGGTAGTTGTCGTTGTCTTAAAGTCATTGATTCAGTGTGGTAGTTGTCTTAAAGTCATTGATTCAGTGTGGTAGTTGTCTTAAAAGTCATTGATTCAGTGTGGTAGTTTGTCTTAAAGTCATTGATTCAGTGTGGTAGTTGTCTTAAAGTCATTGATTCAGTGTGGTAGTTGTCTTAAAGTCATTGATTCAGTGTGGTAGTTGGTGTCTTAAAGTCATTGATTCAGTGTGGTAGTTGTCTTAAAGTCATTGATTCAGTGTTCAGGTAGTTGTCTTAAAAAGTCATTGATTCAGTGTGGTAGTTGTCTTAAAGTCATTGATTCAGTGTGGTAGTTGTCTTAAAGTCATTGATTCAGTGTGTGGTAGTTGTCTTAAAGTCATTGATTCATTGGTAGTTGTCAGTCATGGTCAGTGTGGTAGTTTCTTAAAGTCATTGATTCAGTGTGGTAGTTGTCTTAAAGTCATTGATTCAGTGTGGTAGTTTGTCTTCAAAAAGTCATTGATTCAGTGTGGTAGTTGTCTTAAAGTCATTGATTCAGTGTGGTAGTTGTCTTAAAGTCATTGATTCAGTGTGGTAGTTGTCTTAAAGTCATTGATTCAGTGTGGTAGTTGTCTTAAAGTCATTGATTCAGTGTGGTAGTTGTCTTAAAGTCATTGATTCAGTGTGGTAGTTGTCTTAAAGTCATTGATCAGTGTGGTAGTTGTCTTAAAGTCATTGATTCAGTGTGGTAGTTGTCTTAAAGTCATTGATTCAGTGTGTAGTTGTCTTAAAGTCATTGATTCAGTGTGGTAGTTGTAAAGTCTTAAAGTCATTGATTCAGTGTGGTAGTTGTCTTAAAGTCATTGATTCAGTGTGGTAGTTGTCTTAAAGTCATTGATTCCGTGTGGTAGTTGTCTTAAAGTCATTGATTCAGTGTGGTAGTTGTCTTAAAGTCATTGATTCAGTGTGGTAGTTGTCTTAAAGTCATTGATTCAGTGTGGTAGTTGTCTTAAGTCATTGATTCAGTGTGGTAGTGTCTTAAGTCATTGATTCAGTGTGGTAGTTGTTCTTAAAGTCATTGATTCAGTGTGGTAGTTGTCTTAAAGTCATTGATTCAGTGTGGTAGTTGTCTTAAAGTCATTGATTCAGTGTGGTAGTTGTCTTAAAGTCATTGATTCAGTGTGGTAGTTGTCTTAAAGTCATTGATTCAGTGTGGTAGTTAGTGTCTTAAAGTCATTGATTCAGTGTGGTAGTTGTCTTAAAGTCATTGATTCAGTGTGGTAGTTTGTCTTAAAGTTCATTGATTCAGTGTGGTAGTTGTCTTAAAGTCATTGATTCAGTGTGGTAGTTGTCTTAAAGTCATTGATTCAGTGTAGTAGTTGTCTTAAACTAATTGATTCAGTGTGGTAGTTGTCTTAGTTGTCTTAAAGTCATTGATTCAGTGTGGTAGTTGTCTTAAAAGTCATTGAGTCATTGTGTGGTAGTTGTCTTAAAGTCATTGATTCAGTGTGGTAGTTGTCTTAAAGTCATTGATTCAGTGTGGTAGTTGTCTTAAAGTCATTGATTCAGTGTGGTAGTTGTCTTAATGGTGATTCAGTTATGTGTAAAGTAATGTGGTAGTTGTGAGTCCAACCCTTCTGGGGCGACCACATTCCTCCCTTTCCTCTGTCTCTTCATAAAGTCATTCTCTCTCTCTCATTGATTCTCTCTCGTTCTCTTCTCTCTCTCTCTCTCATCTTCTCTCTCTCTCTCTCTCTCTCTCGACCTCTCTCCCTCTCATCTCTCTTCATCTATCTCTCTCTCTCTCTCTGTCTCTCTCTCCTCTCTCTCTCTCTCTCTCTCTCTCTCGCTCGGTCGCTCTCTCTCTCTCTCGCTCTCTGTCTCTCTCTCTCTTCTCTCTGTCTCTCGCTGTCTCTCTCTTGCTCTCTCTCTCTCTCTCTCTCTCTCTCTCTGTCTCTCTCTCTCTCTCTCTCTCTCTCTCTCTCTCTCTCTCGCTCTCTCTCTCTCTCTCTCTCTCTCTCTCTCTCTCTCTCTCTCTCTCTCTCTCGCTCTCTCTCTCTCGTCTCTCGCTTCTCTCTCTCTGTCTCTCTCTCTCTCTCTCTCTCTCGCTCTCGCTCTCGCTCTGTCTCTCTCAATTCAATTCAATTCAATTCAAGCTGCTTTATTGCCATGAAAAACATTGCGTCAATATTGCCAAAGCAACAATGTATACAATATACAATGTAATAAAATAATAAAGAATAACAAACAAACAAACAAAAAATGGTAGTAATAATAATAAATAAATAACAACAATAAAATGGTAACAGTCAATAGTATAAAATATAATAAATATACAAATCTAAATATGGAAAATGAAACTATAACTAACTTATAACTAAATAACCGTCATCTTCACCATTATATCAGTACTACAACTACCATCATCATTACTACCACTACTACCACCACCATCATTAAACTGCCATCATTACCATCACCACCCATACCACTACTATTTGGAATGATAAACAACAATAATAATGATAATAGCAATAATAATAAGTACGTTACTATTTACTATGCAGATGTTATTATTCAGTGTCCCTCAGGCTATGGCAGGCAAATACATATGTGGCTGCAAGAGGAGCCATTGCTCCTTCGCCCATGAGTATTTTTAGTTTTTTCCTCTGGGTTTAATAAGTTAACATTTTGAATAAATGTAGTCATTTCTGTGAATAATGAATGTCTTTGTGAGGAATATTTATCACAGTAAAGGGAGAAAGTGCATCTCTGTTTCTACCTCCCCTGTCGTGCAGTGACCACATATACGCTCCTCTTTGGGTAGCCATGTCTTTTCATGTCTGCCGGTTTCTATTGCCAATTGGTGGTCACTCAGCCTGTACTTGGTAAGGATCTGTCTCTGCTTCGTATCTCTGACAGAGTAGAGATAATCAGCCAATTCATATTATCCGTTTAGGGTCAGATAGCAATTTAGTCGGCTTTGGGATTTTGTTTCGTTTTTCCAATGTTGTAAATATGAGTCCTTTTGATTGGTTCGTGATTTTGTTCATTGGAATTATTTTCTTTTGAAGCAGTGCTGGTGTCAGCTTGGTTGGTTAGGTCCAACACCAGCTGACTGAGAGGGCTCGTTTCTGGGCTCAGCTCTTGGGTTTGAAGTGCTTTAAATTGCAGACTTGAATTTGGACTTGAATTTAGATGAAGCCAAAATTTTTATGATCTTTTCTGTATTTTCATTACTACTGGAAAGCGGCCCAATTCTGCCCTACATGCATTAGTTTGGTGTGTATTTCTCTGGACTTGTAGAATTTTCCGACAGAATTCTGCATGTAGGGCTTCAATTGGATGTTTGTCCCATATTTTAAAGTCCAGTTTATTGAGTGGCCCCCAAACCTCACTTCCGTAAAGAGCTATTGGTTTACACTGTCAAATATTCTGGTCCAAATTCTAATTGGGATGTTGATTTTGAATAATTTCATTTTTATTGCATACAATGCTCTGCGGGCTTTTTCTTTGAGTGCATTCACTGCCATATTAAAGTTTCCCGATGCAGATATGGTCAGACCAAGGTATGTGTAATTTTTAGTGTGTTCAATTATGGTGTTGTTCAGGGTGAATTTTATATTTGTGTTTCTGACATCTGTAATTTTTTTGGAAAATCATGATTTTAGTTTTTTTTGAAATTTACTGCCAGGGCTCAATTATTGCAATATTGCTCTAGAATGTTAAGGTTCTGTTGAAGACCTTCTTTGGTTGGTGATAGAAGTACCAAGTCATCAGCATATAGCAGGTATTTTACCTCTGTGTCAAATAGTGTGAGTCCTGGGGCTGGAGAATGGTCCAACATGTCTGCTAATTCATTGATATAAATGTTGAAAAGATTTGGACTCAAACTGCAGCCTTGTCTCACACCTCGACGTTGTGAAAATAATTATGTTCTTTGGTTTTTTATTTTTTATTGCACACTTGTTTTCTGTGTACATACATTTTATTAAGTCATACACCTTACCACCAAGCCCACTTTGGAGAATTTTGTAGAATAGCCCTTCGTGCCAATAGAATCAAATGCTTTTTTAAAGTCAATAAAGCAAGCAAAGATTTTGCCCTCTTTTTTTTGGTGGATGTGTTTATTAATTAGTGTGTGTAAGGTGTATATATGGTCAGTACATTTTTTCGATGGTTAGGGAGAAAGCCAATTTGACATTTACTTATTACATTTTTCTCTCTTGTCTCCACTTTTGTGGATAGGGGAGATGAGCCCCTGGTTCCACACATCAGGGAAGCAGACAGAAGTTAAAACTATGTTGAACAATTTAAGCACAGCATTTTGCAACTCAGGTGTGCTGTTTTTCAGCATTTCATTTCTGATGTTATCTAGACCACAAGCCTTCTTTGATTTGATAGATTTTAGCTTTTCATTTAGTTCTTGTTGGGTTATTGGGTAATCTAATGGATTTTTGGTTGTTTTTTAATGACCGATTCAAGGATGTTCAATTTTTCTTGAATTTCTAATTGGTTCTGTTGTTAAGTCTTTTTGTGGGATGTTTTTGTATAGATTATCAAAATAAGTTTTTCCAAATTCCTTAATCTTTTATGGCAAATTCTTGTGGCTTTGTTATGCTTAAATTGTTCCATATGTCCCAGAACTGATTTTGGTCAATTGCACTTTCAATTTCATCAAGTGTCTTGTTGGTATAATTCAATTTCTTGCATTTTAGTGTATGTTTATACTGTTTCAGAGTTTCATAGAATTCATAGCGTAGATCTGGGTTGTTTTGCTGCTTATGTTTTTCATTTGAAATTTGTCTTAGGTGTTTTCTAATTGTTTTACATTCGTTATCAAACAATTTTTCAGAAACATTCTGTTTTTTGTTTCTGATGTTGCATTTCTTCTCTCTCTCTCTCTCTCTCTCTCTCTCTCTGTCTCTCTCTCTCTCTCTCTCTCTCTAGGTTATACCTATAGCGTCCCGTTAATAACAGATGGGGCAGATGTAGCAGCTTTCAATTGCATAGGTAGGCCTAGGACTACGACGTCTTTGAAAATGGAAGAAAACATTTATATGCAATTTGAACAAGCAATCAATGACCATGAAATTCACAGAAACTGCTCCTTACCTGAGAATATCAGAGACGGTATGTCAGCTAGGGACCTGCGGTTTGTAGACTACTAAAATGAGAAAGTATGCACAAAGAACTTCTCCTGGCGTTGTGAGAACTAAAGATGAACAACTCCTTGGCGGAGGGGTTTTATATAATGAGTGAAAAGGAGACTTGGAATTTGGCAAACCAGTGGGGTTTTAACTTGCAGGACTCGTTTTGTCACTGCATCAATCACGCCTGTCAAAAAAGTTGATCCACCTACAAGACCCGCAAAACGACTAACCAAAATCAAAAACGGACTCTTAGGCTACCTTAACCCTGACCTTAACTAACCCCCCACCCAGAGTTACGATGTTTGTTCAAACCCAGCTGAAAACAACAAATACAGTGTGAGGGATCAATCCTAAATCACATTGATTTATAACGCCCTTTTCGCATCAGCAGATGTCACAAAGTGCTTATACAGAAACCCAGCCTAAAACCCCAAACAGCAGCAATGCAGATGTAGAAGCACGGTGGCTAGGAAAAACTCCCTAGAAAGGCAGAAACCTAGGAAGAAACCTAGAGAGGAACCAGGCTCTGAGGGGTGGCCAGTCCTCTACTGGCTGTACTGGGTAGACCAGAGGAACCAGGCTCTGAGGGGTGGCCAGTCCTCTACTGGCTGTACTGGGTAGACCAGAGGAACCAGGCTCTGAGGGGTGGCCAGTCCTCTACTGGCTGTACTGGGTAGAGAGGAACCAGGCTCTGAGGGGTGACCAGTCCTCTACTGGCTGTACTGGGTAGAGAGGAACCAGGCTCTGAGGGGTGGCCAGTCCCCTTCTGGCTGTACCAGATAGAGATTTAAGAGTAGGCTACATGTGGCCATTAAGGTCCATTGAACAGGTCAGGGTTCAATAGCCACAGGTAGAAACAGCAGGTAGAAACTGGATCAGCAGCATGATCAGGTGAGAGATGTGTGGTCGCCCCAGGAGGGGAGAACCAAACCAGTTGGACAGGTTGGGAGCATACCTAAGAACACACAGTACCGCAGATCAGACAGACTGATCTTAGCTCCCTGGCTATGCAACATAGATACTGGGGACTGAAACTGGGTTCAGGGCCCCTGTCTAAAGTTAGCCCCCGGACAGGACCAACCAGGCAGGATGTAACCCCACCCACTTTGCCAAAGCACAGCCCCAAACACCACCAGAGGGATATCAACAGCCCACCAACCTACTACCCTGAGACAAGGCTGAGTACAGCCCACCAACCTACTACCCTGAGACAAGGCTGAGTACAGCCCACCAACCTACTACCCTGAGACAAGGCTGAGTACAGCCCACCAACCTACTACCCTGAGACAAGGCTGAGTACAGCCCACCAACCTACTACCCTGAGACAAGGCTGAGTACAGCCCACCAACCTACTACCCTGAGACAAGGCTGAGTACAGCCCACCAACCTACTACCCTGAGACAAGGCTGAGTACAGCCCACCAACCTACTACCCTGAGACAAGGCTGAGTACAGCCCACCAACCTACTACCCTGAGACAAGGCTGAGTACAGCCCACCAACCTACTACCCTGAGACAAGGCTGAGTACAGCCCACCAACCTACTACCCTGAGACAAGGCTGAGTACAGCCCACCAACCTACTACCCTGAGACAAGGCTGAGTACAGCCCACCAACCTACTACCCTGAGACAAGGCCGGATGTGGAGGTCCTGGGCTGGCGTGGTTACATGTGGTCTGTGATTGTGAGGCCGGTTGGACGTACTGCCAAATTCTCTAAAACAACGTTGGCGGTGGCTTATTGTAGAGAAATTAACATTCAATTATCTGGCAACAGCTCTGGTGGACATTCCTGCAGTCAGCATGCCAATTGCACACTCCCTCAAAACATAAGACATATGTGGCATTGTGTTGTGTGACAAAACGGCACATTTTAGAGTGGCCTTTTATTGTCCCCAGCACAAGGTGCACCTGTGTAATGATCATGTTGTTTATTCAGCTTCTTGATATGCCACACCTGTCAGGTGGATGGATTATCTTGGCAAAGGAGAAATGCTCACTAACAGGGATGTAAACAAATTTGTGCACAACATTTTAGAGAAAAACTTTTTGTGCGTATGGAACATTTCTGGGATTTTTTTATTTCGGCTCATGAAACATGGGACCAACACTTTACATGTTGCATTTGTATTTTTTAGTTCAGTGTTCAATAATAGGTCTGACTCACTGTCACGTATTCAGGTGATCTAAGAAACCAGCAGACCTGTTCTGGAAGCTTCTTAACAAGACAAAACAGTCAGGGCCCAACCCCACACGGAAACACACTTTCTTTTATAAAGCATCCAGTCCCCAATAACCCAGAGGCACAGACTTCCCCCAAAAGCAGAACTGCTCGCTTCCTGTTCAGCCACCTTGCTGGGCGGAACACAAACATGTACAGCATTCTCAAAGCTCTACTCATCCCTCTGTCTCCTCCCACCACACCCATTGGCTCCACCCCTCCCTTTATATTTTTGTTCAGTGTAAGTGTTTCTAAAATCCCATATTTTGGGGGGAAAAAAATGAATGGTGGAAATCAACGATTGGAACCATTTCCCTGTTTTGACCGCTAGGTTTTATGGGTATTATGACACCTCCACCGTGGGGCTCTATGACACAGATATAAAGATGAGTCCTCTTTCCGTCTCTACGGACTATATCCATTGTTAACTTTTGTAATATTTCAGACAGTCACACTCCTCCACAAGAGCAAAAATATATTTAATATTCATATATTTTTTATTTAAATTGTAGACATGAATGAATGGAAAACAAGCTTCAATACGGATATGAACAGTACATCAGTAGAATAACTAAAATGGTCTACAGCTGTCAACAGTTTTAACAGGTGGTAGAGAAACATGGAGGGGTGGAGAGGTGGAGGACGTCACGGGGTGGCTCCCAAATGACACCCTATCCCCTATCCCAGGGAGGTTGGTGGCTCCTTAATTGGGGGAGACGGGCTCGTGGTAATGCCTGGAGAGGAGTGGGTGGGCATTGTATCAAACACATGGTTTCCATTGGTCGGTTTCCATCCAGTATGATGCTCCGTCCTCCACTCAGCAGCAGTCCCCTACGTAGTGGACAACCAGGTCACGCCCACACCACAGAGATCTCTGAAAAACACAGTCATAAAACCACTACGCCATTTTAATATTGACTCATACTTGTGTCCATATGGTGTGTGTGTTTACCTGGGTCAGTGATCCAGTTGGTCCGGCTGCAGGTACCTGGAACAGTCATCCATCTTCTCCACCTGGTTAACGCTCAGAGTCTCTGAACACATGGGACACACACTCTCCATCTCCAACAGCCTGCGGACACACGGACACACAGGCACCTTTCAGAGATGCCCAAACTACTATAGTAGAAAAGGCTTCCACTACAATCATACAGATGTTGAGCATTTGTGTGTGTCTGTGAGTGTGTGTGTCTGTGAGTGTGTGTGTCTGTGAGTGTGTGTGTCTGTGAGTGTGTGTGTGTGTGTGTGTGTCCTGTGAGTGTGTGTGTCTGTGAGAATGTGACTGTATGTTCCACTCACAGGATGAGCTGGAGTAGAGAGCAGGGAATTCACAGTGAGGACAAACTGACCAGTCCTCTTTCAGCATGTGATGACCCTAGAGAGAGACACAGAGAGAGACACACAGAGAGAGAGAGAGACAGAGAGAGAGAGACAGAGAGAGACACAGAGAGAGAGAGAGAGAGAGAGAGAGAGAGAGAGAGAGAGAGAGAGAGAGAGAGACAGAGAAACAGAGAGAGAGAGAGAGAGACAGAGAGAGAGAGAGAGACAGAGACAGAGAGACAGAGAGAGACAGAGACAGAGAGAGAGGGGAGAGAGAGAGAAAAAGTCACACATACGCCCAGGCCGTGAGCAGGCAAACAGGCCCAACCCCCACTCTTACACTAGCCCAAGCCAATGGCATGTCCCAAATGCTCAGCAGGCTCTGCCAACAATTACTGGCCTGAGGCCAAACCACACAACCAACAACATTAGACACTTTATGGAACACAAAGCTTTCACTATTTCATCCTGGAATATCCAAGGCCTGAGGTCATCTGCCTTTGGCCTAAAGAGCATGAACCTGGACTTCACTAAAGAAGAAATCGGAAATACATTGTCATCCTACAAGAAACATGGTATAGAGGAGAAGGACCCACTGGTTGCCCTCTAGGTTACAGAGAGCTGGTAGTCCCATCCACCAAACTACCAGGTGTGAAACAGGGAAGGGACTCAGGGGGTATGCTAATTTGGTATAGAGCAGACCTAACCCACTATTAAATTAGTCAAAACAGGAACATTTTACATTTGGTTAGAAATTCAAAAGGAAATTATCTCAACTGAGAAAATGTCCTCCTGTGTGCTACCTATATCCCCCCACTAGAATCCCCATACTTTAATAAAGACAGTTTCTCCATCCTAGAGGGGGAGATCAATCACTTCCAGGCCCAGGGACATGTACTAGTCTGTGGCGACCTAAATGCCAGAACTGGACAAGAACCTGACACCCTCAGCACACAGGGGGACAAACACCTACCTGAGGTGACAGCATTCCCTCCCCCATATGCCCCCCTAGGCACAACTACGACAACATAACCAACAAAAACGGGTCACGACTCCTGCAGCTCTGTCGCAACGCTGGGTATGTACATAGTCAATGGTAGGCTTGGAGGGGACTCCTACGGTAGGTACACCTATAGCTCATCTCTTGGCAGTAGTACTGTAACTACTTTATCACTGACCTCAACCCAGAGTCTCTCAGAGCGTTCACTGTCAGTCCACTGACACCCCTATCAGACCACAGAAAAATCACAGTCTAC
>CM072220.1:5194170-5218208 GCA_036851935.1 Coregonus suidteri
TGGACAACCCTCAGAAATCACTGGGTCATCGTCAAAGTGTTCAAGTTTTTAATATCCCGCTCACAAGTACAGTGATAAAGCCTTTTTTTTAACTAGCTCTGAACCCAACAATGCAGTAATCAATATAAATGTAGTACTAAAAAATAATATCAGGTAGAACAAAAAGCCCAGTCAGTCGGTAATGAGAATTCATACACTTACCTGAATGAGTTGACAATGGAACGACGAAAGCTTGGGGTCCTAGCATAAACCCTGTTCACCTGCATTGAAAGATTACCACAGGATGATCAAAGGTTAAATGAAAACAGGGGCCCTTTGACTGCATTAATAGAAGCTTGTTTTAATTGTCTTTCACAGCAAACAGACCTCTCAAAGTACCCCTTTTTTTTTATTTTGTTCATTTTAAGACATATTGTTTTTGGAACAATATACTCTACAGGAACATCCCATTTCCAGAGCGGCTCTCTGCTGATTTCTGAAGTTTCTGATCGATTTTTATGAGCACCACCAACACTGTTAATGGGAAATGGATTCAAAGGGAACTCCCTCTGCTGGTGATTTGCTGAATGTACAATCCTTAAGGAGGGGGCTGTGATTTAGTAAATGACCTATAATGTCAATTTCTATGTATAAAATCGGTCATATCATTAAATGTACCAGATAGCCCACTCTTTGGAAGAGTATATTGTCCCAAATCAAAAACGGTACTTTTGAGATATTAAGCTGCGATATGTAACTTTTTTGGGCGACCCGACCAAATTCCCATAGAAATGTGTGTCGTTCTATATCGTGGAGCTCCGCCCCATAGGGGAGCTCTGCTCCTAGTGGTTTACCCTCTGCCCTACGGCAGAAACAGCCTGAAGCAAAAATTATGCACACACCTGCAGCCAATGGGAGCACAGGTGCCCCTATATAAAGGGACCCGTTCCCTCAATCTGTCTCCCATTATCTTCAGCGACTGGACTAGAACTGAAGAAGCCAAGAAGTAAAAGAAGACTCTATGAGCGCCAACAGGAAACGTTCCACCCCCAAAAGCCCTTTTCAGGGCTCTATGTCAATGTACTGACATGGCATCTACGGACCCCCACGACCTTTTTGTTTCGGTGTGCTTGGGACCGCAGCATGCCAAGGAAGGTCTCGACAACCTTCCTAACTGCGCCTCCTGCACCCTCCTTCCTATGAAGGAGAGGAAGCAGCGTTGGGCGTTTTTTAGAGAGGACGTCCCTCTAGAGGATGCATTGTCCACTCTCGCCTCTGCTTCAGAGGCGTCCTTCGGACAGTGCTGGCTCAGGGGACGACAAGGAGGGCACAGAGATGGATATCCCAGTGGGGACAATCCGGAAGCTCTGGCGCCAGCTTTCAAGACCCCCTTTTCCGTTGGAGAGCGCGAGGTCTGAAGGCTCCTTGTACGATGGACGACATGGGCTCTGTGAGATCAGAAGCCCTGTCCTTCGCGGCAGCCTCTCTGCGCGGCCCCTACTCCAAGCCAAGGAGGGCGGCTGAGCCAATGGCTCCAGCCATGCCTTCCCTTGGCAAATATGTCGAGGGCTCGTGGGGCTCACCTCTGGCGGCGCGTTCGCCGGCCAGAGCGTATATCCCATTCACCAGAGTGGCCGGTAATGAGTGGGCGGCTAAGGGAATCCCTAGGCTCGAAGGCGCCATGGCGGCGTACTTAGTGCCAGGTTCGAGTCCCTGGGCAGCCTCCAAGAAGGCCACCCTGCCAGCACAAAAGGACAGGCTCACAGCACAGCTGGCTGAGAAGTCCTTCACGCTGGGAGCCCAGGGCGTGTCAGCGGCGAATAACATCGCCCTCCTCGCGGCCTCCCTATCCCGTCTCACAACGGGTAGGTCGGAGTTGACCAGCGAGGAAATCGAGGAGGCGTCCAGGATTTCCGGGGCCATCCTCCATCTGACGCAGGCTGTGGCAATTTGCGCAGGCAGGACCATGGCCACCTCGGTGGTCACAGAGCGTCACCTGTGGCTGTCCATGACGGCCATGAAGGAGACCGACAGAGCCTCATTGCTCAACGCTCCCGTCTCCAGCGAGGGCCTATTTGGGGTCGCTGTGAAAGACGCAACAGAGCGTATCGCTAAACTGGATGAGGAGAGGAAGCACCTGGCCAAACATCTGCCATTGGCAATGAAGGCCAGCAGAGCCCCAGCTACTCCGTCCACCTCCTACTGTTCCCCCCCACCCCACTGTTCAGGGCGTGGAGGGTGTGTTTTGTGATTATGTGAATAAAGAGCTGGTTCTCACTGACATTGTCAAAGAAGGACATTTATTCCATAACGTACTACAGAACACTTCACGTTCTATGATTTCCCTCACCATCCTGAGTGTAGCTCAACCCACCAAGAGTGCGTAGTTGAGCGCATTCAGGAGAGGAAAAGGGAAAAGGTAGCAAGGCGCAGCCTTAGCTCACCTAATAAAGATATTTTACTACAGACTCCTAGGAGCTCTGTAGTAAAGGTCTCACACAGCAGGCAGCTGTCTCTGTCCCAATTTGACATGAAGACGCAGCCGCTAGCCGGGAATGACGCCTTGCTGCAGGCTAATGCCTCAGCCAGCGCAGATCAGACCCGTGCGACGTTCACGGAGAGCGGGAATACCAGAGTTACAAGTATAACCAAGGTATGGACGCCTCCCGGTCTATTCAGAACGTAACAATGCCCATGGCTCTGAGCGCAGCTCACCACACATTGAGTGTGCTGTTGAGCAGCCGCATGAGACCAGTGAGGAGGGTATTGTGGCACCACCGTGTGGTACCAGTCAGTGATCACACCTTTCAGACTCTGTTGAGTACTGCAATGGATGGGTCTCATGGCAAGCAGCAGTCTCAGTCAGACAATGACATGATGACGCAATTGCTATCCGGGGAGAGCGCTCTGTCTCAGGCCAATGCCTCAGCCAGTGCAGTTCAGAACCCGTGCTGCGTTCACGGAGGGCCGGATTACTGGAGTTACGGTCGTAACTAACGTATCAAGGCCCCCGATTCACCCAGAACGAGCTGATGTTTCCTCTCCCTTTCGAGGGGGGCCCGCCTTGGGCTATTCCACCAACTCAGTGCTGGGGAATAGCGTCGGCGAGGGCCATAGAGGAATACAGGTCCTTCCTACTGGATCCACCACAGCTTCGTGCGCGCCCCGCTTTCTCTGCATCGCGGGCAGTGGCAACGAAGCTGTACCCTCTCACGCTGGCTAGATCAGACGTTGCAGAAGGGTTATGCCCTCCAATTCCATCGGACCCCACCCCCGTTCAAGGGAGTGGTGGAGACGGTGATGAAAACGCCAGACAAAGTAGCCGCTCTGATGTCAGAGATTACGGAACTTTTGGCGAAGGAGGCGGTCACAGTAGTTCCCCGAGAGCAAAGGAACAAAGGGCTGTATTCGCCCTATTTCCTAGTGCCCAAAAAGACGGGGGGAGAGTGAGGCCGATTTTGGACTTACGCATTCTCAACGAGAGCATAACCAAACGGCCCTTCCGAATGCTGACGACAAAACGTCTACTGGAATGTGTCCAGAAGGGAGACTTTTGTACAAGCATAGACCTAAAGGACGCGTACTTTGATGTGCCGATACAATCACGCCACAGAAAAGTTTCTGCGGTTCGCCTTTCAAGGGGTGGCGTACGAGTTCACGAGGATGCCGTTTGGGTACGCCCTGGCACCTCGAACATTTTCCAAATGTGTGGAGGCGGCATTGGAGCCGCTGCGTCGTCAAGGGATAAGGATATTAGCCTACCTAGACGACCTGCTGGTTCTCGCCCCGTCAGCAGAGCTGGCGTTCACTCACACGACACAGACAGTGATTCATCTCACGCGTCTGGGGTTCGCTGTGAATTGGAAAAAAGAGCGCACCCTGGCCCAGTCATCAGATTGTCTACCTGGGACTACAGCTAGACACTGTAATGATGAGGGCTCGAATTTCGGACCCTCGAAGGGCAGCATTGTTACTAGCCCTGAGGAGGTGTCGTCCGAATCACACAGTAACGGCGCTATCGATCATGTCACTTTTGGGTCTCATGTCGGCAGCCCACTCTGTGGTCCCGCTGGGGCTTCTGCACATGCGCAGAACACAGCGGTGGTTCGCCCAACTAAGACTAGACCCAGTGCGTCAACGTCATCGGTTGGTGGTGGTTCCTCTCTCGCTAAGAGCAGACCTGGACTATTGGAGGAACTCGAGCGTTCTCACGCACGGAGTCCCGATGGGCAAGGTGTCATCCTACATTCCAGTGTTTTACAGATGCCTCTCTGACTGGATGGGGAGGGACATGTCAGTCTCAAGCGATAGGAGGTGCATGGCCTCAATCAGGTCGTCACATCAACCTCCTAGAGTTGGAAACGGTTCGACTGGTTTTGACCCACTTCGCGTATACCCTTCGGGGGTCGCGATGTGTTGGTCTGGTCAGACAACCGGACCACAGTGGCTCACATAAACCGCCAGGGAGGGGTCAGGTCTCCTGCCCTCCATCGGGCGGCAGTGGAATTGTGGCTGTGGACTCACAAGCACCTTTCGCTCGTTGAGAGCAGCGCACATTCCGGGCTACTTGAACGTAGGGGCAGACCTCATGTCAAGAGGGGGTCCTCGAGACGACGAGTGGTCTGCACCCGGACATTGTTTCTACGAATTTGGGAACAATTCGGGACAGTGGCGGTTTTTACACGGAGGCCGGGGGAGGCCCGTGCCTCCCTGGAAATGTCCCTGGCCACCCCTGTGGCCACCCCGTGCTGACCAAATAAAAAATTATGAATTTATAACTATTTTACACGCGAGCGCCAAAAGCGGAACTAATGCAACGCTCTACACGGCAACGTTCTACACGGGTAATTAGAGTGGCGCACCCAAAAACTGTATCCTGCCATCTGCCTGCCTGCCACGTGTGGTGCTGCTTCGGTGAATGAGAGCTCAGCAACTACTATTTGCGAGAGGAGCTACGATTTGCAGGAGTCGAAGGTAAGTGAAAATATTTAATATCATAAGTGACTTGTTGTTCTTGCACATAGCCTACATGTTCCTTTTGTTCCTCACACATAAATCAAATCAAGTTTTTAAATGTCTGGTCTCGATTTGTTTAGAAATGTAATCATATCTAAGCAAACTCATCGAAGCAGAAGCAAATATCCAAATGTTAGTAGGCTATCCTTGCTAGGTCTACACAATGTTGTGATGTTAACCACGTAACTTCATCCGTCTTGGCTGTTGCATCGCGATAACAAATACATTTTTAGTAAGTAATCAACAGGTTATCTGCCAGTGTTAAGTAGGGAGGGATGGTTAGGTAACAAAATGTAATGCATGCCCCTACGTTTTTTCTTCTTCTAATAGTTATCATGAAACGAGGAAGGGACATAAAGTCATTTTTTGCCCCAGCAAACAAAAAAGTGAGAGAAACAAATCGAGGTTTTGAGAAAGTTGAGGAAGAGGGAGAGCCAGCATGTGATGAAAGTGAGGGGTCTGACAAAGAGAGGGAAATTCCAGAGGGTGAGGAGGATGAAGAAGAGGGTGAGGAGGATGAAGAAGAGGGTGAGGAGAATGAAGAAGAGGGCGAGGAGAATGAAGAAGAAGGGTGAGAAGCATGAAGAAGAAAGCATACAGGGACAGAGAGATGAACAGCCAGAGGGACAGCAAGTGGATCCATGTGGATCAAGTACTGCACCATCAGGTTTGTGATGAGGAAGGTTCTTACTATTTGCAAAGCAATGCAATTACAATGTAATGGTAGGCCTGCTGGGTGTCCTTAAAATGCTGCTTTCTGCTGTTAATTCTTTTTTGTGTCAATATGGCTCTGTTTTTTTTTTTAAGTAAATACTTTGCCTACATTTTGAAATACATGCAGATATACAGTAAAATAAATGTTGTAGTTGTGCCCTATGTTTACTGTCCATCTTCTTCAGATATCAGCAAGTCTAAGTATGACGTACCAGTACAGCCGAACTTGAAGATATTCCCAACCACACTGATGGGGGACAGAAGACGAAGCTTCAGACCAAACTGGTACACTACTCATCCATGGCTTGAGTATTCTGTAATGACGGACTCTACATGTTGCTATGCATGTGGACATTTTAGCACACCAAATGCCCCAGACACCGTTTTTGTTTCAACACCTGGTTTTACAAACTGGAAAAAGGCAACTATGAGAAATGCAGGGTTTTCACTACATGCAAAGTCTGAACGACACAAGTGTGCAATGATCGCATGGAGGGATTATCAAAGAGCTGTTAGAACTGACGCAACACTAACAGATCTCCTTGACAAAGAACACACTAAACAAGTACAAGAAAATCAGGCATACATTAAATCTCTCTTGCATCTGCACTCTTGTACAAAATACGTGTTATAATAAATGTCATATGATTTTAAAGTAAAATAAAGTTTATAATCTTTGAATATCATGTGTTGCCAGTTTTTTTATGTGTGCCCCCCTGATTAAAACACTGGCCCCTCCTTGGCCCCCCTAGTAAATGTGTCTAGAACCGCCACTGATTCGGGAGAGCCGAGGTGGACCTGTTCGCGTCACGTGTGAACGCGCAGTGTCTCCTATGGTTCTCCCTGAGGGAACAGGACGAGCCGCCACTGGGAAGAGACGCATTTGCGCACTATCCGTGGCCGAAAGTTCTCCTGTATGCATTCCCTCCGCTGTCTTGCATTCTCCCACTGCTAGCCAGGGTGAGGTCAGGAGGGCTGTCAGTGATACTGATAGCACCCGATCGCCCGGGGGCTCCGTGGTTTGCGGAGATGAGTCAGATGTTGATTGCGCCACCTTGGCCAATTCCACATCGACGAGACGCGTTGACCCAGGCGGAAGGCTCGATAGGGCAGTGGGCCCATAATCGGCCAACCACTGAAGGCTTGGTTCCTGAATGGGACAGGTTGAGGCGCCGTGGGTTATCTGATGCAGTGATCAGAACCATACAGGGCGCAAGAGCCAGTTCCACTTCTAGGGTGTATACCAGCAGATGGAATGTTTTCTCACGATGGTGTGACACACAGGACGTGGACCCCATGAGCTGTCAGGTAGAGAGTGTGCTCTCATTCCTGCAGTCTATGTTTGATAAGCAGAAATCGCCCTCCACCATTCGAGTGTTTGCAGCGGCAATTTCAGCTGGTCATGAAGGGTTTTTTAACGGGGAAAACGTGTTCAGTCACCCATTAGTGAAACGTTTCTTATTGGGAACGCAACGGCTTAGGCCGATGCCTAGAGCTACGCTGCCCAAGTGGGATTTGGCCTTGGTTCTCGAAGCGCTATGTAAATCGCCGTTCGAGCCATTGAATCAAATACCCCTCAAGATGCTGTCTATCAAGACGGCGCTGTTGCTCGCCTTGACTACCGCTAGCGGGTCAGTGATTTGTGTGCACTGTCGACGAGACCCGACTGCCTTGCCATCAATGGCGATCTGAGCAGAGCGGTGTTACGTCCTAACCCGGCATTTGTGCCGAAGGTTATTAACAGTGCATATAGATCACTGATCGTGGAATTGTGGGCTTTTCATCCCCCTCCCCATGGGGAGAGGAGTGAGGAAAAGCTTCATTGTCTGTGCCCAGTACGCGCTTTGGCGTGCTACATTGAGCGCACAGCAGCGGTTAGGTCATCGCCTCAGCTGTTTGTGTGTCACGGTGCGGCTGCATTAGGTAGACCACTTTCAAAACAGCGATTGTCTCATTGGCTTTGTGAAGGTATTGAGACGGCGTACGAGGCGGCGGGGCAACAACCGCCTCAGGGTATTAGAGCGCACTCCACTCGTGGAGTAGCAGCTTCTACTGCCCTCTTCAGAGGAACAGGGGTAGAGGATATTTGTAGAGCAGCGTCATGGTCGACACCGTCTCCTTTTATCCGTTTCTATCTGTTGGATATGTCTTCTAACTCTTTGGCTCGGTCTGTACTCAGCGTGGCTGAAGGGAGATCTTGAGAAAAAACAGAGAAAGAAAGCAGGATTGTGACCATGCTCATAAGTCCGTTTTTTATTAGAAGAAACATATTATGGATGGACATGTTTTCTAACTCTTTAGCTCGGTCGGCATTCAGCAGAGCTGAAAGGCGATTTTGAGCTAGAAAGAATGGACAAAGCAGGACCTTTGACAGGTTCCAATCAGGTCCGCTTTGGTTAGGAAAAACTTGTTATGTCTAGGATAAGCTTTTAACTCTCAAGCTCGATTGCACTCAGCACAGCTGAAGGAGAATCTTGAGCTGGAGGAGAGAGAAGCAGGATGATAGACAGGTCTCTATCAGGTCCGCTTTGGATGGAAAGCATATCTTGTGGCATGTCTCCTGACTGACAGTGTCAGTATGGTAGAGACATGTATTGAGTGGACAGAATGTGAGGTCATCTATCTGATGGTTCAGTTTAGTATGACTAGTATATTTTGTTCCTGCCTACTAATCTCTGGGTTCCATTGAGTGAGTAAGGCGGTCTATTGGACACATAATGTAGAGTGACATTTTATGTCATTCCATTAGTGGACGATAGTGTTGTCACAGAATATTGAGGCACGGCTATCTGCTAGTACAGATGAGCATGGTTTCTATTCTGATGATCTGCCCACTAGCCATTGGCATTGCCATTGAGCTAGATGGGGCGGGTCTATAACCGATGACGCGGTATATTGTGACGCCCGGATGGGTTTTTTAGTCGCAGTACTGCGGGAATTGGTTGCAGCCATTGCTGGGCTTGACCCTTTTTTCATTTTTTTAATGGGAAGTGTTAGGCTCGGCAGGGAGTACATTTTGGAGCGTTTCGCTCCGCCTTAAACCACTAGGAGCAGAGCTCCCCTATGGGGCGGAGCTCCACGATATAGAACGACTAGTTACCGGAGTGTAACTCCAGTTCTATGAGTGGAGCGGAGCCCCATAGGACTTAAGGCCCTGCCGACCCTCTCTAGTCTCGCTGAAGATAATATCTCGGGAGGCAGATTGAGGGAACGGGTCCCTTTATATAGGGGCACCTGTGCTCCCATTGGCTGCAGGTGTGTGCATAATTTTTGCTTCAGGCTGTTTCTGCCATAGGGCAGAGGGTAAACCACTAGGAGCAGAGCTCCCCTATGGGGCGGAGCTCCACGATATAGAACTGGAGTTACACTCCGGTAACTAGTCGTTCTCATTGAAAGCAAGTCGAAGAAGTGGTACATCTGTTCTACGTGCGCTATTTCGATGCTTCTCATTCTTAAGTTTAGGTTTTTACGTATTTCACTTTAGGCTTTGTACACCAGTTTCAAACAGCTAAAAATACAATATTTTTGGTTATTAAAAATATATTTGTTTTGTCACAAAAACTAAAATTTTTGCGAACTATTAGAATTTTAGCAACCAGGAAATGGCGGAGCGATTTCTGCCCAGTGCATCTTTAATATTATTTTGTTGAATAAATGAATGTGACATTTTCTATTTCAGAATGTAGACATACTACTATATTTGAGAACACACTATATTAGGAGTATTATGACACCAAGATGTTGTCTGGATCGTGAACAGTTCACTGATCATAGGGTATTTTTTACAACAGGCATGTACAGGTCTAAAAAGGGTCTAAAATGGCCACTTTCATCATGATTTTTCCAAAAAAAATGGTTTGTGATACAAAAGTAAAAAGCCTGTCAAACACCTTTCCTCCCAATGACGTTTCTGTGTGAGAATTGCCAGAACAATCTGAGATACCAAAAAGTATTGTCCACCTACGCTGGCGTGGAATCACCCGATACGTACCTCAGAGACCACTTTGGCAGCCAGAGTCTTGAACATTGAAGAGGACGGGTTGGAAAGATCCGAGTTGAATGTCTGGTTGAGACGGAACTGGAGACTCAGGGTTCCTTCACTAGAAGATGGAGGGTCAGTTGATACGACAGCAGCGGAAGTTGCTGCTGCTGCAGTGGTGCTGGTGGTGATAGCTGCTGGAGTGGTGGTGGTGGTGATAGCTGCTGGAGTGGTGGTGGTGGTGATAGCTGCTGGAGTGGTGGTGGTGGTGATAGCTGCTGGAGTGGTGGTGGTGGTGATAGCTGCTGCTGGAGTGGTGGTGGTGGTGATAGCTGCTGGAGTGGTGGTGGTGGTGATAGCTGCTGGAGTGGTGGTGGTGGTGATAGCTGCTGGAGTGGTGGTGGTGGTGATAGCTGCTGCTGGAGTGGTGGTGGTGGTGATAGCTGCTGGAGTGGTGGTGGTGGTGATAGCTGCTGGAGTGGTGGTGGTGGTGATAGCTGCTGCTGGAGTGGTGGTGGTGGTGATAGCTGCTGGAGTGGTGGTGGTGGTGATAGCTGCTGGAGTGGTGGTGGTGGTGATAGCTGCTGCTGGAGTGGTGGTGGTGGTGATAGCTGCTGCTGGAGTGGTGGTGGTGGTGATAGCTGCTGCTGGAGTGGTGGTGGTGGTGGTGATAGCTGCTGGAGTGGTGGTGGTGGTGATAGCTGCTGGAGTGGTGGTGGTGGTGATAGCTGCTGGAGTGGTGGTGGTGGTGATAGCTGCTGCTGGAGTGGTGGTGGTGGTGATAGCTGCTGGAGTGGTGGTGGTGGTGATAGCTGCTGGAGTGGTGGTGGTGGTGATAGCTGCTGGAGTGGTGGTTGTGGTAGCTGCTGCTGGAGTGGTGGTGGTGGTGATAGCTGCTGGAGTGGTGGTGGTGGTGATAGCTGCTGCTGGAGTGGTGGTGGTGGTGATAGCTGCTGGAGTGGTGGTGGTGGTGATAGCTGCTGGAGTGGTGGTGGTGGTGATAGCTGCTGGAGTGGTGGTGGTGGTAGCTGCTGGAGTGGTGTGGTGGTGGTAGCTGCTGCTGGAGTGGTGGTGGTGGTAGCTGCTGCTGGAGTGGTGGTGGTGGTGGTAGCTGCTGGAGTGGTGGTGGTGGTGATAGCTGCTGGAGTGGTGGTGGTGGTAGCTGCTGCTGGAGTGGTGCTGGTGATAGCTGCCGCCACCGTTGTGTTTGTGGCTGATGTTGTCCCCACTAGTCCTGTTAGAAAACAATTTAGAAAAATATAAGACATGAACACATTCACTATATCTATCCCCCCTGATACACTCTACAACACCTAGATCCACTATATACAGTATCTATCCCCCCTTATACACTCTACAACACCTAGATCCACTATATACAGTATCTATCCCCCCTTATACACTCTACAACACCTAGATCCACTATATACAGTATCTATCCCCCCTGATACACTCTACAACACCTAGATCCACTATATACAGTATCTATCCCCCCTTATACACTCTACAACACCTAGATCCACTATATACAGTATCTATCCCCCCTGATACACTCTACAACACCTAGATCCACTATATACAGTATCTATCCCCCCTGATACACTCTACAACACCTAGATCCACTATATACAGTATCTATCCCCCCTTATACACTCTACAACACCTAGATCCACTATATACAGTATCTATCCCCCGGATACACTCTACAACACCTAGATCCACTATATACAGTATCTATCCCCCCTGATACACTCTACAACACCTAGATCCACTATATACAGTATCTATCCCCCCTTATACACTCTACAACACCTAGATCCACTATATACATTATCTATCCCCCCTTATACAATCTACAACACCTAGATCCACAATATACAGTATCTATCCCCCCTTATACACTCTACAACACCTAGATCCACTATATACAGTATATATCCCCCCTTATACACTCTACAACACCTAGATCCACTATATACAGTATATATCCCCCCTTATACACTCTACAACACCTATATCCACTATATACAGTATATATCCCCCCTTATACACTCTACAACACCTAGATCCACTATATACAGTATCTATCCCCCCCTTATACACTGTACAACACCTAGATCCACTATATACAGTATCTATCCCCCCTTATACACTCTACAACACCTATATCCACTATATACAGTATCTATCCCCCCTTATACACTCTACAACACCTAGATCCACTATATACAGTATATATCTCCCCTTATACACTGTACAACACCTAGATCCACTATATACAGTATCTATCCCCCCTGATACACCCTACAACACCTAGATCCACTATATACAGTATCTATCCCCCCTTATACACTCTACAACACCTAGATCCACTATATACAGTATCTATCCCCCCTTATACACTCTACAACACCTAGATCCACTATATACAGTATCTATCCCCCTTATACACTCTACAACACCTAGATCCACTATATACAGTATCTATCCCCCCTCTATACACTCTACAACACCTATAACCTCTGTGTACAGTAGGCTGAGAGAGTCCTACAGATGTAGGATCTTAATTTGAGCCAGTTTCACACAGCAGGAAAATGATCCTGCAGCAACAGGACATTTTAAATAGTAAATTACAAACTCACTGACTCACTCACTCACTCACTCACACATTTACTCACTCACTCAATCACTCACTCACTCTCTCACTCACTCACTCAACCTAATGAAAGGTTAGCAACTAAGGAACACACACACACTCACACACACACACAGTCACTCACACATTCACTCACTCACTCAATCACTATCTCACTCACACATTCACTCACTCACTCAATCACTCACTCACTCTCTCAACCTAATGAAAGGTTAGCAACTAAGGAACACACACACACACACACACACACACACACACACACACACACACTCACTCACTCACTCACTCACTCACCTCACTCACTCACTCACATCCTCACTCCCCTCACTCACTCACTCACTCACTCACACACACACACTCACTCACTCACTCACTCACCCACCCACCCACCCACCCACCCACCCACCCACCCACCCACCCCCCACCCACCCCCACCCACCCACCCACCCACCCACCCACCCACCCTCCCACCCTCCCACCCACCCACCCACCCACCCACCCACCCTCCCACCCACCCTCCCCACCCACCCACCCACCCTCCCACCCACCCCCCCACCCACCCACCCTCCCACCCACCCCACCCCCCACCCACCACCCACACACCCACCCACCCACCCCAGTTTTATTACCTGCTAGCAGGAGGGAGGATGATCAGAGTCTTCATATCCATGTCCTTTTAGTTCTCTGTAGAGGTAAAAACCACACAACATCAATCATAAATTAACCCAATTAGATCTTCCATTAACCACTGTTGAAGGATGCTATTATAGACCAACGTTAATTAGAGATCAGTCAATATTTTCCCGAAATCATACAATGTTCATTGGTATTTCAAAAAGCAATCCCATAATCCTTAGTTGTATCAACAGCATCCCTATACCATGACCAGTAGGTGTCTTACCAGCCCTGTGTTCTGCTCTCACTGTACATTACTGCGTTATCTTAACATCCAGAAGAAGAAAAAACGAGTGTTGCTAAGGTTACCAGTAATCAAGTGTGTGGCTTCTTTTTGGTTTTTTACAACATTATCAAACTATCAGAGACGTGACTGGACGTTCCCAAAAGGTAGTTATTTTGACCAAAAAACAACGGTGCCCTATCTAGCGCACGAGTTCACACAATTCCTTCAACTACAGTTAGCACCAACCCCTTTCTAGTCTTGTAATTACCAGACTAGCCAACCGTTCATGTAAGCTTGTGAAGCAAGACCCATCCTCTGAAGGTGTACATTCTAACAAGCCTCAAAACTCATTGATTCAGTGTGGTAGTTGTCTTAAAGTCATTGATTCAGTGTGGTAGTTGTCTTAAAGTCATTGATTCAGTGTGGTAGTTGTCTTAAAGTCATTGATTCAGTGTGGTAGTTGTCTTAAAGTCATTGATTCAGTGTGGTAGTTGTCTTAAAGTCATTGATTCAATGTGGTAGTTGTCTTAAAGTCATTGATTCAGTGTGGTAGTTGTCTTAAAGTCATTGATTCAGTGTGGTAGTTGTCTTAAAGTCATTGATTCAGTGTGATAGTTGTCTTAAAATCATTGATTCAGTGTGGTAGTTGTCTTAAAGTCATTGATTCAGTGTGGTAGTTGTCTTAAAGTCATTGATTCAGTGTGGTAGTTGTCTTAAAGTCATTGATTCAGTGTGGTAGTTGTCTTAAAGTCATTGATTCAGTGTGGTAGTTGTCTTAAAGTCATTGATTCAGTGTGGTAGTTGTCTTAAAGTCATTGATTCAGTGTGGTAGTTGTCTTAAAGTCATTGATTCAGTGTGGTAGTTGTCTTAAAGTCATTGAATCAGTGTGGTAGTTGTCTTAAAGTCATTGATTCAGTGTGGTAGTTGTCTTAAAGTCATTGATTCAGTGTGGTAGTTGTCTTAAAGTCATTGATTCAGTGTGGTAGTTGTCTTACAGTTATTGATTCAGTGTGGTAGTTATCTTAAAGTCATTGATTCAGTGTGGTAGTTGTCTTAAAGTCATTGATTCAGTGTAGTAGTTATCTTAAAGTCATTGATTCAGTGTGGTAGTTGTCTTAAAGTCATTGATTCAGTGTGGTAGTTGTCTTAAAGTCATTGATTCAGTGTGGTAGTTGTCTTAAAGTCATTGATTCAGTGTGGTAGTTGTCTTAAAGTCATTGATTCAGTGTGGT
Source organism: Coregonus suidteri (assembly GCA_036851935.1). Classification (NCBI taxonomy): domain Eukaryota; kingdom Metazoa; phylum Chordata; class Actinopteri; order Salmoniformes; family Salmonidae; genus Coregonus; species Coregonus suidteri. Next base: position 5,208,649 of record CM072220.1, read on the forward strand.
AGTTGTCTTAAAGTCATTGATTCAGTGTGGTAGTTGTCTTAAAGTCATTGATTCAGTGTGGTAGTTATCTTAAAGTCATTGATTCAGTGTGGTAGTTGTCTTAAAGTCATTGATTCAGTGTGGTAGTTGTCTTAAAGTCATTGATTCAGTGTGGTAGTTGTCTTAAAGTAATTGATTCAGTGTGGTAGTTGTCTTAAAGTCATTGATTCAGTGTGGTAGTTGTCTTAAAGTCATTGATTCACTGTGGTAGTTGTCTTAAAGTCATTGATTCAGTGTGGTAGTTGTCTTAAAGTCATTGATTCCGTGTGGTAGTTGTCTTAAAGTCATTGATTCAGTGTGGTAGTTGTCTTAAAGTCATTGATTCAGTGTGGTAGTTGTCTTATGGTAGTTATGTGTAAAATGTGGCGGTGAGTCCAACCTGTTCTTTCTTCCCTTCTGGGGCGACCACACCTCCCTTTCATCACATCTTCATCTCTCTTTGTGTTTGTCTCTCTCTCTCTCTCTCTCTCTCTCTCTCTCTCTCTCTCTCTCTCTCTCTCTCTCTCTCTCTCTCTCTCTCTCTCTCTCTCTCTCTCTCTCTCTCTCTCTCTCTCTCTCTCTCTCTCTCTCTCTCTCTCTCTCTCTCTCTCTCTCTCTCTCTCTCTCTCTCTCTCTCTCTCTCTCTCTCTCTCTGTCTCTCTCTCTCTCTGTCTCGCTCGCTCGCTCTCTCTCGCTCTCTCTCCCTCTCTGTCTCTCTCTCTCTCTCTCTCTGTCTCTCTCTCTCTCTCTCTGTCTCTGTCTCTCTCTGTCTCTCTCTCTCTCTCTATCTCTCTGTCTCTCTCTCTCTGTCTCGCTCGCTCGCTCTCTCTCGCTCTCTCTCTCTCTCTCTCTCTCTCTCCCTCTCTCTCTCTCTCTCTCTCTATAGGTTTATACCTATAGCGTCCCATTAATAACAGATGGAGAAGATGTAGCAGCTTTCAATTGCATAGGTAGGCCTAGGACTACGACGTCTTTGAAAATGGAAGAAAACATTTATATGCAATTTGAACAAGCAATCAATGACCATGAAATTCACAGAAGCTGCTCCTTACCTGAGAATACCAGAGACGGTGTGTCAGCTAGGGACCTGCGGTTTGTAGACTACTAAAATGAGAAAGTATGCACAAAGAACTTCTCCTGGCGTTGTGAGAACTAAAGATGAACAACTCCTTGGCGGAGGGGTTTTATATAATGAGGGAAAAGGAGACTTGGAATTTGGCAAGTGGGGTTTTAACTTGCAGGACTCGTTTTGTCACTGCATCAATCACGCCTGTCAAAAAAAGTTGATCCACCTACAAGACCCGCAAAACGACTAACCAAAATCAGAAACGGACTCTTAGGCTACCTTAACCCTGACCTTAACTAACCCCCCCACCCAGAGTTACGATGTTTGTTCAAACCCAGCTGAAAACAACAAATACAGTGTGAGGGATCAATCCTAAATCACATTGATTTATAAAGCCCTTTTTACATCAGCAGATGTCACAAAGTGCTTATACAGAAACCCAGCCTAAAAACCCAAACAGCAAGCAATGCAGATGTTGAGGGGTGGCCAGTCCTCTACTGGCTGTACTGGGTAGAGAGGAACCAGGCTCTGAGGGGGTGGCCAGTCCTCTACTGGCTGTACTGGGTAGAGAGGAACCAGGCTCTGAGGGGTGTCCAGTCCTCTACTGGCTGTACTGGGTAGAGAGGACCAGGCTCTGAGGGTGGCCAGTCCTCTACTGGCTGTACTGGGTAGAGAGGAACCAGGCTCTGAGGGGTGACCAGTCCTCTACTGGCTGTACTGGGTAGAGAGGAACCAGGTTCTGAGGGGGTGGCCAGTCCTCTACTGGCTGTACTGGGTAGAGAGGAACCAGGCTCTGAGGGGTGACCAGTCCTCTACTGGCTGTACTGGGTAGACCAGAGGAACCAGGCTCTGAGGGGTGCCAGTCCTCTACTGGCTGTACTGGGTGGAGAGGAACCAGGCTCTGAGGGGTGGCCAGTCCTCTTCTGGCTGTACTGGGTAGAGAGGAACCAGGCTCTGAGGGGTGACCAGTCCTCTACTGGCTGTACTGGGTAGACCAGAGGAACCAGGCTCTGAGGGGTGACCAGTCCTCTACTGGCTGTACTGGGTAGAGAGGAACCAGGCTCTGAGGGGTGACCAGTCCTCTACTGGCTGTACTGGGTAGAGAGAAACCAGGTTCTGAGGGGTGGCCAGTCCTCTACTGGCTGTACTGGGTAGAGAGGAACCAGGCTCTGAGGGGTGACCAGTCCTCTACTGGCTGTACTGGGTAGACCAGAGGAACCAGGCTCTGAGGGGTGGCCAGTCCTCTACTGGCTGTACTGGGTGGAGAGGAACCAGGCTCTGAGGGGTGGCCAGTCCTCTTCTGGCTGTACTGGGTAGAGAGGAACCAGGCTCTGAGGGGTGATCAGTCCTCTACTGGCTGTACTGGGTAGACCAGAGGAACCAGGCTCTGAGGGGTGACCAGTCCTCTACTGGCTGTACTGGCTGTACTAGAGAGGAACCAGGTAGAGAGGAACCAGGCTCTGAGGGGTGGCCAGTCCTCTACTGGCTGTACTGAGTAGAGAGGAACCAGGCTCTGAGGGGTGGCCAGTCCTCTACTGGCTGTACTGGGTAGAGAGGAACCAGGCTCTGAGGGGTGGCCAGTCCTCTACTGGCTGTACTGGGTAGACCAGAGGAACCAGGCTCTGAGGGGTGACCAGTCCTCTACTGGCTGTACTGGGTAGAGAGGAACCAGGCTCTGAGGGGTGGCCAGTCCTCTACTGGCTGTACCGGGTAGAGAGGAACCAGGCTCTGAGGGGTGACCAGTCCTCTACTGGCTGTACTGGGTAGAGAGGAACCAGGCTCTGAGGGGTGGCCAGTCCTCTACTGGCTGTACTGGGTAGAGAGGAACCAGGCTCTGAGGGGTGACCAGTCCTCTACTGGCTGTACTGGGTAGACCAGAGGAACCAGGCTCTGGGGTGGCCAGTCCTCTACTGGCTGTACTGGGTAGAGAGGAACCAGGCTCTGAGGGGTGACCAGTCCTCTTCTGGCTGTACTGGGTAGACCAGAGGAACCAGGCTCTGAGGGGTGGCCAGTCCTCTACTGGCTGTACTGGGTAGAGAGGAACCAGGCTCTGAGGGGTGACCAGTCCTCTACTGGCTGTACTGGGTAGACCAGAGGAACCAGGCTCTGAGGGGTGGCCAGTCCTCTACTGGCTGTACTGGGTAGAGAGGAACCAGGCTCTGAGGGGTGGCCAGTCCTCTACTGGCTGTACTGGGTAGAGAGGAACCAGGCTCTGAGGGGTGACCAGTCCTCTACTGGCTGTACTGGGTAGAGAGGAACCAGGCTCTGAGGGGTGGCCAGTCCTCTACTGGCTGTACTGGGTAGAGAGGAACCAGGCTCTGAGGGGTGACCAGTCCTCTACTGGCTGTACTGGGTAGACCAGAGGAACCAGGCTCTGAGGGGTGACCAGTCCTCTACTGGCTGTACTGGGTAGAGAGGAACCAGGCTCTGAGGGGTGACCAGTCCTCTACTGGCTGTACTGGGTAGACCAGAGGAACCAGGCTCTGAGGGGTGGCCAGTCCTCTACTGGCTGTACTGGGTAGAGAGGAACCAGGCTCTGAGGGGTGGCCAGTCCTCTTCTGGCTGTACTGGGTAGAGAGGAACCAGGCTCTGAGGGGTGACCAGTCCTCTACTGGCTGTACTGGGTAGAGAGGAACCAGGCTCTGAGGGGTGACCAGTCCTCTACTGGCTGTACTGGGTAGAGAGGAACCAGGCTCTGAGGGGTGACCAGTCCTCTACTGGCTGTACTGGGTAGACCAGAGGAACCAGGCTCTGAGGGGTGACCAGTCCTCTACTGGCTGTACTGGGTAGACCAGAGGAACCAGGCTCTGAGGGGTGACCAGTCCTCTACTGGCTGTACTGGGTAGACCAGAGGAACCAGGCTCTGAGGGGTGGCCAGTCCTCTACTGGCTGTACTGGGTAGAGAGGAACCAGGCTCTGAGGGGTGACCAGAACCAGGCTCTGAGGGGGTGACGCTCTTACTGGCTGTACTGGGTAGACCAGAGGAACCAGGCTCTGAGGGGTGGCCAGTCCTCTACTGGCTGTACTGGGTAGAGAGGAACCAGGCTCTGAGGGGTGACCAGTCCTCTACTGGCTGTACTGGGTAGAGAGGGAACCAGGCTCTGAGGGGGGGTGACCAGTCCTCTTCTGGCTGTACTGGGTAGAGGAGACCAGGCTCTGAGGGGTGACCAGTCCTCTACTGGCTGTACTGGGTAGAGAGGAACCAGGCTCTGAGGGGTGACCAGTCCTCTACTGGCTGTACTGGGTAGAGAGGAACCAGGCTCTGAGGGGTGACCAGTCCTCTACTGGCTGTACTGGGTAGACCAGAGGAACCAGGCTCTGAGGGGTGGCCAGTCCTCTACTGGCTGTACTGGGTAGAGAGGAACCAGGCTCTGAGGGGTGACCAGTCCTCTACTGGCTGTACTGGGTAGAGAGAGGAACCAGGCTCTGAGGGTGAACCCAGTCCTCTCTACTGGCTGTACTGGGTAGAGAGAGGAACCAGGCTCTGAGGGGTGGCCAGTCCTCTACTGGCTGTACTGGGTAGAGAGGAACCAGGCTCTGAGGGGTGACCAGTCCTCTACTGGCTGTACTGGGTAGAGAGGAACCAGGCTCTGAGGGGTGGCCAGTCCTCTACTGGCTGTACTGGGTAGAGAGGAACCAGGCTCTGAGGGGTGACCAGTCCTCTACTGGCTGTACTGGGTAGACCAGAGGAACCAGGCTCTGAGGGGTGGCCAGTCCTCTACTGGCTGTACTGGGTATAGAGGAACCAGGCTCTGAGGGGTGACCAGTCCTCTTACTGGCTGTACTGGGTAGAGAGGAACCAGGCTCTGAGGGGTGGCCAGTCCTCTACTGGCTGTACTGGGTAGAGAGGAACCAGGCTCTGAGGGGTGGCCAGTCCTCTACTGGCTGTACTGGGTAGAGAGGAACCAGGCTCTGAGGGTGGCCAGTCCTCTACTGGCTGTACTGGGTAGAGAGGAACCAGGCTCTGAGGGGTGACCAGTCCTCTACTGGCTGTACTGGGTAGAGAGGAACCAGGCTCTGAGGGGTGACCAGTCCTCTACTGGCTGTACTGGGTAGAGAGGAACCAGGCTCTGAGGGGTGACCAGTCCTCTACTGGCTGTACTGGGTAGAGAGGAACCAGGCTCTGAGGGGTGGCCAGTCCTCTACTGGCTGTACTGGGTAGAGAGGAACCAGGCTCTGAGGGGTGACCAGTCCTCTTCTGGCTGTACTGGGTAGACCAGAGGAACCAGGCTCTGAGGGGTGGCCAGTCCTCTACTGGCTGTACTGGGTAGAGAGGAACCAGGCTCTGAGGGGTGACCAGTCCTCTACTGGCTGTACTGGGTAGAGAGGAACCAGGCTCTGAGGGGTGGCCAGTCCTCTACTGGCTGTACTGGGTAGACCAGAGGAACCCAGGCTCTGAGGGGTGGCCAGTCCTCTACTGGCTGTACTGGGTAGAGAGGAACCAGGCTCTGAGGGGTGGCCAGTCCTCTACTGGCTGTACTGGGTAGAGAGGAACCAGGCTCTGAGGGGTGACCAGTCCTCTACTGGCTGTACTGGGTAGAGGAGAGGAACCAGGCTCTGAGGGGTGACCAGTCCTCTACTGGCTGTACTGGGTAGAGAGGAACCAGGCTCTGAGGGGTGACCAGTCCTCTACTGGCTGTACTGGGTACCAGAGGAACCAGGCTCTGAGGGGTGACCAGTCCTCTACTGGCTGTACTGGGGTAGACCAGAGGAACCAGGCTCTGAGGGGGTGACCAGTCCTCTACTGGCTGTACTGGGTAGAGAGGAACCAGGCTCTGAGGGGTGGACCAGTCCTCTACTGGCTGTACTGGGTAGAGAGGAACCAGGCTCTGAGGGGTGACCAGTCCTCTACTGGCTGTACTGGGTAGAGAGGAACCAGGCTCTGAGGGGTGGCCAGTCCTCTACTGGCTGTACTGGGTAGAGAGGAACCAGGCTCTGAGGGGTGACCAGTCCTCTACTGGCTGTACTGGGTAGACCAGAGGAACCAGGCTCTGAGGGGTGGGCCAGTCCTCTACTGGCTGTACTGGGTAGAGAGAGGAACCAGGCTCTGAGGGGTGGCCAGTCCTCTACTGGCTGTACTGGGTATAGAGGAACCAGGCTCTGAGGGGTGACCAGTCCTCTACTGGCTGTACTGGGTACCAGAGGAACCAGGCTCTGAGGGGTGGCCAGTCCTCTACTGGCTGTACTGGGTAGAGAGGAACCAGGCTCTGAGGGGTGGCCAGTCCTCTACTGGCTGTAGTGGGTAGAGAGGAACCAGGCTCTGAGGGGTGACCAGTCCTCTACTGGCTGTACTGGGTAGACCAGAGAGGAACCAGGCTCTGAGGGGTGGCCAGTCCTCTACTGGCTGTACTGGGTAGAGAGGAACCAGGCTCTGAGGGGTGACCAGTCCTCTACTGGCTGTACTGGGTAGAGAGGAACCAGGCTCTGAGGGGTGGCCAGTCCTCTACTGGCTGTACTGGGTAGAGAGGAACCAGGCTCTGAGGGGTGGCCAGTCCTCTACTGGCTGTACTGGGTAGAGAGGAACCAGGCTCTGAGGGGTGGCCAGTCCTCTACTGGCTGTACTGGGTAGAGAGGAACCAGGCTCTGAGGGGTGGCCAGTCCTCTACTGGCTGTACTGGGTAGAGAGGAACCAGGCTCTGAGGGGTGGCCAGTCCTCTAGTGGCTGTACTGGGTAGAGAGGAACTAGGCTCTGAGGGGTGGCCAGTCCTCTACTGGCTGTACTGGGTATAGAGGAACCAGGCTCTGAGGGGTGACCAGTCCTCTTCTGGCTGTACTGGGTATAGAGGAACCAGGCTCTGAGGGGTGGCCAGTCCTCTACTGGCTGTACTGGGTAGAGAGGAACCAGGCTCTGAGGGGTGACCAGTCCTCTACTGGCTGTACTGGGTAGACCAGAGGAACCAGGCTCTGAGGGGTGGCCAGTCCTCTACTGGCTGTACTGGGTAGAGAGGAACCAGGCTCTGAGGGGTGATCAGTCCTCTACTGGCTGTACTGGGTAGAGAGGAACCAGGCTCTGAGGGGTGGCCAGTCCTCTACTGGCTGTACTGGGTAGACCAGAGGAACCAGGCTCTGAGGGGTGGCCAGTCCTCTACTGGCTGTACTGGGTAGAGAGGAACCAGGCTCTGATGGGTGGCCAGTCCTCTACTGGCTGTACTGGGTAGAGAGGAACCAGGCTCTGAGGGGTGACCAGTCCTCTACTGGCTGTACTGGGTAGACCAGAGGAACCAGGCTCTGAGGGGTGACCAGTCCTCTACTGGCTGTACTGGGTAGAGAGGAACCAGGCTCTGAGGGGTGGCCAGTCCTCTACTGGCTGTACTGGGTATAGAGGAACCAGGCTCTGAGGGGTGACCAGTCCTCTTCTGGCTGTACTGGGTAGACCAGAGGAACCAGGCTCTGAGGGGTGGCCAGTCCTCTACTGGCTGTACTGGGTAGAGAGAGGAACCAGGCTCTGAGGGGTGACCAGTCCTCTACTGGCTGTACTGGGTAGAGAGGAACCAGGCTCTGAGGGTGGTGGCCAGTCCTCTACTGGCTGTACTGGGTAGAGAGGAACCAGGCTCTGAGGGGTGGCCAGTCCTCTACTGGCTGTACTGGGTAGAGAGGAACCAGGCTCTGAGGGGTGACCAGTCCTCTACTGGCTGTACTGGGTAGACCAGAGGAACCAGGCTCTGAGGGGTGGCCAGTCCTCTACTGGCTGTACTGGGTAGAGAGGAACCAGGCTCTGAGGGGTGGCCAGTCCTCTACTGGCTGTACTGGGTATAGAGGAACCAGGCTCTGAGGGGTGACCAGTCCTCTTCTGGCTGTACTGGGTATAGAGGAACCAGGCTCTGAGGGGTGGACCAGTCCTCTACTGGCTGTACTGGGTAGAGAGGAACCAGGCTCTGAGGGGTGGCCAGTCCTCTACTGGCTGTAGTGGGTAGAGAGGAACCAGGCTCTGAGGGGTGACCAGTCCTCTACTGGCTGTACTGGGTAGACCAGAGGAACCAGGCTCTGAGGGGTGGCCAGTCCTCTACTGGCTGTACTGGGTAGAGAGGAACCAGGCTCTGAGGGGGTGACCAGTCCTCTACTGGCTGTACTGGGTAGAGAGGAACCAGGCTCTGAGGGGTGACCAGTCCTCTACTGGCTGTACTGGGTAGAGAGAGGAACCAGGCTCTGAGGGGTGACCAGTCCTCTACTGGCTGTACTGGGTAGAGAGGAACCAGGCTCTGAGGGGTGACCAGTCCTCTACTGGCTGTACTGGGTAGAGAGGAACCAGGCTCTGAGGGGTGACCAGTCCTCTACTGGCTGTACTGGGTAGAGAGGAACCAGGCTCTGAGGGGTGGCCAGTCCTCTACTGGCTGTACTGGGTAGAGAGGAACCAGGCTCTGAGGGGTGGCCAGTCCTCTACTGGCTGTACTGGTAGATAGAGGAACCAGGCTCTGAGGGGTGACCAGTCCTCTTCTGGCTGTACTGGGTAGAGAGAGGAACCAGGCTCTGAGGGGTGGCCAGTCCTCTACTGGCTGTACTGGGTAGAGAGGAACCAGGCTCTGAGGGGTGGCCAGTCCTCTACTGGCTGTACTGGGTAGAGAGGAACCAGGCTCTGAGGGGTGGCCAGTCCTCTACTGGCTGTACTGGGTAGAGCCAGAGGAACCAGGCTCTGAGGGGTGACCAGTCCTCTACTGGCTGTACTGGGTAGAGAGGAACCAGGCTCTGAGGGGTGACCAGTCCTCTACTGGCTGTACTGGGTAGAGAGGAACCAGGCTCTGAGGGGTGACCAGTCCTCTACTGGCTGTACTGGGTAGAGAGGAACCAGGCTCTGAGGGGTGGCCAGTCCTCTACTGGCTGTACTGGGTAGAGAGGAACCAGGCTCTGAGGGGTGGCCAGTCCTCTACTGGCTGTACTGGGTAGAGAGGAACCAGGCTCTGAGGGGTGGCCAGTCCTCTACTGGCTGTACTGGGTAGAGAGGAACCAGGCTCTGAGGGGTGGCCAGTCCTCTAGTGGCTGTACTGGGTAGAGAGGAACTAGGCTCTGAGGGGTGGCCAGTCCTCTACTGGCTGTACTGGGTAGAGAGGAACCAGGCTCTGAGGGGTGGCCAGTCCTCTACTGGCTGTACTGGGTAGAGAGGAACCAGGCTCTGAGGGGTGGCCAGTCCTCTTCTGGCTGTACCAGATAGAGATTTAAGAGTAGGCTACATGTGGCCATTAAGGTCCAGTGAACAGGTCAGGGTTCAATAGCCACAGGTAGAACAGCAGGTAGAAACTGGATCAGCAGCATGATCAGGTGAGAGATGTGTGGTCGCCCCAGGAGGGGAGAACCAAACCAGTTGGACAGGTTGGGAGCATACCTAAGAACACACAGTACCGCAGATCGGACAGACTGAGCTTAGCTCCCTGGCTCTGCAACATAACCCTGAGACAAGGCTGAGTACAGACCACTGAGTACAACTTACTACTACCCTGAGACAAGGCTGAGTACAGCCCACCAACCTACTACCCTGAGACAA
>CM072220.1:5218708-5223708 GCA_036851935.1 Coregonus suidteri
AACAACAGGGTGACCAAATGAACATCTCCAGCGCTTTTAGATAGACATAACCCTTATTTCTAGCTATAGTGGTCAAATCTGGCTGTGCAATTCCTCATGAGCTCTATAGCGATTTTAACCTAACGAAAGGTTTAGCAACTAAGGAACACACACACTCACTCAATCACTCACTCACTCACTCACTCACTCACTCAATCACTCAATCACTCACTCACTCTCTCAACCTATGAAAGGTTAGCAACTAAGGAACACTCACTCACTCATTCACTCACTCACTCACTCTCTCTCTCACTCACTCACTCACTCACTAACTCACACATTTACTCATTTACTCACCTCAATCACTCACTCACTCTCTCAACCTAATGAAAGGTTAGCAACTAAGGAACACACACACACTCACTCACTCACTCACTCACTCACTCACTCACTCACTCACTCAACCTAATGAAAGGTTAGCAACTAAGGAACACACACACTCACTCACATCAATCAATCAATCAATCAATTTTATTTATATAGCCCTTCTTACATCAGCTAATATCTCGAAGTGCTGTACAGAAACCCAGCCTAAAACCCCAAACAGCTAGTAATGCAGGTTGTAGAAGCACGGTGGCTAGGGAAAAAACTCCCTAGAAAAGGCGAAAACCTAGGAAGAAACCTAGAGAGGAACCAGGCTATGAGGGGTGGGCCAGTCCTCTTCTGGCTGTGCCGGGTGGAGATTATAACAGAACCATGCCAAGATGTTCAAAAATGTTCATAAGTGACAAGCATGGTCAAATAATAATCAGGAATAAATCTCAGTTGGCGCTTTTCATAGCCGATCATTAAGAGTTGAAAACAGCAGGTCTGGGACAGGTAGGGGTTCCATAACCGCAGGCAGAACAGTTGAAAACTGGAATAGCAGCAAGGCCAGGCGGACTGGGGACAGCAGGAGTCACCACGGCCGGGTAGTCCCCGACGTATGGTCCTAGGGCTCAGGTCTCTCAGTTGGCTTTTCATAGCCGATCATTAAGAGTTGAAAACAGCAGGTCTGGGACAGGTAGGGGTTTCGTAGCCGCAGGCAGAACAGTTGAAACTGGAATAGCAGCAAGGCCAGGCGGACTGGGGACAGCAAGGTGTCATCATGCCCGGTAGTCCTGACGTATGGTCCTAAGGGCTCAGGTTCTCTCAGAGAGAAAAGAGAGAACGAGGAGAATTAGAGAGAGCATACTTAAATTCACACAGGACACTGGATAAGACAGGATAAGTACTCCAGGTATAACCAACTAACCCCAGCATGCCCCCGACACATAAAACTACTGCAGCATAAATACTGGAGGGCTGAGACAGGAGCGGTCCGCGAGACACTGTGGGCCCCATCCGAAGAAACCCCCGGACAGGGCCCAAAACAGGAAGGATATAACCCCACCCACTCCGCCAAAGCACAGCCCCCGCACCACTAGAGGGATATCCCCAACCACCAACTTACAATCCTGAGACAAGGCCGAGTATAGCCCCCCAGAGGTCTCCACCACAGCACAAACCAAGGGGGGGGCGCCAACCCAGACAGGACAACACATTCACTTCACTCACTCAATCACTAACTCACTCACACATTCACTCACTCAATCACTCACTCACTCACACATTCACTCACTCACTCTCTCTCTCACTCACTCAACCTAATGAAAGGTTAGCAACTAAGGAACACACACACACTCACTCACTCACTCACTCACTCACTCACTCACTCACTCACTCACTCACTCACCCACCCACCCACTCACCCTCCCACCCCACCCTCCCCTCCCTCCCTCCCACCCACCCACCCACTCACCCACCCTCCCACCCACCCCCACCCTCCCTCCCCCTCCCACCCCACCCACCCACTCACCCACCCTCCCACCCACCCACCCTCCCTCCCTCCCACCCACCCACCCCACTCACCCACCCTCCCCACCCACACCCTCCCTCCCACCCACCCACCCTCCCACCCCCCCACCCACCCACTCCCTCCCACCCCCCCCACCCACCCACCCTCCCACCCACCCACCCACCCTCCACCCACCCACCCACTCACCCACCCTCCCACCCACCCACCCACCCACCCTCCTACCCACCCACCCACCCACCCACCCACCCCAGTTTATTACCTGCTAGCAGGAGGAAGATGATCAGAAGCTTCATATCCATGTCCTTTTAGTTCTCTGTAGAGGTAAAAAAAACCACACAACATCAATCAGAAATTAACCCAATTAGAGCTTCCATTAACCACTGTTGAAGGATGCTATTATAGACCAACGTTAATTAGAGATCAGTCAATATTTTCCCGAAATCATACAATGTTCATTGGTATTTCAAAAAACAATCCCATAATCCTTAGTTGTATCAACAGCATCCCTATACAATTACCAGTATGTGTCTTACCAGCCCTGTGTTCTGCTCTCACTGTACATTACTGTATTATCTTAACATCCAGAAGAAGAAAAAAAAACGAGTGTGTTGCTAAGGTTACCAGTAATCAAGTGTGTGGCTTCTTTTTCGTTTTTTACAACAACATGATCAAAACTATCAGAGATGTGACTGGACGTTCCCAAAAGGTAGTTATTTTGACCAAAATCAACGGTGGCCCTATCTAGCGCACGAGTTCACACAATTCCTTCAACTACAGTTAGCCCCAACCCCTTTCTAGTCTTGTAATTACCCAGACTAGCCAACCATTCATGTAAGCTTGTGAAGCAAGACCCATCCTCTGAAGGTGTCAATTCTAACAAGCCTCAAAACTCATTGATTCAGTGTGGTAGTTGTCTTAAAGTCATTGATTCAGTGTGGTAGTTGTCTTAAAGTCATTGATTCAGTGTGGTAGTTGTCTTAAAGTCATTGATTCAGTGTGGTAGTTGTCTTAAAGTCATTGATTCAGTGTGGTAGTTATCTTAAAGTCATTGATTCAGTGTGGTAGTTATCTAAAAGTCATTGATTCAGTGTGGTAGTTGTCTTAAAGTCATTGATTCAGTGTGGTAGTTGTCTTAAAGTCATTGATTCAGTGTGGTAGTTGTCTTAAAGTCATTGATTCAGTGTGGTAGTTGTCTTTTAAAGTCATTGATTCAGTGTTGGTAGTTGTCTTAAAGTCATTGATTCAGTGTGGTAGTTGTCTTAAAGTCATTGATTCAGTGTGGTAGTTGTCTTAAAAGTCATTGATTCAGTGTGGTAGTTGTCTTAAAGTCATTGATTCAGTGTGGTAGTTGTCTTAAAGTCATTGATTCAGTGTGGTAGTTGTCTTAAAGTCATTGATTCAGTGTGGTAGTTGTCTTAAAGTCATTGATTCAGTGTGGTAGTTGTCTTAAAGTCATTGATTCAGTGTGGTAGTTGTCTTAAAGTCATTGATTCAGTGTGGTAGTTGTCTTAAAGTCATTGATTCAGTGTGGTAGTTGTCTTAAAGTCATTGATTCAGTGTGGTAGTTGTCTTAAAGTCATTGATTCAGTGTGGTAGTTGTCTTAAAGTCATTGATTCAGTGTGGTAGTTGTCTTAAAGTCATTGATTCAGTGTGGTAGTTGTCTTAAAGTCATTGATTCAGTGTGGTAGTTATCTTAAAGTCATTGATTCAGTGTGGTAGTTATCTAAAAGTCATTGATTCAGTGTGGTAGTTGTCTTAGTCATTGATTCAGTGTGGTAGTTATCTTTTTAAAGTCATTGATTCAGTGTGGTAGTTGTCTTAAAGTCATTGATTCAGTGTGGTAGTTATCTTAAAGTCATTGATTCAGTGTGGTAGTTATCTTAAAGTCATTGATTCAGTGTGGTAGTTGTCTTAAAGTCATTGATTCAGTGTGGTAGTTGTCTTAAAGTCATTGATTCAGTGTGGTAGTTATCTTAAAGTCATTGATTCAGTGTGGTAGTTGTCTTAAAGTCATTGATTCAGTGTGGTAGTTATCTTAAAGTCATTGATTCAGTGTGGTAGTTATCTTAAAGTCATTGATTCAGTGTGGTAGTTGTCTTAAAAGTCATTGATTCAGTGTGGTAGTTGTCTTAAAGTCATTGATTCAGTGTGGTAGTTGTCTTAAAGTCATTGATTCAGTGTGGTAGTTATCTTAAAGTCATTGATTCAGTGTGGTAGTTGTCTTAAAGTCATTGATTCAGTGTGGTAGTTGTCTTAAAGTCATTGATTCAGTGTGGTAGTTATCTTAAAGTCATTGATTCAGTGTGGTAGTTGTCTTAAAGTCATTGATTCAGTGTGGTAGTTATCTTAAAGTCATTGATTCAGTGTGGTAGTTATCTTAAAGTCATTGATTCAGTGTGGTAGTTATCTTAAAGTCATTGATTCAGTGTGGTAGTTGTCTTAAAGTCATTGATTCAGTGTGGTAGTTGTCTTAAAGTCATTGATTCAGTGTGGTAGTTATCTTAAAGTCATTGATTCAGTGTGGTAGTTATCTTAAAGTCATTGATTCAGTGTGGTAGTTGTCTTAAAGTCATTGATTCAGTGTGGTAGTTATCTTAAAGTCATTGATTCAGTGTGGTAGTTGTCTTAAAGTCATTGATTCAGTGTGGTAGTTGTCTTAAAGTCATTGATTCAGTGTGGTAGTTATCTTAAAGTCATTGATTCAGTGTGGTAGTTGTCTTAAAGTCATTGATTCAGTGTGGTAGTTGTCTTAAAGTCATTGATTCAGTGTGGTAGTTGTCTTAAAGTCATTGATTCAGTGTGGTAGTTATCTTAAAGTCATTGATTCAGTGTGGTAGTTTATCTTAAAGTCATTGATTCAGTGTGGTAGTTGTCTTAAAGTCATTGATTCAGTGTGGTAGTTGTCTTAAAGTCATTGATTCAGTGTGGTAGTTGTCTTAAAGTCATTGATTCAGTGTGGTAGTTGTCTTAAAGTCATTGATTCAGTGTGGTAGTTATCTTAAAGTCATTGATTCAGTGTGGTAGTTATCTAAAAGTCATTGATTCAGTGTGGTAGTTGTCTTAAAGTCATTGATTCAGTGTGGTAGTTGTCTTAAAAGTCATTGATTCAGTGTGGTAGTTGTC
>CM072220.1:5226208-5233708 GCA_036851935.1 Coregonus suidteri
GATCTCTCTCGCTCTCTCTCGCTCTCGCTCTCTCTCTCTCTCGCTCTCGCTCTCTCGCTCTCTTTCTCTCTCTCTCTCGCTCTCTCTCTCTCGGCGCTCTCTCTCTCTCTCTCTCTCTCTCTCTCTCTCTCTCTCTCTCTCTCTCTCGCTCTCGCTCTCTCTCTCGGTCTCGCTCTGTCTCTCTCAATTCAATTCAATTCAATTCAAGCTGCTTTATTGCCATGAAAAACATTGCGTCAATATTGCCAAAGCAACAATGTATACAATATACATTGTAATAAAATAATAAAAGAATAACAAAAAAATTTGTAAAAATGGTAGTAAGTAATAATAAATAAATAACAACAATAAAATGGTAACAGTCAATAGTATAAATATAATAAATATACAAATCTAAATATGGAAAATGAAACTATAACTAACTTATAACTAAATATCGGTCATCTTCACCATTATATCAGTACTGCAACTACCATCATCATTACTACCACTACTACCACCACCATCATTAAACTGCTATCATTACCATCACCACCCATACCACTACTATTTGGAATGATAAACAACAATAATAATGGTAATAACAATAATAGCAATAACAATAATAATAAGTACGTTACTATTTACTATGCAGATGTTATTATTCAGTGTCCCTCAGGCTATGGCAGGCAAATACATATTTGGCTGCAAGAGGAGCCATTGCTCCTTCGCCCATGAGTATTTTTAGTTTTTCCTCTGGGTTTAATAAGTAAAAATGTTGAATAAATGTAGTCATTTCTGTGAATAATGAATCTCTTTGTGAGGAATATTTATCACAGTAAAGGAGAAAGTGCATCTCTGTTTCTGCCTCCCCTGTCGTGCAGTGACCACATACACGCTCCTCTTTGGGTAGCCATGTCTTTTTATGTCTGGCGGTTTCTATTGCCAATTGATGGTCACTCAGCCTGTACTTGGTAAGGATCTGTCTCTGCTTCGTATCTCTGACAGAGTAGAGATAATCAGCCAATTCATATTATCTGTTTAGGGTCAGATAGCAATTTAGTCGGCTTTGGGATTTTGTTTCGTTTTTCCAATGTTGTAAATATGAGTCCTTTTGATTGGTTCATGATTTTGTTCATTGGAATTCTTTCTTTTGAAGCAGTGCTGGTGTCAGCTTGGTTGGTTCGGTCCAACACCAGCTGACTGAGAGGGCTCGTTTCTGGGCTCAGCTCTTGGGTTTGAAGTGCTTTAAATTGCAGACTTGAATTTGGACTTGAATTTAGATGTAGCCAAAATTTTTATGATATTTTCTGTATTTTCATTACTACTGGAAAGCGGCCCAATTCTGCCCTACATGCATTAGTTGGTGTATTTCTCTGGACTTGTAGAATTTTCCGACAGAATTCTGCATGTAGGGCTTCAATTGGATGTTTGTCCCATATTTTAAAGTCCAGTTTATTGAGTGGCCCCCAAACCTCACTTCCGTAAAGAGCTATTGGTTTACACTGTCAAATATTTTGGTCCAAATTCTAATTGGGATGTGGATTTTGAATAATTTCATTTTTATTGCATACAATGCTCTGCGGGCTTTTTCTTTGAGTGCATTCACTGCCATATTAAAGTTTCCCGATGCAGATATGGTCAGACCAAGGTATGTGTAATTTTTTAGTGTGTTCAATTATGGTGTTGTTCAGGGTGAATTTATATTTGTGTTTCTGACATCTGTTATTTTTTTTTGGAAAATCATGATTTTAGTTTTTTTGAAATTTACTGCCAGGGCCCAATTATTGCAATATTGCTCTAGAATGTTAAGGTTCTGTTGAAGACCTTCTTTGGTTGGTGATAGAAGTACCAAGTCATCAGCATATAGCAGGTATTTTACCTCTGTGTCAAATAGTGTGAGTCCTGGGGCTGGAGAATGGTCCAACATGTCTGCTAATTCATTGATATAAATGTTGAAAAGATTTGGACTCAAACTGCAGCCTTGTCTCACACCTCGACGTTGTGAAAATAATTATGTTCTTTGGTTTTTGATTTTTATTGCACACTTGTTTTCTGTGTACATACATTTTATTAAGTCATACACCTTACCACCAAGCCCACTTTGGAGAATTTTGTAGAATAGCCCTTCATGCCAAATAGAATCAAATGCTTTTTTAAAGTCAATAAAGCAAGCAAAGATTTTGCCCTCTTTTTTTTGGTGGACGTGTTTATTAATTAGTGTGTGTAAGGTGTATATATGGTCAGTAGTGCGATGGTTAGGGAGAAAGCCAATTTGACATTTACTTATTACATTTTTCTCTTGAAGAAAGGTTTGAATTCTTGAATTAAAAATGCTACAGAAAACCTTTCCCAAGTTGCTGTTTTACGCAAATTCCCCTGTAATTATTGGGGTCTGATTTGTCTCCACTTTTGTGGATAGGGGAGATGAGCCCCTGGTTCCAGACATCAGGGAAGCAGCCAGAAGTTAAAACTATGTTGAACAATTTAAGCACAGCATTTTGCAACTCAGGTATGCTGTTTTTCAGCATTTCATTTCTGATGTTATCTAGACCACAAGCCTTCTTTGATTTTATAGATTTTAGCTTTTTCATTTAGTTCTTGTTGGGTTATTGGGTAATCTAATGGATTTTGGTTGTTTTTAATGACCGATTCAAGGATGTTCAATTTTTCTTGAATTTCTAATTGGTTCTGTTGTAAGTCTTTTTGTGGGATGTTTTTTGTATAGATTATCAAAATAAGTTTTCCAAATTCCTTCATCTTTTATGGCTAATTCTTGTGGCTTTGTTATGCTTAAATTGTTCCATATGTCCCAGAACTGATTTTGGTCAATTGCACTTTCAATTTCATCAAGTGTCTTGTTGGTATAATTCAATTTCTTGCGTTTTAGTGTATGTTTATACTGTTTCAGAGTTTCATAGAATTCATAGCGTAGATCTGGGTTGTTTTGCTGCTTATGTTTTTCATTTGAAATTTGTCTTAGGTGTTTTCTAATTGTTTTACATTCGTTATCAAACCATTTTTCAGAAACATTCTGTTTTTTGTTTCTGATGTTGCATTTCTTCTCTCTCTCTCTCTCTGTCTCTCTCTGTCTCTCTCTCTCTCTCTCTCTCTCTCTCTGTCTCTCTCTTCTCTCTCTCTCTCTCTCTCTCTGTCTCTCTCTCTCTCTGTCTCTGTCTCTCTCTCTCTCTGTCTCTGTCTCTCTCTCTCTCTCTCTCTGTCTCTCTCTCTCTGTCTCTCTCTGTCTCTCTCTCTCTCTGTCTCTGTCTCTCTAGGTTTATACCTATAGCGTCCCGTTAATAACAGATGGGGCAGATGTAGCAGCTTTCAATTGCATAGGTAGGCCTAGGACTACGACGTCTTTGAAAATGGAAGAAAACATTTATATGCAATTTGAACAAGCAATCAATGACCATGAAATTCACCGAAGCTGCTTCTTACCTGAGAATATCAGAGACGGTATGTCAGCTAGGACCTGCGGTTTGTAGACTACTAAAATGAGAAAGTATGCACAAATAACTTCCCCTGGCGTTGTGAGAACTAAAGATGAACAACTCCTTGCCGGAGGGGTTTTATATAATGAGTGAAAAGGAGACTTGGAATTTGGCAAACCAGTGGCGTTTTAACTTGCAGGACTCGTTTTGTCACTGCATCAATCACACCTGTCAAAAAAGTTGATCCACCTACAAGACCCGCAAAACGACTAACCAAAATCAAAAACGGACTCTTAGGCTACCTTAACCCTGACTTTAACTAACCCCCCACCCAGAGTTACGATGTTTGTTCAAACCCAGCTGAAAACAACAAATACAGTGTGAGGGATCAATCCTAAATCACATTGATTTATTTAAAGCCTTTTCGCATCAGCAGATGTCACAAAGTGCTTATACAGAAACCCAGCCTAAAACCCCAAACAGCAGCAATGCAGATGTAGAAGCATGGTGGCTAGGAAAAACTCCCTAGAAAGGCAGGAACCTAGGAAGAAACCTAGAGAGGAACCAGGCTCTGAGGGGTGGCCAGTCCTCTACTGGCTGTACTGGGTAGAGGGGAACCAGGCTCTGAGGGGTGGCCAGTCCTCTACTGGCTGTACTGGGTAGAGAGGAACCAGGCTCTGAGGGGTGGCCAGTCCTCTACTGGCTGTACTGGGTAGAGAGGAACCAGGCTCTGAGGGGTGGCCAGTCCTCTACTGGCTGTACTGGGTAGACCAGAGGAACCAGGCTCTGAGGGGTGGCCAGTCCTCTACTGGCTGTACTGGGTAGAGAGGAACCAGGCTCTGAGGGGTGGCCAGTCCTCTACTGGCTGTACTGGGTAGAGAGGAACCAGGCTCTGAGGGGTGGCCAGTCCTCTACTGGCTGTACTGGGTAGACCAGAGGAACCAGGCTCTGAGGGGTGGCCAGTCCTCTACTGGCTGTACTGGGTAGAGAGGAACCAGGCTCTGAGGGGTGGCCAGTTCTCTACTGGCTGTACTGGGTAGAGAGGAACCAGGCTCTGAGGGGTGGCCAGTCCTCTACTGGCTGTACTGGGTAGACCAGAGGAACCAGGCTCTGAGGGGTGACCAGTCCTCTACTGGCTGTACTGGGTAGACCAGAGGAACCAGGCTCTGAGGGGTGGCCAGTCCTCTTCTGGCTGTACTGGGTAGAGAGGAACCAGGCTCTGAGGGGTGACCAGTCCTCTAGTGGCTGTACTGGGTAGAGAGGAACCAGGCTCTGAGGGGTGGCCAGTCCTCTTCTGGCTGTACTGGGTAGAGAGGAACCAGGCTCTGAGGGGTGGCCAGTCCTCTACTGGCTGTACTGGGTAGAGAGGAACCAGGCTCTGAGGGGTGGCCAGTCCTCTTCTGGCTGTACCAGATAGAGATTTAAGAGTAGGCTACATGTGGCCATTAAGGTCCAGTGAACAGGTCAGGGTTCAATAGCCACAGGTAGAACAGCAGGTAGGAACTGGATCAGCAGCATGATCAGGTGAGAGACGTGTGGTCGCCCCAGGAAGGGGAATCAAACCAGTTGGACAGGTTGGGAGCATACCTAAGAACACACAGTACCGCAGATCAGACAGACTGAGTTTAGCTCCCTGGCTATGCAACATAGATACTGGGGACTGAAACTGGGTTCAGGGCCCCTGTCTAAAGTTAGCCCCCGGACAGGACCAACCAGGCAGGATGTAACCCCACCCACTTTGCCAAAGCACAGCCCCCACACCACCAGAGGGATATCAACAGCCCACCAACCTGCTACCCTGAGACAAGGCTGAGTACAGCCCACCAACCTACTACCCTGAGACAAGGCTGAGTACAGCCCACCAACCTACTACCCTGAGACAAGGCTGAGTACAGCCCACCAACCTACTACCCTGAGACAAGGCTGAGTACAGCCCACCAACCTACTACCCTGAGACAAGGCTGAGTACAGCCCACCAACCTACTACCCCTGAGACAAGGCTGAGTACAGCCCACCAACCTACTACCCTGAGACAAGGCTGAGTACAGCCCACCAACCTACTACCCTGAGACAAGGCTGAGTACAGCCCACCAACCTACTACCCTGAGACAAGGCTGAGTACAGCCCACCAACCTACTACCCTGAGACAAGGCCGGATGTGGAGGTCCTGGGCTGGCGTGGTTACATGTGGTCTGTGATTGTGAGGCCGGTTGGACGTACTGCCAAATTTCTCTAAAACAACGTTGGCGGTGGCTTATTGTAGAGAAATTAACATTCAATTATCTGGCAACAGCTCTGGTGGACATTCCTGCAGTCAGCATGCCAATTTGCACACTCCCTCAAAACATAAGACATATGTGGCATTGTGTTGTGTGACAAAACGGCACATTTTTAGAGTGGCCTTTTATTGTCCCCAGCACAAGGTGCACCTGTGTAATGATCATGTTGTTTATTCAGCTTCTTGATATGCCACACCTGTCAGGTGGATGGATTATCTTGGCAAAGGAGAAATGCTCACTAACAGGGATGTAAACAAATTTGTGCACAACATTTTTAGAGAAAAACGTTTTGTGCGTATGGAACATTTCTGGGATTTTTTTATTTCGGCTCATGAAACATGGGACCAACACTTTACATGTTGCATTTGTATTTTTTAGTTCAGTGTTCAATAATAGGTCTGACTCACTGTCACGTATTCAGGTGATCTAAGAAACCAGCAGACCTGTTCTGGAAGCTTCTTAACAAGACACTAAAAAACAGTCAGGGCCCAACCCCACACGGAAACACTTTCTTTTATAAAGCATCCAGTTTCCAATAACCCAGAGGCACGGACTTCCCGCAAAAGCAGAACTGCTCGCTTCCTGTTCAGCCACCTTGCTGGGTGGAACACAAACAGGTACAGCATTCTCAAAGCTGTACTCATACCTCTGTCTCCTCCCACCACACCCATTGGCTCCACCCTTCCCTTTATATTTTTGTTCAGTGTAAGTGTTTCTAAAATCCCATATTTTGGGGGGGAAAAAAAAATGAATGGTGGAAATCAACGATTGGAACCATTTCCCTGTTTGACCGCTAGGTTTTATGGGTATTATGACACCTCCACTGTGGGGCTCTATGACACAGATATAAAGATGAGTCCTCTTTCCGTCACTACGGACTATATCCATTGTTAACTTTTGTAATATTTCAGACAGTCACACTCCTCCACAAGAGCAAAAATATATTTAATATTCATATTGTTTTATTTAAATTGTAGACATGAATGAAAAACAAGCTTCAATACGGATATGAACAGTACATCAGTAAAAATAACTAAAAATGTTCTACAGCTGTCAACAGTTTAACAGGTGGTAGAGAAACGTGGAGGAGGTCACGGGGTGGCTCCCAAATGACACCCTATCCCCTATCCCAGGGAGGTTGGTGGCTCCTTAATTGGGGAGGACGGGCTCGTGGTAATGCCTGGAGAGGAGTGGGTGGGCATTGTATCCAACACATGGTTTCCATTGGTCGGTTCCATCCAGTATGATGCTCCGTCCTCCACTCAGTAGCAGTGCCCTACGTAGTGGACAACCAGGTCACGCCCACACCACAGAGATCTCTGAAAAACACAGTCATAAAACCACTACGCCATTTTAATATTGACTCATACTTGTGTCCATATGGTGTGTGTGTTTACCTGGGTCAGTGATCCAGTTGATCAGGCTGTAGGTAGGTGTGTGTGTGTGTGTGTGTTTACCTGTGTCAGTGATCCAGTTGATCGGGCTGCAGGTAGTGTGTGTGTGTGTGTGTGTGTGTGTGTGTGTGTGTGTGTGTTTACCTGTGTCAGTGATCCAGTTGATCGGGCTGCAGGTAGGTGTGTGTGTGTGTGTGTGTGTGTGTGTGTGTGTGTTTACCTGTGTCAGTGATCCAGTTGGTCCGGCTGCAGGTAGGTGTGTGTGTGTGTGTGTGTGTTTACCTGTGTCAGTGATCCAGTTGATCCGGCTGCAGGTAGGTGTGTGTGTGTGTGTGGTGTGTGTGTGTGTGTTTACCTGTGTCAGTGATCCAGTTGATCGGGCTGCAGGTACCTGGAACAGTCATCCATCTTCTC
>CM072220.1:5241208-5246208 GCA_036851935.1 Coregonus suidteri
TAGTACCTACTGCTGTAATGATATGCTATGCGGTGCGTAAGGATAGCGTAGCTAACATACCGGTACCTAGTACTGCTGTAATGATATGCTATGCGGTGCGTAAGGATAGCGTAGCTAACATACCGGTAGTACCTACTGCTGTAATGATATGCTATGCGGTGCGTAAGGATAGCGTAGCTAACATACCGGTACCTAGTACTGCTGTAATGATATGCTATGCGGTGCGTAAGGATAGCGTAGCTAACATACCGGTAGTACCTACTGCTGTAATGATATGCTATGCGGTTCGTAAGGATAGCGTAGCTAACATACCGGTAGTACCTACTGCTGTAATGATATGCTATGCGGTTCGTAAGGCTAGCGTAGCTAACATACCGATACCTAGTACTGCTGTAATGATATGCTATGCGGTGCGTAAGGCTAGCGTAGCTAACATACCGATACCTAGTACTGCTGTAATGATATGCTATGCGGTGCGTAAGGCTAGCGTAGCTAACATACCGATACCTAGTACTGCTGTAATGATATGCTATGCGGTGCGTAAGGCTAGCGTAGCTAACATACCGATACCTAGTACTGCTGTAATGATATGCTATGCGGTTCGTAAGGATAGCGTAGCTAACATACCGATACCTAGTACTGCTGTAATGATATGCTATGCGGTTCGTAAGGATAGCGTAGCCAACACATTGTCAGCCAACATAACGTGTAGCGTAACTTATTTGAAAAGTCATTACTTTATTACATTGCTCAACATTTTCTCAACGTTTGTCATAAATAGTTAAAGCAATGAATTTGTATCCGCTCTCATATTTTCTTCAAAGTCTGTAAAAAAACGTTGTGAAGCCACGCCCATTTTCTGAAGAATTGCATTATGGGCCCTAAAAGCACGGAAATAGTGTCCGTTGCTTGTATACTTCGTATTTTGGCGAATGTAGCACGACATCCGGGAACCTTTGGAATACTAACTCTATCCATACTATGACCAATAAGCACTCAATTTACATCACAAATAGTACGGTTAGTGGGTTAGTATGAGTATTCGAACACAGCTTTTGTCTGTGTGTGTGTGTGTGTGTCTGTGTGTGTGTGTGTGTGTGTGTGTCTGTGTGTGTGTGTCTGTGTGTGTCTTTGTCTGTATGTGTGTGTGTGTGTGTGTGTGTCTGTGTGTGTCTTTGTCTGTGTGTGTGTGTGTGTGTGTGTGTGTGTGTGTGTGTGTGTGTGTCTGTGTCTGTGTGTGTCTGTCTGTATGTGTGTGTGTGTGTGTGTGTCTGTGTGTGTCTTTGTCTGTGTGTGTGTGTGTGTGTGTGTGTGTGTGTGTGTGTGTGTGTGTCTTTGTCTCTGTGTGTGTCTGTGTGTGTGTGTGTCTGTGTGTCTGTCTGTGTGTGTCTGTGTGTCTGTGTGTCTGTCTGTCTGTCTGTCTGTCTGTCTGTCTGTGTGTGTGTGTGTGTGTGTCTGTGTGTGTGTGTGTGTGTCTGTGTGTGTCTGTGTGTGTCTGTGTGTGTGTCTGTGTGTGTGTTTCTGTGTGTCTGTCTGTCTGTGTGTGTGTGTGTGTGTGTGTGTGTCTGTGTCTGTCTGTCTGTGTGTGTGTGTGTGTGTGTGTGTGTGTGTGTGTGTCTGTGTGTGTGTGTCTGTGTGTGTGTGTGTGTGTGTGTGTGTGTGTCTGTGTGTGTGTGTGTGTGTGTGTGTGTGTGTGTGTGTGTGTGTGTGTGTGTGTGTGTGTGTGTGTGTGTGTTACCCACGGGAGGGGAATTTGCTGATGTTGTTGGAGACTCTGATGAGCATGCGAGCTCCTTTCAGATGATCCCCTCTCTTCACATGGATCTGAAATCAACCAATCAATACATCAATTAATAAATACATCAACCAATACATCAATCAATAAATCAACCAATCAACCAATACATTTACATTTTAGTCATTTAGCAGACGCTCTTATCTAGAGCAACTTACAGTTAGTGAGTGCATACTTTTTCATACACATCAATCAATCAATCAATCAATACATCAATCAAACAATGCATCAATCAAACAATACATCAACCAATCCATACATCAACCAGTCCATACATACATCAACCAATACATAAATCAATCAACCAATAGATCAACCACTCCATACATACATCAACCAGTCAATACATCAACCAGTCAATACATCAATCAACCAATACATCAATC
This sequence comes from Coregonus suidteri, assembly GCA_036851935.1. Classification (NCBI taxonomy): domain Eukaryota; kingdom Metazoa; phylum Chordata; class Actinopteri; order Salmoniformes; family Salmonidae; genus Coregonus; species Coregonus suidteri. Next base: position 5,243,390 of record CM072220.1, read on the forward strand.
AATCCATAATCACAGCATCAGGTATCATCAACTGGCCCCCAGTAGTGTAGTTCTACATTAACCAGGATGTAGGAGTGGAGGATGCTGGGTAGTGTTGTTCTACATTAACCAGGATGTAGGAGTGGAGGATGCTGGGTAGTGTAGTTCTACATTAACCAGGATGTAGGAGTGGAGGATGCTGGGTAGTGTAGTTCTACCCTAACCAGGATGTATGAGTGGAGGAAGCTGGGTAGTGTAGTTCTACCCTAACCAGGATGTATGAGTGGAGGATGCTGGGTAGTGTAGTTCTACCTTAACCAGGATGTATGAGTGGTATAGCAGCAGAGGATGCTGGGTAGTAGAGTGGTATAGCAGTAGAGGATGCTGGGTAGTGTAGTGGTATAGCAGTAGAGGATGCTGGGTAGTGTGGTGGTATAGCAGCAGAGGATGCTGGGTAGTGTAGTGGTATAGCAGCAGAGGATGCTGGGTAGTGTGGTGGTATAGCAGCAGAGGATGCTGGGTAGTGTAGTGGTATAGCAGTAGAGGATGCTGGGTAGTGTAGTGGTATAGCAGTAGAGGATGTGTGGTGGTATAGCAGCAGAGGATGCTGGGTAGTGTAGTGGTATAGCAGCAGATGATGCTGGGTAGTGTAGTTCTACCTTAACCAGGATGTATGAGTGGAGGATGCTGGGTAGTGTAGTTCTACCTTAACCAGGATGTATGAGTGGAGGATCATGAGGTTGGTGTTCATCTCAGCAGGGATTCTGATCTTCTGCGTCCGCAGCTCAGTGTGCATACTGAACAGCACGTCATGGGCGTTACGGTAGTTTCCTGGAACACACATGCACACAAACGTCATTTATGATATAGGATGTGTGTGTATATGAGCAAGTGTGTGTATATATCAGTGTGTGTGTGCGTACGTGTGTGTGTGTATGTACAGTGGGGAGAACAAGTATTTGATACACTGCCGATTTTGCAGGTTTTCCTACTTACAAAGCATGTAGAGGTCTGTAATTTTTATCATAGGTACACTTCAACTGTGAGAGACGACAAAAATCCAGAAAATCACATTGTATGATTTTTAAGTAATTAATTTGCATTTTATTGCATGACATAAGTATTTGATACATCAGAAAAGCAGAACTTAATATTTGGTACAGAAACCTTTGTTTCCAATTACAGAGATCATATGTTTCCTGTAGGTCTTGACCAGGTTTGCACACACTGCAGCAGGGATTTTGGCCCACTCCTCCATACAGACCTTCTCCAGATCCTTCAGGTTTCGGGGCTGTCGCTGGGCAATACGGACTTTCAGCTCCCTCCAAAGATTTTCTATTGGGTTCAGGTCTGGAGACTAGCTAGGCCACTCCAGGACCTTGAGATGCTTCTTACAGAGCCACTCCTTAGTTGCCCTGGCTGTGTGTTTCGGGTCGTTGTCATGCTGGAAGACCCAGCCACGACCCATCTTCAATGCTCTTACTGAGGGAAGGAGGTTGTTGGCCAAGATCTCGCGATACATGGCCCCTTCCATCCTCCCCTCAATACGGTGCAGTCGTCCTGTCCCCTTTGCAGAAAAGCATCCCCAAAGAATGAATTTTCCACCTCCATGCTTCACGGTTGGGATGGTGTTCTTGGGGTTGTACTCATCCTTCTTCTTCCTCCAAACACGGCGAGTGGAGTTTAGACCAAAAAGCTCTATTTTTGTCTCATCAGACCACATGACCTCCCATTCCTCCTCCGGATCATCCAGATGGTCATTGGCAAACTTCAGACGGGCCTGGACATGCGCTGGCTTGAGCAGGGGGACCTTGCGTGCGCTGCAGGATTTTAATCCATGACGGCGTAGTGTGTTACTAATGGTTTTCTTTGAGACTGTGGTCCCAGCTCTCTTCAGGTCATTGACCAGGTCCTGCCGTGTAGTTCTGGGCTGATCCCTCACCTTCCTCATGATCATTGATGCCCCACGAGGTGAGATCTTGCATGGAGCCCCAGACCGAGGGTGATTGACCGTCATCTTGAACTTCTTCCATTTTCTAATAATTGCGCTGGAATTCTTACTGGTTGGTAGGTGATCAAATACTTATGTCATGCAATAAAATGCTAATTAATTACTTAAAAATCATACAATGTGATTTTCTGGATTTTTGTTTTAGATTCTGTCTCTCACAGTTGAAGTGTACCTATGATAAAAATTACAGACCTCTACATGCTTTGTAAGTAGGAAAACCTGCAAAATCGGCAGTGTATCAAATACTTGCTCAAAAAATAAAGGGAACACTTAAACAACACATCCTAGATCTGAATGAATGAAATAATCTTATTAAATACTTTTTTCTTTACATAGTTGAATGTGCTGACAACAAAATCACACAAATTATCAATAGAAATCAAATTTATCAACCCATGGAGGTCTGGATTTGGAGTCACCCTCAAAATTAAAGTGGAAAACCACACTACAGGCTGATCCAACTTTGATGTAATGTCCTTAAAACAAGTCAAAATGAGGCTCAGTAGTGTGTGGCCTCCACGTGCCTGTATGACCTCCCTACAACGCCTGGGCATGCTCCTGATGAGGTGGCGGATGGTCTCCTGAGGGATCTCCTCCCAGACCTGGACTAAAGCATCCGCCAACTCCTGGACAGTCTGTGGTGCAACGTGGCGTTGGTGGATGGAGCGAGACATGATGTCCCAGATGTGCTCAATTGGATTCAGGTCTGGGGAACGGGCGGGCCAGTCCATAGCATCAATGCCTTCCTCTTGCAGGAACTGCTGACACACTCCAGCCACATGAGGTCTAGCATTGTCTTGCATTAGGAGGAACCCAGGGCCAACCGCAC
>CM072220.1:5256208-5271208 GCA_036851935.1 Coregonus suidteri
CTGACTGACTGACTGTCTGTGACCGACTGACTGTCACTGACTGACTGACTGTCTGTCTGTCTGACTGTCTCTGACTGACTGTCTCTGTCTGACTGACTCTGTCTGTCTGACTGTCTGACTGTCTCTGACTGACTGTCTGTCTGACTGACTGTCTCTGTCTGACTGACTGTCTCTGTCTGACTGACTGACTGTCTGACTGACTTACTGTCTCTGACTGACTGACTGACTGACTGACTCTGACTGACTTACTGACTGACTGACTGTCTCTCTGACTGACTGACTGTCTCTGACTGACTGTCTCTGACTGACTGTCTGACTGTCTGACTGACTGACTGTCTGACTGTCTCTGACTGACTGTCTCTGACTGACTGACTGACTGTCTCTGACTGACTGTCTCTGACTGACTGACTGACTGACTGTCTGACTGACTGTCTCTGACTGACTGACTGTCTCTGACTGACTGACTGACTGACTGTCTGACTGACTGACTGACTGACTGTCTCTGACTGACTGACTGTCTGACTGTCTCTGACTGACTGACTGTCTGTCTGACTGTCTCTGTCTGACTGTCTCTGTCTGACTGTCTCTCTGTCTGACTGTCTGTCTCTGTCTGACTGTCTGTCTGTCTGACTGACTGTCTCTGACTGACTGTCTGTCTGACTGTCTCTGTCTGACTGTCTCTGTCTGACTGTCTCTGTCTGACTGTCTCTCTGTGTCGACTGTCTGTCTCTGACTGACTGACTGACTGTCTCTGTCTGACTGTCTCTGTCTAACTGTCTCTGTCTGACTGTCTCTGTCTGACTGACTCTCTGTCTGACTGTCTGACTGACTGTCTCTGACTGACTGTCTGTCTGACTGACTGTCTCTGTCTGACTGTCTCTGTCTGACTGTCTGACTGTCTGACTGTCTGACTGACTGTCTCTGACTGACTGACTGTCTCTGACTGTCTCTGTCTGACAGTCTCTGTCTGACTGACTGACTGTCTCTCTGACTGACTTACTGACTGACTGTCTCTGACTGACTGACTGACTGACTCTGACTGACTTACTGACTGACTGTCTCTGACTGACTGTCTCTGACTGACTGTCTGACTGTCTCTGACTGACTGTCTCTTCCTGACTGACTGACTGACTGTCTCTGACTGACTGACTCTCTGACTGACTGTCTGACTGTCTCTGACTGACTGTCTCTGACTGACTGACTGTCTGACTGTCTCTGACTGACTGACTGACTGTCTCTGACTGACTGACTGACTGTCTGTCTGACTGTCTCTGACTGACTGACTGACTGACTGACTGACTGACTGTCTCTGACTGACTGTCTCTGACTGACTGTCTGACTGTCTCTGACTGTCTGACTGACTGACTGACTGACTGACTGACTGACTGTCTCTGACTGACTGACTGTCTCTGACTGACTGACTGTCTGACTGTCTCTCTGACTGACTGTCTCTGACTGACTGTCTGACTGACTGTCTCTGACTGACTGACTGACTGTCTCTGACTGACTGACTGACTGACTGTCTCTGACTGACTGACTGACTGTCTGACTGACTGACTGTCTGACTGTCTCTGACTGACTGACTGTCTGACTGACTGTCTCTGACTGACTGACTGACTGTCTGACTGACTGACTGTCTGACTGACTGACTGACTGTCTCTGACTGTCTCTGACTGACTGTCTCTGACTGACTGTCTGACTGACTGACTGTCTCTGACTGACTGACTGTCTCTGACTGACTGACTGACTGACTGTCTCTGACTGACTGTGACTGACTGACTGTCTGTCTGACTGACTGACTGACTGTCTCTCTGACTGATGACTGACTGACCGTCTCTGACTGACTGACTGTCTCTGACTGACTCTGACTGACTGACTGTCTGACTGACCGACTGTCTCTGACTGTCTGTCTGTGACCGACTGTCTCTGACTGTCTGTCTGTGACCGACTGTCTCTGACTGTCTGTCTGTGACCGACTGTCTCTGACTGCTGACTGACTGTCTCTGACTGTCCGACTGACTGACTGTCTCTGACTGACTGACTGTCACTGACTGACTGTCTGACTGTCTCTGACTGACTGACTCTCTGACTGTCTGACTGTCTCTGTCTGACTGTCTCTGACTGTCTGACTGTCTCTGTCTGTCTGTCTCTGTCTGACTGTCTCTGTCTCTGACTGACTCTGACTGACTGACTGTCTGACTGTCTCTCTGTCTGACTGTCTCTGTCTGACTGACTCTGTCTGACTGTCTCTGTCTGACTGACTGTCTGACTGACTGTCTCTGTCTGACTGTCTCTGTCTGACTGTCTGTCTGACTGTCTCTGTCTGACTGTCTGTCTGACTAGCTCTGTCTGTCTGCCTGTCTGCCTGTCTGTCTGTCCCCACCTGGCAACCATCTTGGCCCCGTCGATGCTCTGCGTCTCCCTGACAATGCGGACAGCGTCTTCGGGGTTGTTGAGGTGTTCCAGTAACACCCGGATCACGTTGTCCCAGTCCCTGGCACTCTCATAGGCCTGAGCTGCCTCCTTAAACCTGACAAACACAATATTATCCCAGCCCCTCCCACTGCCTCCTTAAACCAGACAAACACAATATTATCCCAGTCCCTCCCACCGCCTCCTTAAACCTGACAAACACAATATTATCCCAGTCCCTCCCACTGTCTCCTTAAACCAGACAAACACAATATTATCCCAGTCCCCTCCCACTGTCTCCTTAAACCAGACAAACACAATATTATCACACTGTCCCTCCCACTGTCTCCTTAAACCAGACAAACACAATATTATCCCAGTCCCTCCCACTGTCTCCTTAAACCAGACAAACACAATATTATCCCAGTCCCTCCCACTGTCTCCTTAAACCAGACAAACACAATATTATCACAGTCCCTCCCACTGTCTCCTTAAACCAGACAAACACAATATTATCCCAGTCCCTCCCACTGTCTCCTTAAACACAAATATTATCCCAGTCCCTCACACTGCCTCCTTAAACCTGACAAACACAAATATTATATCCCAGTCCCTCCCACTGTCTCCTTAAACCAGACAAACACAATATTATCCCAGTCCCTCCCCCACTGTCTCCTTAACCAGACAAAACACAATATTATCCCAGTCCCTCCCACTGTCTCCTTAAACTGACAAACACAATATTATCCCAGTCCCTCCCACTGTCTCCTTAAAACCTGACAATTATCCCAGTCCCTGTCCCACTGTCTCCTGACTGACAATATTATCCCAGTCCCTCCCACTGTCTCCTTAAACCTGACAAACACAATATTATCCCAGTCCCTCCCACTGTCTCCTTAAACCAGACAAACACAATATTATCCCAGTCCCTCCCACTGTCTCCTTAAACCAGACAAACACAATATTATCCCAGTCCCTCCCACTGTCTCCTTAAACCAGACAAACACAATATTATCCCAGTCCCTCCCACTGTCTCCTTAAACCAGACAAACACAATATTATCCCAGTCCCTCCCACTGCCTCCTTAAACAAACACAATATTATCCCAGTCCCTCCTCCCACTGCCTCCTTAAACCTGACAAACACCATATATTATCCCAGTCCCTCCCACTGTCTCCTTAAACCAGACAAACACAATATTATCCCAGCCCCTCCCACTGTCTCCTTAAACACAATATTATCCCAGTCCTCCCACTGTCTCCTTAAACCTGACAAACACAATATTATCCCAGTCCCTCCCACTGTCTCCTTAAACACAATATTATCCCAGTCCCTCCCACTGTCTCCTTAAACCAGACAAACACAATATTATCCCAGTCCCTCCCACTGTCTCCTTAAACCTGACAAACACAATATTATCCCAGTCCCTTAAACCAACAAACACAATATTATCCCAGTCCTGGCCCACTGTCTCCTTAAACCAGACAAACACAATATTATCCCAGTCCCTCCCACTGTCTCCTAAACAAACACAATATTATCCCAGTCCCTCCCACTGTCTCCTTAAACCAGACAAACACACAATTATCCCAGTCCCTCCCACTGTCTCCTTAAACCAGACAAACACAATATTATCCCAGTCCCTCCCACTGTCTCCTTAAACCTGACAAAACACAATATTATCCCAGTCCCTCCCACTGTCTCCTTAAACTGACAAACACAATATTATCCCAGTCCCTCCCACTGTCTCCTTAAACCAGACAAACACAATATTATCCCAGTCCCTCCCACTGTCTCCTTACTGACAACAATATTATCCCAGTCCCTCCCACTGTCTCCTTAAACCAGACAAACACAATATTATCCCAGTCCCTCCCACTGTCTCCTTAAACACAATACAATATTATCCAGTCCCTCCCACTGTCTCCTTAAACCTGACAAACACAATATTATCACAGTCCCTCCCACTGTCTCCTTAAACCAGACAAACACAATATGTCCAGTCCCTCCCACTGTCTCCTTAAACCTGACAAACACAATATTATCCCAGTCCCTCCCACTGCCTCCTTAAACCAGACAAACAAACACAATATTATCCCAGTCCCTCCCACTGTCTCCTTAAACCTGAAACACAATATTATCCCAGTCCCTCCCACTGTCTCCTTAAACCAGACAAACACAATATTATCCCAGTCCCTCCCACTGTCTCTTAAACCAGAAACACAATATTATCCAGTCCCCCCCCACTGTCTCCTTAAACCAGACAAACACAATATTATCCCAGTCCCTCCCACTGTCTCCTGACTCTGACAAACAATATTATCCCAGTCCCTCCCACTGTCTCCTTAAACCAGACACACATATTATCCCAGTCCCCTCCCACTGTCTCCTTAAACCAGACAAACACAATATTATCCCAGTCCCTCCCACTGTCTCCTTAAACACACAATATTATCCCAGTCCCTCACACTGTCTCCTTAAACCAGACAAACACAATATTATCCCAGTCCCTCCCACTGTCTCCTTAAACCAGACAAACACAATATTATCCCAGTCCCTCCCACTGTCTCCTTAAACACAATATTATCCCAGTCCCTCCCACTGTCTCCTTAAACACAGACAAACACAATATTATCCCAGTCCCTCCCACTGTCCTTAAACCAGACAAACACAATATTATCCCAGTCCCTCCCACTGTCTCCTTAAACCAGACAAACACAATATTATCCCAGTCCCTCCCACTGTCTCCTTAAACCAGACAACACAATATTATCCCAGTCCCTCCCACTGTCTCCTTAAACCAGACAAACACAATATTATCCCAGTCCCTCCCACCGCCTCCTTAAACCAGACACAAACACAATATTATCCCAGTCCCTCCCACTGTCTCCTTAAACCAGACAAACACAATATTATCCCAGTCCCTCCCACTGTCTCCTTAAACCAGACAAACACAATATTATCCCAGTCCCTCCCACTGTCTCCTTAAACCAGACAAACACAATATTATCCCAGTCCCTCCCACTGTCTCCTTAAACCAGACAAACACAATATTATCCCAGTCCCTCCCACTGTCTCCTTAAACCAGACAAACACAATATTATCCCAGTCCCTCCCACTGTCTCCTTAAACACAATATTATCCCAGTCCCTCCCACTGTCTCCTTTAAACCAGACAAACACAATATTATCCCAGTCCCTCCCACTGTCTCCTTAAAACACAATATTATATCCAGTCCCTCCCACTGTCTCCTTAAACCAGACAAACACAATATTATCCCAGTCCCTCCCACTGTCTCCTTAAACCAGACAAACACAATATTATCCCAGTCCCTCCCACTGTCTCCTTAAACAGACAAACACAATATTATCCCAGTCCCTCCCACTGTCTCCTTAAACCAGACAAACACACAATATTATCCCAGTCCCTCCCACTGTCCTCCTTAAACCAGACAAAACACAATATTATCCCAGTCCCTCCCACTGTCTCCTTAAACCAGACAAACACAATATTATCCCAGTCCCTCCCACTGTCTCCTTAAACACAATATTATCCCAGTCCCTCCCACTGTCTCCTTAAACCAGACAAACACAATATTATCCCAGTCCCTCCCACTGTCTCCTCCTAAACCAGACAAACACAATATTATCCCAGTCCCTCCACTGTCTCCTGAAAACACAATATTATCCCAGTCCCTCCCACTAAACCAGACAAACACAATATATTATCCCACTGTCCCCTCCCAGTCTGTCACTGTCTCCTTAACCAGACAAACACAATATTATCCCCCAGTCCCTCCCACTGTCTCCTTAAACCAGACAAACACAATATTATCCCAGTCCCTCCCACTGTCTCCTTAAACCAGACAAAACACATTATAGTTGTCTCCCACTGATTATCCCAGTCCCTGTCCCACTGTCTCCTTAAACCAGACAAACACAATATTATCCCAGTCCCTCCCACTGTCTCCTTAAACCAGACAAACACAATATTATCCCAGTCCCTCCCACTGTCTCCTTAAACCAGACAAACACAATATTATCCCAGTCCCTCCCACTGTCTCCTTAAACACAATATTATCCCAGTCCCTCCCACTGTCTCCTTAAACCAGACAAACACAATATTATCCCAGTCCCTCCCACTGTCTCCTTAAACCAGACAAAACACAATATTATCCCAGTCCCCTCCACTGTCTGTCTCCTTAAACACAATATTATCCCAGTCCCTCCCACTGTCTCCTTAAACCAGACACACACAATATTATCCCAGTCCCTCCCACTGTCTCCTTAACCTGACAAACACAATATTATCCCAGTCCCTCCCACTGTCTCCTTCTCCTTAAACCAGACAAACACAATATTATCCCAGTCCCTCCCACTGTCTCCTTAAAACCAGACAAACACAATATTATCCCAGTCCCTCCCACTGTCTCCTTAAACCAGACAAACACAATATTATCCCAGTCCCTCCCCCACTGTCTCCTTAAACCAGACAAACACAACACAATATCCCTCCCACTGTCTCTCCTTAAACCAGACAAACACAATATTATCCCAGTCCCTCCCACTGTCTCCTTAAACCAGACAAACACAATATTATCCCAGTCCCTCCCACTGTCTCCTTAAACCTGACAAACACAATATTATCCCAGTCCCTCCCACTGTCTCCTTAAACCAGACAAACACAATATTATCCCAGTCCCTCCACTGTCCTCCTTAAACCAGACAAACACAATATTATCCCAGTCCCTCCCACTGTCTCCTTAAACACAATATTATCCCAGTCCCTCCCACTGTCTCCTTAAACCAGACAAACACAATATTATCCCAGTCCCTCCCACTGTCTCCTTAAACCAGACAAAACAATATTATCCCAGTCCCTCCCACTGCCTCCTTAAACCAGACAAACACAATATTATCCCAGTCCCTCCCACTGTCTCCTTAAACCAGACACAACACAATATTATCCCAGTCCCTCCCACTGTCTCCTTAAACCAGACAAACACAATATTATCCCAGTCCCTCCCACTGTCTCCTTAAACCAGACAAACACAATATTATCCCAGTCCCTCCCACTGTCCCTTAAACACAATATTATCCCAGTCCCTCCCACTGTCTCCTTAAACCAGACAAACACAATATTATCCCAGTCCCTCCCACTGTCTCCTTAAACCAGACAAACACAATATTATCCCAGTCCCTCCCACTGTCTCCTTAAACAGACAAACACAATATTATCCCAGTCCCTCCCACTGTCTCCTTAAACCAGACAACACAATATTATCCCAGTCCCTCCCACTGTCTCCTTAAACCAGACAAACACAATATTATCCCAGTCCCTCCCACTGTCTCCTTAAACCAGACAAAAACACAATATTATCCCAGTCCCTCCCACTGTCTCCTTAAAACCAGACAAAAACAATATTATCCCAGTCCCTCCCACTGTCTCTTAAACCAGACAACACAATATTATCCCAGTCCCTCCCACTGTCTCCTTAAACCTGACAAACACAATATTATCCCAGTCCCTCCCACTGTCTCCTTAACCAGACAAACACAATATTATCCCAGTCCCTCCCACTGTCTCCTTAAACCAGACAAACACAATATTATCCCAGTCCCTCCCACTGTCTCCTTAAACCTGACAAACACAATATTATCCCAGTCCCTCCCACTGTCTCCTTAAACCAGACAAACACAATATTATCCCAGTCCCTCCCACTGTCTCCTTAAACCAGACAAAAACACAATATTATCCCAGTCCCTCCCACTGTCTCCTTAAACACAATATTATATCCCAGTCCCCTCCCACTGTCTCCTTAAACCAGACAAACACAATATTATCCCAGTCCCTCCCACTGTCTCCTTAAACACAATATTATCCCAGTCCCTCCCACTGTCTCCTTAAACCAGACAAACACAATATTATCCCAGTCCCTCCCACTGTCTCCTTAAACCACACAAACACAATATTATCCCAGTCCCTCACACTGTCTCCTTAAACCAGACACACACAATATTATCCCAGTCCCTCCCACTGCCTCCTTAAACCTGACAAAACACAATATTATCCCAGTCCCCTCCCACTGTCTCCTTAAAACACAATATTATCCCAGTCCTCCCCCCGCCTCCTTAAACCAGACAAACACAATATTATCCCAGTCCCTCCCACTGTCTCCTTAAACCAGACACACTTAAACACAATATTATCCCAGTCCCTCCCACTGTCTCTTAAACCAGACAAACACAATATTATCCCAGTCCCTCCCACTGTCTCCTTAAACCAGACAAACACAATATTATCCCAGTCCCTCCCACTGTCTCCTTAAACCAGACAAACACAATATTATCCCAGTCCCTCCCACTGTCTCCTTAAACCAGACACAAACACAATATTATCCCAGTCCCCACTGTCTCCTTAAACACACAATATTATCCCAGTCCCTCCCACTGTCTCCTTAAACCAGACAACACAATATTATCCCCAGTCCCTCCCACTGTCTCCTTAAACCAGACAAACACAATATTATCCCAGTCCCTCCCACTGTCTCCTTAAACCAGACAAAAACACAATATTACCCAGTCCCTCCCACTGTCTCCTTAAACCAGACAAACACAATATTATCCCAGTCCCTCCCACTGTCTCCTTAAAAAACCAATATTATCACCAGTCCCTCCCACTGTCTCCTTAAAAACACAATATTATCCCAGTCCCTCCCACTGTCTCCTTAAACAGAAACACAATATTATCCCAGTCCCTCCCACTGTCTCCTTAAACCAGACAAACACAATATTATCCCAGTCCCTCCCACTGTCTCCTTAAACCAGACAAACACAATATTATCCCAGTCCCTCCCACTGTCTCCTTAAACCAGACAAACACAATATTATCCCAGTCCCTCCCACTGCCTCCTTAAACCAGACAAACACAATATTATCCCAGTCCCTCCCACTGTCTCCTTAAACACAATATTATCCCAGTCCCTCCCACTGTCTCCTTAAACACAATATTATCCCAGTCCCTCCCACTGTCTCCTTAAACACAATATTATCCCAGTCCCTCCCACTGTCTCCTTAAACACAATATTATCCCAGTCCCTCCCACCGCCTCCTTAAACCAGACAAACACAATATTATCCCAGTCCCTCCCACTGTCTCCTTAAACCAGACAAACACAATATTATCCCAGTCCCTCCCACTGTCTCCTTAAACCAGACAAACACAATATTATCCCAGTCCCTCCCACTGTCTCCTTAAACCAGACAAACACAATATTATCCCAGTCCCTCCCACTGTCTCCTTAAAACAAACAATATTATCCCAGTCCCTCCCACTGTCTCCTTAAACCAGACAAACATATATTATCCCAGTCCCTCCCACTGTCTCCTCCTTAAACACAATATTATCCCAGTCCCTCCCACTGTCTCCTTAAACCAGACAAACACAATATTATCCCAGTCCCTCCCACTGTCTCCTTAAACCAGACAAACACAATATTATCCCAGTCCCTCCCACTGTCTCCTTAAACCAGACAAACACAATATTATCCCAGTCCCTCCCACTGTCTCCTTAAACCAGACAAACACAATATTATCCCAGTCCCTCCCACTGTCTCCTTAAACACAATATTATCCCAGTCCCTCCCACTGTCTCCTTAAACCAGACAAACACAATATTATCCCAGTCCCTCCCACTGTCTCCCTAAACCAGACAAACACAATATTATCCCAGTCCCTCCCACTGTCTCCTTAAACACAATATTATCCCAGTCCCTCCCACTGTCTCCTTAAACCAGACAAACACAATATTATCCCAGTCCCTCCCACTGTCTCCTTAAACCAGACAAACACAATATTATCCCAGTCCCTCCCACTGTCTCCTTAAACACAATATTATCCCAGTCCCTCCCACTGCCTCCTTAAACCAGACAAACACAATATCCCAGTCCCTCCCACTGTCTCCTTAAACCAGACAAACACAATATTATCCCAGTCCCTCCCACTGTCTCCTTAAACCAGACAAACACAATATTATCCCAGTCCCTCCCACTGTCTCCTTAAACCAGACAAACACAATATTATCCCAGTCCCTCCCACTGTCTCCTTAAACCAGACAAACACAATATTATCCCAGTCCCTCCCACTGTCTCCTTAAACCAGACAAACACAATATTATCCCAGTCCCTCCCACTGTCTCCTTAAACCAGACAAACACAATATTATCCCAGCCCCTCACACTGTCTCCTTAAACACAATATTATCCCAGTCCCTCCCACTGTCTCCTTAAACCAGACAAACACAATATTATCCCAGTCCCTCCTTAAACCAGACAAACACAATATTATCCCAGTCCCTCCCACTGTCTCCTTAAACCAGACAAACACAATATTATCCCAGTCCCTCCCACTGTCTCCTTAAACCAGACAAACACAATATTATCCCAGTCCCTCCCACTGTCTCCTTAAACCAGACAAACACAATATTATCCCAGTCCCTCCCACTGTCTCCTTAAACACAATATTATCCCAGTCCCTCCCACTGCCTCCTTAAACACAATATTATCCCAGTCCCTCCCACTGCCTCCTTAAACCAGACAAACACAATATTATCCCAGTCCCTCCCACTGTCTCTCCTTAAACCTGACAAACACAATATTATCCCAGTCCCTCCCACTGTCTCCTTAAACCAGACAAACACAATATATATCCCAGTCCCTCCCACTGTCTCCTTAAACCAGACAAACACAATATTATCCCAGTCCCTCCCACTGTCTCCTTAAACCAGACAAACACAATATTATCCCAGTCCCTCCCACTGTCTCCTTAAACCAGACAAACACAATATTATCCCAGTCCCCTCCCACTGTCTCCTTAAACCAGACAAACATAATATTATCCCAGTCCCTCCCACTGTCTCCTTAAACCAGACAAACACAATATTATCCCAGTCCCTCCCACTGTCTCCTTAAACCAGACAAACACAATATTATCCCAGTCCCTCCCACTGTCTCCTTAAACCAGACAACACACACAATATTATCCCAGTCCCTCCCACTGTCTCCTTAAAACCAGACAAACACAATATTATTTCCCAGTCCCTCCCACTGTCTCCTTAAACCAGACAAACACAATATTATCCCAGTCCCTCCCACTGTCTCCTTAAACCAGACAAACACAATATTATCCCAGTCCCTCCCACTGTCTCCTTAAAACCAGACAAACACAATATTATCCCAGTCCCTCCCACTGTCTCCTTAAAACCAGACAAACACAATATTATCCCAGTCCCTCCCACTGTCTCCTTAAACCAGACAAACACAATATTATCCCAGTCCCTCCCACTGTCTCCTTAAACCAGACAAACACAATATTATCCCAGTCCCTCCCACTGTCTCCTTAAACCAGACAAACACAATATTATCCCAGTCCCTCCCACTGTCTCCTTAAACACAATATTATCCCAGTCCCTCCCACTGTCTCCTTAAACCTGACAAACACAATATTATCCCAGTCCCTCCCACTGTCTCCTTAAACCAGACAAACACAATATTATCCCAGTCCCTCCCACTGCCTCCTTAAACCAGACAAACACAATATTATCCCAGTCCCTCCCACTGTCTCCTTAAACACAATATTATCCCAGTCCCTCCCACTGTCTCCTTAAACCAGACAAACACAATATTATCCCAGTCCCTCCCACTGTCTCCTTAAACCAGACAAACACAATATTATCCCAGTCCCTCCCACTGTCTCCTTAAAAACACACAATATTATCCCAGTCCCTCCCACTGTCTCCTTAAACCAGACAAACACAATATTATCCCAGTCCCTCCCACTGTCTCCTTAAACACAATATTATCCCAGTCCCTCCCACTGTCTCCTTAAACCAGACAAACACAATATTATCCCAGTCCCTCCCACTGTCTCCTTAAACACAATATTATCCCAGTCCCTCCCACTGTCTCCTTAAACACAATATTATCCCAGTCCCTCCCACTGTCTCCTTAAACCAGACAAAACACAATATTATCCCAGTCCCTCCCACTGTCTCCTTAAACCTGACAAACACAATATTATCCCAGTCCCCTCCCACTGTCTCCTTAAAACCAGACAAACACAATATTATATCCAGTCCCTCCCACTGTCTCCTTAAAAACACAATATTATCCCAGCCCCTCCCACTGTCTCCTTAAAACAAACAATATTATCCCAGTCCCTCCCACTGTCTCCTTAAACCAGACAAACACAATATTATCCCAGTCCCTCCCACTGTCTCCTTAAACCTGACAAACACAATATTATCCCAGTCCCTCCCACTGTCTCCTTAAACCAGACAAACACAATATTATCCCAGTCCCTCCCACTGTCTCCTTAAACACAATATTATCCCAGTCCTCCCACCGCCTCCTTAAACCAGACACACAGAGAGAGAGAGAGAGGTGGTCCCTACTTGCCGTCCACCTCCTTGGCCTTGGCGTACTGCAGGTGGATCTTCGGAGAGGAGACCTGAGGAAGTAACTCTCCTACTTTAGACCTGAGAGAAGGTTGTAAATATCAGAGAGAGTTTGCGAGAAGGGTTAAACCTACGGGTATAATGTGTGTGTGTGTGTGTATGTATGTATGTATGTATGTATGTATGTATGTATATGTATGTATATGTATGTATGTATGTATGTATGTGTGTGTATGTATGTATATAACACAATATGTGTGTGTATGTATGTATGTATGTATGTATGTATGTATGTATGTATGGTATGTATGTGTGTGTGTGTGTGTGTGTGTGTGTGTATGTGTGTGTGTGTGTGTACTGTGTATGTATGTATGTATGTATGTATGTATGTATGTATGTATGTATGTATGTATCTCCTTGTATGTATGTATGTATGTATGTTAAATGTATGTATGTATGTATGTATGTATGTCTCCTTATGTATGTATGTATGTGTGTATGTCCCTCCCACTGTGTCCTTATATGTATGTATGTATGTACTGTATGTATGTATGTGTGTGTATATGTGCAGTATGTATGTATGTCCCTGTGTGTGACATTATGTATGTATGTATGTATGTATGTATGTATCAATTATGTATGTATGTATGTATGTATGTAGTCCCTCACTCTTGTATGTGTGTGTATATACACACATGTATGAGTGTGGTGTAAATATGTATGTATGTATGTATGTATCTGTATGTAGTATGTAGTATGTATGTATGTATGTATGTATGTATGTATGTAGAATGTGTGTGTGTGTGTATGTACTGTATGTATGTATGTATGTATGTATGTATGTATGTATGTATGTATGTATGTATGTATGTATGTGTGTGTGTGTGTGTGTGTGTGTGTGTGTGTGTGTGTGTGTGTGTATGTATGTATGTATGTGTGTGTGTGTGTGTCTCACCAGTTCTTGCAGCGTATGTAGACTGAGGCAGCCTTGTCATAGTACTGTCCCTTCTCATACAACTGAGCTGCTTCAGAGAACTGCTGCAGAAACACAACAACACAGACAGAGAGGGAGAATTAGGCCGATACCCGCTAATTATCAAACTCCAGAAGAGAGACGCTAAATTCTACAACCACCTAAAAGGAAGCGATTCCCAAACCTTCCATAACAAAGCCATCACCTACAGAGAGATGAACCTGGAGAAGAGTCCCCTAAGTAAGCTGGTCCTGGGGCTCTGTTCACAAACACAAACAGACCAAACAGAGCCCCAGGACAGCAACACAATTAGACCCAACCAAATCATGAGAAAACAAAAAGATAATTACTTGACACATTGGAAAGAATTGACCAAAAAAACTGAGCAAACTAGAATGCTATTTGGCCCTAAACAGAGAGTACACAGTGGCAGAATACCTGACCACTGTGACTGACCCAAACTTAAGGAAAGCTTTGACTATGTACAGACTCAGTGAGCATAGCCTTGCTATTGAGAAAGGCCGCTGTAGGCAGACCTGGCTCTCAAGAGAAGACAGGTTATGTGCACACTGCCAACAAAATGAGGTGGAAACTGAGCTGCACTTCCTAAACCCATATTTATGTTTATTTATTTCCCTTTTGTACTTTAACTATATGCACATTGTTACAACACTGTATATAGACATAATATGACATTTAAAATATCTTTATTCCTTTGGAACTTTTGTGAGTGTAATGTTTACTGTTCATTTTGTATTTTAAATTTTTTTCACTTGCTTTGGCAATGTTAACATATGTTTCCCATGCCAATAAAGCCTATTGAATTGAGAGAGAGAGAGAGAGAGAGAGAGAGAGAGAGAGAGAGAGAGAGAGAGAGGGGGGGAGAGAGAGAGAGAGAGGTGGAGAGAGAGAGGAGAGAGAGAGAGAGGGGTGGAGAGAAGAGAGAGAGAGAAGAGAGAGAGGGGGGAGAGGGAGAGAGGGGGGAGAGGAGAGAGAGGGGGGAGAGAGAGAGAGAGAGAGCGAGAGAGAGAGAGAGAGGAGAGAGAGAGAGAGAGAGAGAGAGAGAGAGGGCGAGAGGGAGAGAGCGAGAGAGAGAGAGAGAGGGCGAGAGAGAGAGAGAGAGAGAGGGCGAGAGAGAGAGAGAGAGAGAGAGAGAGAGAGAGAG